>CAJHNH020000725.1:64200-86700 GCA_905116865.2 Candidula unifasciata
AGTCGTTTGCCTGATGGCACGAATGACTTTGGTTTGCGTCCTCATCCAGGCGGTATTTTATAATTGGTCTGTGCGCACAGATCGACCCAGACTAGAATGGGTACTGAGAAATGTCCTGAGAAGGTGAAGTGGTCCCTGTAATGTTAAATCACATTACCCATTGAGTTGTGATTGGTCTACAACAAAATACAGGGTAGGTATCATGTAGGTATCATGTGCCTTTTCACCGTGTGGGTTACGGGGCAACATTATGGGAGGGGGGGGGAATTAGCGGGGGCGGGGTTGAACAAAATAGAATAGACCCACTGCCACCCCCCCCCCCAACAAGCATGTTGTACAAGTCAACTAATTAAGGGTGCTCCCTTCGAAGCCGGAGTGCATTTGCTTGAGAGGGGCGGAAAAAAAATTACCCTGCTTACAAAACAGGCAGATCTGTAAAACGGATATGCACACAAACTTGAAGTTATGAAAAAAGACTAAAGTCCAGATGTGGACGAACAACAAGAACTTTCGGCCAGAGCTTTCAGTCGGTGAACACAACGAAGACAAAAAGATATGCATAATGTTCCAATATCGTGAAAATGGTTGTTTATTTTTTAAAATTCCTTTTACAGATTTAGATTTCTAATTTGCCACTTAGATAAAATAACCAACACCAAGATTAAGTAAGCCATACAGATAAACACGAGGTAATCTTGAAGATTACGTACATTTACATATAGACACATTATTAAAGAATGGATAACGCTGGGTAGAACCTGTTGGAACGTGAAAGAAAAAAACAAAACAGAAACCAAATTGAAGCATTACTAGCTATGTGTTCGCAGCATTAAAAAGACGGGAAAGACGGAAGAGAGAATATGAAAAGGGTGGGGAAAAATACAGAGAGGAGAGTTATAATCGTGAGGGAAATAAAAGCGAGAGAGAGAGAGAGAGAGAGAGAGAGAGAGAGAGAGAGAGAGAGAGAGAGAGAGAGAGAGAGAAAGCGAGAGAGAGAGAGAGAGAGAGATAGAGAGAGAGAGAGAAAGCGAGAGAGAGAGAGAAGTGAAGAGAGAATCAGGGGGAACTGAGAGAATACCCGGAGAGGGGAATAACACAGGAGCAATTCAGCTAAAACATCAAAAGAAAAATAGAAACAGGTCATTTGTATCTTACTGGTTAGGAACAGTTCGTGTGTTTGTATGTGTGTATTTTAGGAAAAGAAATATCGCAAGCTATATAGAGCCATTTTTAGCATAATTTTATGTATTCTGGGCGTTTAGTAGACAGACCGAACAATTTCTTGTCCTCGGAGATGTGGTTTTACAGACGAATCCTTAGAATTCCTTCGACAGATACAAGAGCAACCAAGATCATTTTGAAGGAGGCTGGTACTCGAAGACAACTTATCATAAACATCAGAAAGAGACAGTTCATCATTTTTGGGGCATGTTATGAGAAGAAGAAAACAGGAATACAATGCGGCTACTGGAAAGATCTGTGGAAGGAGAGACAGAGGAGGACAGTGCGAGAATAATGTAAACAACCTTTATTCAACGGCGGGACGCTGATGTATATGCTGAAGAGGGAATCTGAGCACCTATGGACATGTCCGGAGTGCCATGAAGATAACCCAAATTGTAACTTATAACATTTAATCATGTCAAGGAGCGATGATACACGCAGTTGTGGGTCGCAGATTGTGGAGAGGCATGATCGCCCACTCCAGCCTGCAAGGCACTTCATGATGATGATGATGATAATGTATTATATATGTATATATGTGTGTGTATGTATGTATATATATATATATATATATATATATATATATATATATATATATATATAGAAAGAGAGGGAGAGAGAGAGAGAGCCAGAGAGAGAGAGAGAGAGAGAGCCAGAGAGAGAGAGCCAGAAAGAGAGAGGTTAAGATACACTGCTACACCACTGTACACATGATAATTTTAAACAGCGTCAGAACAACGTCAGCACTCCTATAGGTTTCAAATGTCATGTTAGGAAGGCTAACCCGGTCAACAAATGCTTGCAGAAGTCCTATGTGTTGGCCGAAAGGCTAAAATATCGCATCTATGCTGTAAATAGGCACATGCACATTTACATCTTCAAATAAACGCAGAAGAAGAAGTAACAATTTCACATTGATTTTTCACGCCAGTATAAGAAAGCAGTTAACTGGCGTTGCTCATCGCTAATTAGGAAGTAAACTAAAACATTCTTCTATCGTCATTTCTTTTATATCTATACGCTATGAGTGTCAAAGCTTACTCGTAAATGTTTTACACTCTAGCATTGAAATAATCACCCATGAGATTGTTCTACCAAAATATGAGTCTAGCCTTGTAGGCCTGATGCGCCGCTGGCGTGTACAAGGACCTTTAACAGGACATACAGAGTGTGGTGACCAGTTCCTTTCCCATATCCTCCCCTTCTCAAACATTTCCAAGACAAATCAGACATTGGCTGGTTGTCAGTTTGTACGAGACTGTGTGGACACCCCCCCCCCCCTTTTTTTTCCCCTCAGGAAGTAATTATCGTAAACAATAATTAATCCTCCTTGTTCTATGGATTGGGCCTAGACCAGTGGCTCTCAACCAACCTATAGGTCACGACCCTTTAATACAGTTCCCTCATGTTGTGGCGACCCCCAGACAATTATTTTCCGTTAAAACTTCAACGAATCTGTGTTTTCCGATGGTCTTAGACCACCCCTGGGAAAAGAGTTGCCACCGGCATGTTGAGAACCGCTGGCCTAGGCCAATGTCTTGACAGACAAGCGTTCACTGTGCCACCTCAGCTACGACATTAGTGCAGTGGTTTTCAACAGGGTGAGATGTGGGGGGGGGGGGGGGGGCGGTGCAAGGAAGTTTCAATGGTCACATCAAGCCAGTTAGAAATTTGTGTTCATTTTCACTTTGCACTAAATCGTAATACTATTGGGATTTTGTTCTAGTTTAAATATAACTACAGGTTTTTTTTTTTTTTTTTCAATTTACTGTGCACACTTGATTACCTTGCGAAGTCTTTGTAAGCAAATGAGAAGCCAATGATGCCATTGTTATCTGACACTTTAGGTTTTGTGGATGTTTTAATGCAAGGTCTTGTTATTAGTGCTTGGAATTGTCTGCGGGGGGGGGGGGGGGGGGGGGTGGGGGCCCTTTGCGATATATTTAGGAGTTTGCCACCTGAAAAACGTTGAAAACATTATAGCGTTTTCCTGGCGAAATTGTGAAATCTCGAGTTCTGAATATGGTGGGGTCCATTTCACCGACGCTTCATTCAGTTCCCTAGTAAAGTGTTAACGGAGATCCCATGAGTTCGTGGCTCGTAATACGGAGTTCAGGTTCTGTGCAACTTTCTCGGAAGGCGGCTAGCTTTCAGCGGAAAGAGACTAAACCATACGGGATAAATACGGGAGCAATGAAAACGATCCTCTAGATTTTAACTTTATTTTGCTGGGAAAGTGAAAATCCAGAACCTTTTGACACTTTAGCCAGCGTCTTTCATATAGTGCTAACCTTTATTGCCATAAACGAATGAAAGAGGGATGTGTTTATCACAGTATCGGCCATCTTTGTTTCCCAGACACCTCGTGCTAGCTGTGCAAAACCGACAGGGACACTAGGAAAATACTTCTTCAACGTATTTGATTCCACGTGATGGTTTCAAGACCCCACTATGGAAACAAAAGGAACAGACCCTTTGCTACCTAACAAGAACGTCTTAGAAGCTGACTAATTATAGTTGTTTCCTTCGACGCTGAAGGATTTTGCTCGAGACGCTAGGAACCAACAGTCTACTTGCAAACACCCACCCCCCCCTCCCCCATATGTGTAAGAGGAATGTGCACATAAAAGTCAAGTTCTAGAATAAGAACAAAGACCAGTAGTAGACGAACAATCATAACACTCAGCCAGTGTTTTAAGCCGGTGAAATCTAAGAAAAAGAAAAAGTGGTGATTTGAGGAATTATTAAGGCTTCTCATTGTAGCTAAATAAAGGCTAAACTTCATATCTATCATCACCTGGCAATCAGATAAAACGTCTCTACCCTTATAAAGTAGGCAGGCTATAATGGATCTATTCAACAATTCCGTTGTCTTTTTGCGAATGATAGAAAACACTTCTTCTGTCTCTCTGGCAGACGTATTGTGATGGCATCGCGAATTTTAGAATTTGTTCAGGAACACAGCTAAACAAAAGCTAAACAAAAGCTTAACATGAAAATGATCCTTGTTTGATGGTCAGCGGAAACGTCTTTACACTTTTAAAAAGACATCCCAAGTTAAAGGTGATCAAATCAACAACCCCTCGTTCCACTCAGAATGACATGATGCAATTAAGTCCCCTTTCAGATGTATTCTGATGGCACCGTGAATTTTAAAATTAATGAAGAAGCACGGCTGAATATAAGCTAAAAATCAAAACTGTCCCCGCCTGATAGTCAGCCAAAAGGTCTCTCAACTTTTGAAACAGATATACCACGCTAACATGCATCTAGTGAACCAACAGCTGTGTCTTTTTTCGAACGACAAAAACCCCACTTTTTTTTTTTTTTGTATTTCTGCCTGGTGTGTGTTGATGGCACCGTGAATTTTTACAATTTATGCAAGGGAACGGCTGAATAAAAAGCTAAACATCAAAACTATCCTCCCCTGACAGTCAGCGGAAACACCTCTACGTTTTTTAAAACAGACATCCCATGCTAACATGCATCTAATGAACAACAGCACTGTCCCTTTTCCGAAAGAAAGGAAGCACTTCCTCTGTCCTTCTGCCAGCCATGTTATGATAACACCGTACATTTGAGAATTTATGCAAGAGAACGGCTGAATAAAAAGCTAAACATCAGAACCATCAGCCTCTGATCTTCAACTGAAACGTCTCTACTATTTTAAAATAGACATCTCAAGCTAACATGCATCTAATCAACAACCCATGCACCCCGTTGCGAGGCTGAAACATGCGAGTATGCTTTTCTCGGGCAACAATGTGACAAACAAAAACAATATAAGTAAAAGCTAACTCGCTACTGAAAATCCACTTCCCAATACAGTGCGTCATTTCACTGGATAGGGTATTGATTATTCCAGTAACCGACAGGAAATTGTTGAATTAGCCGTTGTAATCATTTTTTTCTGCCCACTATTATTCACGGATGATTGATAAGTGTTATTCAACGTTGTTTGAACTTCGTTCTATTGTCTACTGGTCACCAGCCGGGTGTCTTTATGTGCCCTGATTTTCTCTGGCTATGTTTCATTTAACTCATGTCTGGGCTATTCAGCCAACTCATGTGCCTAAGCTGATGTCCTAATTGATTCATTTATTTCATCCCAGTTGTGATTTAATTCCATTTTAACGAAAGGGGTTCAACTTTACAAAAGGAAGGAAGAAACTGATCTAAGCACAACATAATTTATTCATTTCGAGTAATGGAAAAGAACTCGACACGCATATGTGATTGTTACCGCTGCCAATTTTTGCCATTTTTGTGGTTGGGGCAGGGGGAAGGGAGGACGGGGAGAGGATGCTTTTGAGCATGGAGATTTAGCGTCGCATGACTAGTCGAGATGACACTCTCTGTGCAAGAATGAATATTTTGTGGCCATGGCAGAAAATAAACAAAAATCTATGTTCTCCTTGAGAAGCTAAAACATGCCAATTTGCTTCTCTCGGCAACTAGGTGACAAAAACAACACCCATTGATTCTAGCCTAGGTTTTCCACAGTTTCTTAAATGTTCCTCAACTATGTGATTCCTCCTCATAAACGGAAAGAGGACACCGTGAAATCTGTAACTCCTTCCAGTACACGCATGTAAAACACCCTGAAATGTGTGATTGCTCTCCCTAAACGCATGTCAGAACCCTGAAATGTGTGATTGCTCTCCCTAAACGCATGTCAGAACCCTGAAATGTGTGATTACTCTCCCTAAAAGCATGTGAGACACCCTGAAATGTGTGATTACTCCCCCTAAAAGCATGTAAAACACCCTGAATGTGTGATTCCTGCCCCCTAAACGCATGTCAGAGACCTGAAATGTGTGATTAATCCCCCTAAACGCATGTAAGACACATGAAATGTGTGATTACTCCCCCTAAACGCAGGTAAGAGACCCTGAAATGTGTAATTACTCTCCCTAAACGCATGTAAGACACCCTGAAATGTGTGATTACTCTCCCTAAACACAGGTAGGGCACACTGAAATGTGTGATTACTCCCCCTAAACACATGTAAGACACCCTGAAATGTGTAATTAATGCCGATCTAAGCAAGTGAAATGCCACGATAATGGTTTAAGGAGGAAATCACTGTAATCGGGTCAATCGGTCAACCCAAAATAAAAAATTAATTTTGGAGTCAATAGTTGAGCCTAATAATAATTAAAAACTGAATAACCTCTGCACATTAGGTAGGTGGGGTGGGAGGGGTTGGGGGGATTCGCCTCAATCTCTCGGTAGCTGGAAATAGCTGCCGGGGCAAAATTTTGAGATAAAAATCTACCTAAAGTATTTCAGGATACTCGCAGGTGCTACGGAGTTCGTGCACTGCGCTGAGATTCTTCTGACTCAGGCTTTAGTTAGAAGTAGAAGGGAGCACTTATGCAGTGATGTTGATCAGTCTTCTAACTCTAAATCATGTACATTAAGAGAGAGCATATAGTGTAGCGATTAGACGTTCGCCCTAAGATCCGAAAGTCGTAGGTTCAATGCCATCGGAGCTGGACATTATCAAAAATGACCTCGGCTCCCAGGTCCGGCTAGCCTTTACTGATACCAGGTAAAGTCCTGGTAAGTCAAGGCGGTCGGTGTGATGTCGACCACATCATTCACCATGTGCCGAATGGTCTAGAACAGTGGTTCTCAAATTGGTGCCGCGGCACCCAGGGGTGCAGCGCGGGTATGTAAAGGGGACTGGCAATAATCAAGAATGTTTAAAAATGTGATCTTTTTTTCCTAAGTATTCAAACCGCTTTAAGGGTAGGTGTGCTGTTTGTGTCCCGACAAGGGTGCCGTGGCGAGGGGAAAAAACAGTTTGAGAAACGCTGGGCTAGAAAATGTAAGTCTAGCCCTAGTCGTACAATACGACCGAAGGCTTTCAAAATGATCCTTTATTTGCTTTACGTACATTAAGTCAAGTTCTTCGTATGAGTTCCTGGGCACCAGTCTGATGGAGATAAACGGACCTACTGCCCCTTAACAACCATGTCGTAAAATGCGAATAATAAGGTGCGTTGAAATGATATGTAGTCTCCGTGATGTAGCGGCTTGACGGTTCGGGTCCTGAAGGAAACTCAAATTTTTTGGTCCAAAGTGACTCTGGCGCCTAGGTCGACCTAGTCTTTAGAGGGTACCGGGTGAAGTCCAAGGAAGTAAAGGCAGTCAGCACGATGCTGACCACACAATCCAACAAGTACCGATTGGTTTATAAAATATGTCTAGCCCTATATGCCCAATACGCCTTAAGGTGTGAAAAAGGATCCTTTACATTACTGAAGTGATATGTGATGGGCCGAATGGCGTAGATATCGAAGCCTAACTGTAATCTATAGAATAATGTGCCCACCAACGCTTTAAGAGCGGGCAAAAAGAAAAAGACGAAAAAGAAATTAAAATAATAAATAAAAAGTCAAGTACTTAAATGATGACATTGAACTCCACCACTGCACAAGTCTCACAGTCATTTAGTACTCACTGTTGTGGTTCTCTGGGAAAAGTCTCACAGTCATTTAGTACTCACGGTTGTGGTTCTCAGGGAAAGTCTCGCAGTCATTTTGTACTCATTGTTGTGGTTCTCAGGGAAAAGTCTCACAGTCATTTAGTACTCACGATTGTGGTTCTCAGGGAAAGCCTCACAGTCATTTAGTACTCATTGTTGTGGTTCTCAGGGAAAAGTCTCACAGTCATTTAGTACTCACGATTGTGGTTCTCAGGGAAAGCCTCACAGTCATTTAGTACTCATTGTTGTGGTTCTCAGGGAAAAGTCTCACAGTCATTTAGTACTCACGATTGTGGTTCTCAAGGAAAGCCTCACAGTCATTTAGTACTCATTGTTGTGGTTCTCAGGGAAAAATTTCCTTATACAAACTACAGTCAAGCGGCTTAGGGAAAATTATGTCTTTCCAGAATATGAAACGGACGACGAAAGATTGATTCATCACTTCATTTGTCTACTGGTAAACCAAGGGGTGGGGGAAGAGGGGAGGGGGCGGATTAACAATTTATCGGTAAAGATGATCTAAAGACACCTCTATAAAGTATTATTTGCTTGTGTATTGAATGAATCTTTGTCGAATTTCTCTCCAAGGGTCATAAAACATCATTGTAAATAGAGACGGTTTTAATTAAACCGCCCATGTCAAAAAGCGTGAGTAAAAAGGAAAACAAGAGAACCATTGGCTTCAGGTTTTTGGAACGGGACATTTTTCATAGTGTCCATGAAATGATGAAATAAATTGTTCATTGCTGAAATAGATGCAAATTACTGAACGTAAAGTGGCCTTTAAAAAACCCACAACAGCCAAAAAAAGGATACACAACTAACTTTATTTGCAAAAAATTGAAACTATTGTTTTATCTAATTTGTAAGTTTAACTAAGTTTTGAGCTACAGTGACACAGATTAGTGTGCCGCTGATGAAGCAATGGCTAACTACTTAACACACAATCTTAGAGTAAACCACACTTAGTGGGTCAAATGTGGTAGGTTGCGATGTTTTTTTAAAGGGCAGGAAAGTACAAACTTTCAGTTCTAATGGTTACTGTAGCGATTCCTGTGCTTATTGACGTAGCGTAGGGATCTAGGCCATTTAAGGCCCCCTTTAAAAATAAAAATAAATTAAGTGGTGGGGGGGGGGGGGGAGGGGAGGAGGGGGTGTTAAGCAGCTCCCTCTAACGGTGCGTAAACATTCTCTTCAAAAGTATGTTTATATATTGTATACTATTTAATGCGTTGTTATATTATTTATTATCAGCACATTATTATTATATTGAAACTCCACCGGAGAGATTTCAGATCCAATACGCAAATAAGACAAGAGTCCAACAAGATATTGCATTCAGCTTTGTGAGAAAGCGCT
This sequence comes from Candidula unifasciata, assembly GCA_905116865.2. Lineage (NCBI taxonomy): Eukaryota > Metazoa > Mollusca > Gastropoda > Stylommatophora > Geomitridae > Candidula > Candidula unifasciata. Next base: position 73,277 of record CAJHNH020000725.1, read on the forward strand.
GCTGGAACTACACAGACCGTCACTCAGAATAGATAAGACCAGATTCCCCCATCAAGCTCGCATATGGACACCGAAAGGGAAAGGAAACGGGGTAGACTAAAAGAGACTCTCAAGAGAATCATCACCAGGGAAGGCTCAACCATGGGCATAATGCACTTCCAAGACTTAGAACCTCCAGACATAGACAGCTATGACCTCTGCCTTATGCGCCGCCCTAGGATAAGGAGGAAAGACTAAGAAATATTTTTTTTTATTATCATTATTATTATAATTATTAATCTTGTGTTATCAAATGAAACTTCCCTCTTGACCCAATTAAACTAAACTAGGGTGATTGAGCTTCCCTCTTGACCCATTTAAACTAAACTAGGGTGATTGAGCTTCCCTCTTGACCCAATTAAACTGAACTAGGGTGATTGAGCTTCCCTCTTGACCCAATTAAACTAAACTAGGGCGATTGAGCTTCCCTCTTGACCCACTGTTTCCCCAACAAGCAGGTCGTAGGAGTCTACTAATTGGGGTCATCCTTTGAAGTCGCGGTACATCCGTCCGAGAGGCAAAGAACAAAAAGTCTGCAAACAAATAAACGAGAGGTGTGAAGTAGATGCGCACACAACACTCAGGCTCTTGAATAAGACTAAAATCTGGAGGTGGATGAACACCCAGAACTTTCCGCTGGAGTTTACAGCCAGTTAACACGAGGAAGCTGACAAAAAGACAGGGGTGGGAAAAACTATTGCCCGATGACCAAAACTAGCACGCCGAGAAATATTTCTGGCACCTGAAGTTGGCATCAAATTACCTTATAATCTGGCTACTGAGCTCACACACACTCAAAAAGAGCACAAACATGCATGTTAGTATGCAGAAAGAAATACCTTCTTGGCATTGGTTCTTCTGAGGACGGGAGTATGGCTGATGACATGAATATTACAAAGATTACACATGTTAAAGGTTAGTTGCGTATCCTTTACAGGACGTTGTAGAACCAACCCCAACAACCCCTGGCTGTTGTGTGGTTTTTCTAGGCAAATTTACGTCCAGTAGTTTGCAATTGCTTACTGGACGGTCGGCTTTCTTGATACCACTGTCGAAACCAACGCAGGCGCATGGCCCGTAGTTGGGATCGAACGCGGCATCCCGGCATTACGAAGCGTTCGCATCGACTTAGCCACAGAGCTGACATTACACATGTACACCCATGATTTGATTTGATTTGATTTGATTCAAAAACCGACATCACAGCACTCGGGGCATTTCCATAAGCGCTGCGTCCCCATCTTCAGCAGCCAGCGAAGTGTTCCGATACTAATGGTGCCAGTAGCATTCTGAATACACGTCCTTCTTGCCTTTCCTCTGAGCCTCGAGCATCTGCCAGAACCTCTAGTCACTCTCTGCTGCATCAATCTCACTAGACTGTGGTGATCCATCTGCTCCTCAGAACTGTACACGCTCTCCTACAAGACACATGTACACCCAAACACACACACACAACACAGCAACGCAATATACTTTTTTGTGAGCACCCCCCCCCCCCCCTCTCCACCATCACCACCACTCCCATATTGCCTTCAGTAATGTGATTTCTGTTAAATAACCAGCTTGAACATTCATATTTAGGAATATATCGACGAGCTTAAGCGGGTAAGGTGAGTGTGAGGCGTAGCCAAGTATTACATTCTTAGATTATCCCAAACATATCGTGTTACAAGGCAATTTGGGTGTCATGTTTATAATAAAATTTTAACATTTTCCCTGGCCCGCAACAACGTTGATAATTTTAAATTTGACCGAAAGAGAGTGCCCACCCCTGCTATAAAGAGCTTTGATTTCTGTCTAGCCTTGAGTAACCTACAGTCAAGTTTGGTTAACTGCCAGGCGTCGAAAGGCATGATAGTAGCCTTTTTATGGACACACTGACTATGTGTCTTTGATTATGTTACTAATTATGCTTTTCCACTAGCACACATACATACACACGCGCTCGCGCACGTGAACACACACACACACACACACACACAACGAACGGTACCTACTTCATAACACGTTTGACAAAAATGCCGGGCACACAATTTAATAGTGTTTTCTCCAGTTCAACATATTCAGTCTTGTTTCAATTTTTTTGAATTCTTTCAATGGCGGTGCCTTCGGAGCCTTGTCGGTGTTGCTGCCCCGTCGAGCAAATGGTCTTTAATTGATATCGGCTTCGAAGCCGAATTTTCTTAAAATTTGCATTGGCTTTCAGGTCGACTCGTCAAAAAGGGCACAAGATAATGTGATGGGATGTAAAGGTCGTCGGCATGAGGCTGACTACGTCACTGACATAATCTATACGAATAGGGACTAGCAGTTTATATTTCTGAGCACATCAAACATATAGATTGCTCTTTACAAACGTGCCGTTTGTTCTGTGCTCATACACATGCAGGTTTTGAAATAGCTTTCCTGTTAGACACCAAATATCTCTAGGCAAACACTGACGCTTTTCTGGCCAGATACAATCTCAAACACTAAACTACTTCAAGTCACAAACCAGGAAACTCTAGACAGTATGATAACCAAGAGAAGATGGAAATGGCTTGGCCACGTTAAAGGAATGAATCCTGATATACCTGCCAAAACAGCACTCACATGGATACCAGAGGGAAAGAGAAAAAAAAAGGGGGCGCTCAAAAACAACATGGAGACGAACGATTGAAAGTGACCTGAGTGTGGCATCTTTGACATGGAAAACTGCATTGAAGATTGCACAGAACAGGGAAACATTTAAAGTCCTCTCTGAAGCCTCATATGCCACTAGGCATAACGAGAACTGATGATGAGGAAACACTAACGCTTAGATGACGTATGTATGCTTGATAGCTCGTATTCTCTTTGCCCCACTCAGCCGTCCTTCTTCTTGTCCTGCTGATCCGTGCCCTACACATCCTTCTTCTGCTCTGACACCCACTGTAGCTTAGTCCTTCGTGGAAGTGGCGATAAGCGGTCCTCTTCTTTGACAGCGCGAAGTAGTCCACAAACTGCTCTTTTATTGTGAAATGAATTGTGCATAAATTACCGATGTAATGAAAATCATAAGAAATTAAATTAATATTGGGAGATTTTAATGCAAATGTTGGGAAAGATAGAAGGGAAGATGTAGTTGGGGAATATGGTTAGGATCAAGAAATGAAAGGGTTGAAACTGGTAGGTAGAATAGGCGAAAATAAATCATATGATGACCGGAAACACCTGGTTTAAACAACATAAGAGACGTTTAAACAACATGGAAAAGTCCAGATATAAAAAACAAACATAAAATCAATTAGATTGTATACTAATTAATAAAAGGGTTTAGAAATGCACTAACAAAGACAAGACCTAGTGCTGACTGTACAGTGACGACGTCTTATTATGTGGAAAAATAAATGTATGATTGAAGAGAGGAAAGAAAGAGATGAAAAACTGTAGACTAAACAAGGATATTCTAAGAGAGGATAAAGGCATTCAGGAGCGATTTAGAGTTATTGTGAGGAACAGGTACAACGCAATACCAAAAATACAAACGATAAACGATCAGTGGGAAATGCTGAAATAGTCTATCCATTAAACAAGCAAATAGATTTTACCAGAAAGAAGACAAATAGCGAAACAGAAATGGATGACCAAAGACATTTTAAAGTAAACTGGTGACACAAAGCAGTGTTTGAATGACAAGGAAGAATATGACAAGATAAATAAAGAAATAAGGCATATGTGTGTGAAGGAAAAAGAAGAGTGGCTAAATGAAAAATGCAATAAAATTTGACACAGTCCTGTTAAAGATGCAAAAAGTGTGTATAAACAAATTAACGATCTAACTGGAAAAAAGACATGAGTAAACACAGGATATCTGAAATCAAAAGCAGGAGAGATCTTAATGGAGGAACATAATGTAATAACTAGCTGAAATGAATACATATGAGAGTTATTTGATGGAAAGACAGTAGAATTACCAGAAGAAAGAAATTTAGAAGGTCCGTCTATACTAAAGGAAGAGATTAGAGATGCTATTAAACAAATAAAGAAAGGAAAGTCAGCTGAGCCAGATGAAATTTCTGTAGAAGAATTGGAAGTACTGGGGGAATTTGGGGTAGAAATATTAACTAAACTGTTGAATGACATTTATAACACTGGGTACACTTCAAATGTTATGATGAAATCTGTATTTATTGCGTTACTCAAAAGACCAGGAGCAATTGAGTGTGAAGAATTTCCTACGATCAACGTAATAAATCATGTCACCAAATTACTTCTTAGAATTATAATGAGAAGAACAAAAAGAGAAATAAGAATGAAAATGATTGAAGAGCAGTATGGATTTATGGAAGGTAAAGGGACAAGTAATGCAATATACATTTTACGAACACTGATAGAAAGATCAATGTAGATACACAAGGACTTATATTTGTGCTTTATAATGTACCAAGTAGCAGCAATTAAAGTGGGAATCAGATTGGGTACTTTTGAACAGTTAAAAGCAAGGAGTAAGACAGGGATGTGTCTTATACCCAGACCTTTTCTCTCTAGATAGTGAAATAATTCTGAGGGAAATTAAAGAGAATGCATGAGTAAAAATTGGAGAATACAATATAAAGAATCTGCGGAACGCAGACAATACAGTTTTGATAGCTGAAAATGCAACTGATTTACAACTGCTGGATATTGTGGAGATGGAGAGTGCTGAGAAAGGACTTTCAATGAATATTAAGAAAACGGAAGTAATGGTTATATCACAGAAGAAGATAATTTCATGTTGTGATGTCTCAATTTAAGGAAAAAGACTTAACAAAGTCAATAAATTTTAATATCTGGAAACAATCATATCATCAGATGGAAAATGTGTGACCAACATTAGAAACAGAAAAGGTCAAACGAAAGCTGCATTTTAGAAAATGAAAAATAGCTTATGCAATCAATCGCTCTCATTTAATGTTAGAAAGAGGGTGCTAACATTTTACATAGAACCTGTTCTGATGTATGGCAGCGAATGTTGGAATGTCACTGAACAAATTAAGAAAGCAACAGAGATATGGTTTCTGAGACAAATGTTACGAATACCTGAGACAGCCAGAGTAACTAACAACGATTGCTTGAAAGAGGTTAATGAAAGTAGATATCTATATACAACAATAAGAAAGAGACAAACACTGTTCTTTGGTCACACAATGAGAAGAGAGACATTAGAGAATATTGTGACAACTGGAAAGATCAGCGGAAAAAGTGGTACAGGCAGACCAAGAGAGATGATGCTGGATGGGCTGAAACGATGGCATGGAGGGATATCAACAAGAGAGCTGTTCCAGGCAACCAGGGATCGTGATCTGTGGAGACACATGAGCGCTTACGCCTGTTGGCAGGGCACATGATGATGAATGCACTCCAACTTGGAAAACTACCTGGTATACAAACACTACTCTTCAAACTACGCAGTCGGTGCAAGGTAACTATGCAATGGATACCATCCCACTGTGGAGTTTCTGGAAATGAAAGAGCTGATAAACTAGCTAAGGACGGTGCAAATGAAGAACAACATGACGTACGAATCTGTTATCACACACACACACACACACACACACACACACACACACACACACACACACACACACACACACACACACACACAAGAGAATAATCAAATCAGTCAGATAGCCACCAAAACCGGCACAAGACGATTACCATTTTATGGACACCAGAGTAAGTGATTATTCTACGCCTTAGAACAGGACACAGTCGAATTCGCAGCCCCATGTAAACCAAATTTAAAATCGGTGAATCAGACGTGTGCACATGTGGATTGGCACCTGAAACAACAGATCATGCCATCAAAGACTGCCGCAAATACAACATATCAAGGCAAAACTTTTGGCTAAGAAAAACATCGGTGCAAGTCAAACTGTATGGGTCGCTGAGTGAATTACGAAAGACAGTGAAGTTCATACTAGAGAAAACATTCCAGATATAGATTATCTATTTCACGCGATGAAAAGAAGAAGAATAACCGTGTAACATAAATATTTGCTCAGATTTAAAATCACCAAAGAAATTAAACTTCATCGTTGAAGGATATTAGAGATTTGAGACACGATATAATCCTTATAAAACATTGGCATCTTCAAAGAATAATAAAATCAGCTTTTTAAGTATGAAGGCCACAATTCTCTAGAACTGAAGCCTGTGAAGTTCCTTGACTGCCTGGTTGGATATCTAACTTGCAGTACTTACGTTTACTTTAAGATGGGAAATAGTCTTCATGTTAGCCACGCAAGAAAACTAGAACTGTAAGCATCTAAAATATACATTTCGATACGGCTGTACCAAACTAAAATTTATGATAAAGTACAAAAAGAAAGGGACGGGAGTACACGGGAGTAAATCCGGCTGTTAATTAGAAGTCAGAATATTTCCCCTTCTGGTGTGAAAGAACATAGTCAACGGTTTTCAGAGAAAGTCAATATAATAAATCAATACCAGCATCTCTTAGAAGTTGTGCGGATTTTATTATTATTATTATTTTTTTTTTCATTTTTCAAACCCAGCATCTGAACGAATCAGCTTAAAAAGTGTCAAGTGAAGGCGATCCGTGTGGGTGGGGTATGGTGATTTATTCGCCTATGTGACGGTAAGCAAACCGGTGGCACAGTATTTGAAATGTTTTGTAAATGAATCCATCAGGTGCATTTTCCAATATAAAAGGCGACAACAATAGATTTTCAGCACTCTGTGTCTCTCTTCATGGATAGATACACTGAGCTGTCATGAACTCGGCTTTCGTATACGGTGTACTTGTGTTCTATCGATCTCATCTCATTTCATTTCAACTTACCTCATCTGATTTCAACTGACCTCATCTGATTTCAACTGACCTCATCTGATTTCAACTGACCTCATCTGATTTCAACTTATCTCATCTTATTTCAACTTATCTCACCTCCTTTCAACTTATCTCATCTCAACTTAATTATCTCATCTCAAATTACTTATCTCATCTCAACTTACTTATCTCATCTCAACTTTTCTCATCTCAACTTACTTTTCTCATCTCAGCTTACTTCTCTCATCTCAACTTACTTATTTGATTGCAACTTACTTAACTCATTTCAACTTACTCATTTCAACTTACTCATCTCATCTCATCTCATTCCACCCCCACCCAACCCAACCCAACGAAATCTAATCTAATCTAATCTAATCTAATCTAATCTAATAATCTAATCTAATCTAATCTAATCTAATCTAATCTAATCTAATACAATCTAATCCAATCCAATCCAGTCCAACCCAATCATTCTGTCTGTCTGTCTGTCTCTAAGTAGTGCTGTTAGGCGACGCAGCCTCGACAGATGATTAGTTTTAGAGATAGTTCGCGCTCGTTCGTTTGCTGCAAAATGATATTGCTGGGTTTAAGCAAGTTGCTAACTCCATCTATTTATGTACGTCTTAGCCTTCCTCTCCCTCTTGTTGTTCTTATGCTCATGTTGTATGCTCACGTAGTCAATGACACTGTTTAATTTCTGACCAGGTGGCAAAACCAATTTAGTCTGTGTTTTTCAATAATTCTAATTACCGGTGTTGTTCCTACCAGTCTAACGAGATCTTCGTTTCTTGTATGGTCTCTTCTTCTTATACTGACTGCTTTTCTCAAACATCTCATTTCACATGTCGTTAGTTTCCACTCGTGTTCTTTTGGTAATGCCCAGGTTTAGCACTGGTAACACAATGTTGGTAAAACGACTGCGTTTACGATTTCTTTTAGTTTTCATTATTATTGCTGGGTGTTTCAGTACTGGGGCAAGTTGATAGTTATCACTGTTTGCTGTACTTGAGTTCGTCAATGTTTTATGCTATCTTTATCGATGTACATTGTTAAAATTATTGACGTTCAACCCCACCACGATAGCACACCGAGCAATAAACACCCGGTGACACAAGGTGCCACCATTCAGATAAGGATCACCCAGGGACAGGTCCAAGAAATCCTGTTCAACGCATAGGTTGGGTTATATTAGGACCCCCACCAATAGCCAGAGCAGGGCTTTGAATTACCGTAAAATTACGTCCTATGCTGGGACGGTATTTTAAGTATTAAACGGCTGAGTAAGTAAGTAAGGTGTACTCCACTAGGACATCACACAGAGCGATAAATACCCGGTAACACAAAGTGCCACCATGCGGATGAGGATCACCAGCGGAAAGGTCCTGGAAACCCCATTCAACCGTAGGTTGTATTAGGGCCCCCAGCAACAGTTGGGGAAATGAGGGGCGAGGGCGGGGGGATGGAGGGGCTTAAAAAAAAACCGAAAATTTGAATCCCACAAAAGAATAACGGATATAACTAGATTGTTGAAATGTGGCTTTCCATCTGTTAATACCAATGTCGTTGTTAAAAAAAAAAATTCAGTGTAAGTAAATATTTAGTGTTTATTCTGCCTTATTTACGTTATATGAAAAATCAGTCACCCCTTCAAAACAAACAGTTTGCTGACAGTAAATTGAGTAATGTGAGTAATGGTAACTTTTTAAAACATCAAATTACACGCGTTTCATAGGCATTTCATTCTGGAGGGATCATCCCCAGCAGTTGCCTCCCGTTGTTAGATGACCTGGACTATTACAATAATCTCAACAGATCCCTGCACATGTGAACTGATTTCAACAATCTGCACGCACGTGTCTATTTCTACATATTCTATTTGTTATAGATACACAAGTTAAAAGTCAAAGATCAACGATATTCACCGCTACAAGAAAACAGCAGCACCTGTGTAACTGTAAACTATAAAATCACAATGACATGGGAAATCTAAGGTCACAGGCAATAATTCGTGTTGATCCTTACACGAGTTTTCGAGATGTTTGTTTAAGTGTGAGGACACGAGTTTTGAAACGCACTATTTTTTTTTTTTTTTACGTATCCAGAAACCATGAGTTGTAAACCCTTTGGCTCGGTACTATGGATATCGCAACCCTTCGGCCTTGATTCCATTATAGGTACCTGGGAGAAATGTGGCTTTTCTGCCTTCCCCAGGGAGTGAACCCGGATCACAATGAGTTCGTCACCCGGCAGCCGCGAAAGTCCGGTTTAACCAACTTCGCTAGAGAGCCGGGCTGAAACGCACTATAAAATGCGACCGGTGTAATGTGACACATCACAGTGTGGAAAAAAGTAATTTACTTAATTATTTACGTACATGCAACTGCACTAACCACTCATTCAGTAAACAGTTGCATGAACAATTTGTTTGTAAGGCAGTACTCTACCTTCCATGAGCTCAGTAGAATAGAATCAATTGCTGCCAAAACCATCTCAAATTATACTGTATTCTATAAAACAAACAAGGTCATGCACCGTCTGACATAGGCTATAGATTCTTTAGTAATAAGTTGTTCTACTGTCTCTAAAAGGTTGTCACAAATATTTTAACAGCAATTGCGTTACTAGTCTGCGCAAAACTACTGATTTCTTTAATAGCTCTTGTCAGAGCGATGCTCAATATTTTACTGGAAAATTCCTAACAGCTATAATTAAATTTTAAGGGAAAAGTTCAGTTCTATTTCAGTATACGGCAATTGTGTTTTCCTTCGGTGATCGATTATGCTTGTGTTCAATGCTAATTACGTTCCATTCGTTGGAATCAAACTGGCTTCCGATTGGCTCTGCTGGTAAACGGCTGGCTTCGTGGGGATATCTAAACGGATCTGGAATTGTAAATATGTTTACGATCTCTAGGTGCAGTCTGTAAGTTTAGGAGAAGAAGCCCGTGGAAAGTTCCGGAAAAGAGAAATGTCATTTGACGTCAGTCTGCTAGAGAAGACGATGTAGTGCAGTAATTGACATGGTAAGCGTTTGGTCAGTGCGCCAAGTATTCGAACTCGCAATGAGAATTTAAACAATAAATAATGCTTATACGATACCACATTGCTCGAGCCTATAACTGTTTAAATACGCAAGAATCAACTTGGAAACTAATGGATAACTTACCCACGTAATTATATCACCTTTTTCTTGCAACTGTAAACGTGATCGTTGATCAACCGGTAGGAAGCAAGATCAGAGACTGAATAACTGACAAATTCCACCAACAGGACTGCTAGTTACAAGTTGACATCCCTGCTACTTAAAGAATCGAATCTTGATGCCAACGTAAGAGGGCGACACTAAATATCCTGTTCAACTTCCTTAACGAATATTATTCTAGTTATCCGACTTTCTTGGACAGGGAGGTCCTTGTGTGGTTTTCAGTGTCCCCCTTTTTAAAAGAAGAAACATAGATCCACAAACCTGTCGCATACGGCGACTAACAAAGGGTGTTTGCTTCGATGGCGGAGTTCTTTACCTGCAAGGCGAGGAACTAAAAAGTCCTTACCTGATTCTCATCCACGTGATGTTAGTTCTACCGACTGCAATTCTTGAAAGTAAGATGCCTTGAAAAGCAATCTCTGCACCATCTCGAAGGAGAATTCGAACTTAACATGTCACGTGCTCAGTGTCACACTGGAATAGGTTGCTTCTCACATTTATTGTAAACCATTTTTAAGATGAGAATGATGTTTTCTAAAGCGCCTTCTACATCATAATAATAACGATGATGTTCAGTTGAGAAACATTAGAAGTAAGAGCATATATAGCACAGTGGCTAGTCGCTGCTTGTCAGTTCGGAGTCCTTGAATTTGATTTCGCACAGAGGATTCATTTCTATTGAGATCCAAAGGTTGGAATACAATGATGACTACATCACCTATAAAGTGCCGATCGGCATATAAACATACCGATTTAACATCATATAACTAATTTGACACGAGCCTGGAAAGGACCCTTTTTATAATCTAGTAAAGATCTGGTCACTGCTTAGACAAATGTTTCTATCGATAAGTAATGGACTTGCGTACCTACAGACAAGATAAATGAAACAACACGCAGTACCTTCTGATCTTATCCCTATCGACATCCTAGCACATTGACCTAGCACATCGAAATGGCCTATTCGTGATCTTTCCTCAGATATAGTAGCCATCTCTGTGTCTGCATGCTTACTGTACCCAGTAGGCGTTAACTCATTCGTTGTTTACACCGCTAAGGGCTTCTGCATGACTGTACTTAATTAATAAAGCCTAGCCATGTCTGCAGCTGTTAGTAGAGGAAGACAGGGCAGATATAAGTGGAGGGAAAAGTATGGAGAGGGCAGACATAAGTGGAGGGAAAAGTATGGAGAGGGCAGACATAAGTGGAGGAAGAAGTATGGACAGGACAGACATAAACGGAGGAAGAAGTATGGACAGGACAGACATAAATGGAGGAAGAAGTATGGACAGGACAGACATAAATGGAGGAAGAAGTATGGAAAGGACAGACATAAGTGGAGGAAGAAGTATGGACTGGGCCGACATAAATGGAGGAAGAAGTATGGACAGGACAGACATAAATGGAGGAAGAAGTATGGACAGGGCAGACAAAGGGGGAGGAAGAAGTATGGACAGGACAGACATAAATCTAGGAAGAAGTATGGAAAGGACAGACATAAATGGAGGAAGAAGTATGGACAGGACAGACATAAATGGAGGAATACGTACGGACAGGACAGACATAAATGGAGGAAGAAGTATGGAAAGTACAGACATAAATGGGGGAAGAAGTATGGATAGGACAGACATAAATGGGGGAAGAAGTATGGACAGGACAGACATAAATCTAGGAAGAAGTATGGAAAGGACAGACATAAATGGAGGAAGAAGTATGGACAGTACAGACATAAATGGAGGAAGAAGTATGGACAGGGCAGACATAAATGAAGGAAGAAGTATGGACAGGGCAGACATAAATGGAAGAAGAAGTATGGACAGGGCAGAAAAAAGTGGAGAAAGAAGTATGGACTGGGCAGATTTAAATGGAGGAAGAAGTATGGACAGGACAGCCATAAATGGAGGAAGAAGTATGGACAGGACATACATAAATGGAGGAAGAAGTATGGACAGGACAGACATAAATGGAGGAAGAAGTATGGACAGGACATACATAAGTGGAGGAAGAAGTATGGACAGGGCAGACATAAATAGAGGAAGAAGTATGGACAGGGCAGACATAAATGGAAGAAGAAGTATGGACTGGGCAGACATAAATGGAGGAAGAAGTATGGACAGGACAGACATAAATGGAGGAAGAAGTATGGACAGGGCAGACATAAATGGAGGAAGAAGTAGGGACAGGGCAGACAAAAATGGAGGAAGAAGTAGGGACAGGGCAGACAAAAATGGAGGAAGAAGTATGGACAGGGCAGACATAAATGGAGGAAGAAGTATGGACAGGACAGACATAAGTGGAGGAAGAAGTATGGACGGAGAGACAAAAGGGGAGGAAGAAGTATGGACAGGGCAGACATAAATGGAGGAAGAAGTATGGACAGGGCAGACAAAAGGGGAGGAAGAAGGATGGACAGGGCAGACATAAATGGAGGAACAAGTATGGACAGGGCAGACAAAAGGGGAGGAAGAAGTATGGGCAGGGCAGACAAAAGGGGAGGAAGAAGTATGGACAGGGCAGACAAAAGGGGAGGAAGAAGTATGGACAGGGCAGACATAAATGGAGGAAGAAGTATGGACAGAACAGACATAAGTGGAGGAAGAAGTATGGACAGGATAGACAAAAGTGGAGGAAGAAGTATGGACAGGACAGACATAAGTGGAGGAAGAAGTATGGACAGGGCAGACAAAAGGGGAGGAAGAAGTATGGACAGGGCAGACATAAATGGAGGAAGAAGTATGGACATGGCAGACATAAGTGGAGAAAGAAGTATGGACAGGGCAGACAAAAGGGGATCGAAGAAGTATGGACAGGACAGACATAAATGGAGGAAGAAGTATGGACATGGCAGACATAAGTGGAGAAAGAAGTATGGACAGGACATATATAAATAGAGGAAGAAGTATAGACAGGGCAGACATAAGTGGAGGAAGAAGTATGGACAGGGCATACATAAGTGGAGGAAGAAGTATGGACAGGGCAGACATAAATGGAGGAAGAAGTATGGACAGGGCAGACATAAATGGAAAAAGAAGTATGGACAGGACAGTCATAAATGGAGGAAGAAGTATGGACAGGGCAGACAAAGGGGGAGGAAGAAGTATGGACAGGACAGACATAAATGGAGGAACAAGTATGGACAGGGCAGACATAAATGGAAGAAGAAGTATGGACAGGACAGACATAAATGGAGGAAGAAGTATGGACAGGACAGACATAAATGGAGGAAGAAGTAAGGACAGGACAGACATAAATGGAGGAAGAAGTAAGGACAGGACAGACATAAATGGAGGAAGAAGTATGGACAGGACAGACATAAGTGGAGGAAGAAGTATGGACAGGATAGACAAAAGTGGAGGAAGAAGTATGGACAGGACAGACATAAGTG
>CAJHNH020000725.1:91700-151700 GCA_905116865.2 Candidula unifasciata
GCCGTTGCGGGTGTCCTAATAACAAACTGTTTGGAAGTTGAACGGCGGTATCAAGGATCTGCTTTGTTGATCTGCCATCCAGATAAAGAATCTCTATTCTCAGGATGATACGATAAATCTTTAGGTAGAAGCATCGTCATTCTAGGAGAAAGTTGAAGACAAGACCGCCTGTGATATAAGTGAGAGGAGAACATCAAGAAATAGATTTACTGTTGTCTCAAAGAGTGGACAGCCAGGATGGAAGACATTGTCTGTGGTAGATACATTGTAGACAAACTTTGTTTCTGAGACACCTGCAGTTTTTAATCGCGTTAGTGATTTCTCATTCATCTAATTGTATTGCGGCTTCTAGGTCAAATGCTATGTTACGCCATCGCAATCGGCGTCACTTACCGTACCAAGAAGCACACCAAAGGACATGACTCCGTATCCCTGTCTAGTCTAATGGACATGGAGGTGCAGTCTGAAGCTGCAAGAAATGAACATTTAACTAAGGGGACAAGACGTTTAATTAACCAACACAGAACAAGCGTCGTCAGTCATTTTACACTCGTGGAGCTTCTGAGGGGATCTAAGCACATATGAACCTGTCCAGAAAGCTGTGGAGATAATCCTGTCTAATCACTAATCACTAATAGCTAATCACTGCACACTGAGCGTTTCCATAATTCCCATCACATAAAATGTGTTTTTTTCTTGTGTATTGTGTGGCGTCGGACTATGACTCCTATGTAGATTTCTAATGTTATGCATGCCATCTGTAGTACATGCTTCTAACAAAAAAGAACAAAACCTTGGTTCTGGCAGGGATTTACATGTCTCATGATGTGAATCATAGACAGTTATTAATTTAGTGATTTAATAACCCACATCCGAAAGAGACAATCTACATATTTTGATTTTGTGATGACAATAAAACAAAGAAAATTGAAATATTTTGGTCACTTGAAACGTCATGGAAGTCTAGAGAGAACAATAATGGAGGGGTATATGCCTGGGAAGAGAGGAAGAGGAAGGCCAAGGAGAAGATTGGTGCAGGATGTGGCAGATGATCTCCAGATGGGTGTATCAGACGCAGGACATCTTGCTCAGGATATTAAGGTTTTCCGGAGGGTTGTTATGGCAGCGAGGTTCCGCGAGGGACATGCTACTGAATGAATGAATGATGTGAAGGTGAATACTGGAGTATATCGTGACTGTAGAAAAGTTGGAGGGGAGGAGACACCGAGGGAGACCGAGAGAACAGATGTTGAGCAGACTGACATCCTGGCATAGAATATCATTTGTGACAGAGTTGACTGAAAGCACATGAGACAGAAGGTTGTGGAAAGACATGAATACCAACGACACACGGCATAGACTTTAAGAAGAAAGAAGTCTCAAATTGTCAATAGTTTCTGAAACAGGAATTTTTCACTTTTCGATCTCCAGGAATTCTTGTAAACAAGCTTCCCCTTACCCTCTTTCTTTCTCTATTAATTTACCATACATGCTTTCATGGTTTTTACTTGCTCTTAAAATTATGTATACTGCTGTATTAACAAATCATGTTTCTAGATGGAATACAATCTTTGTTTGAGAGAGGAATGCTTACATGGTGCTAATGTAAGACTGGCGTGCAAGCCCAGTTCGTCACCCTTCAAAACAAATTCTCTCTCTGTGTATGCGCGTGCGAGTGTATGTGTGAGAGATTCGTGTATCGGTCTGTGTCTATGTGTACACATAGGCGTACACAAACATCAAAGAGGCATGTCTACCCAAAAGCCGCCAATCACCCGTACACTCCGCAGCAATGTTTGTGACCCGCGAAAATCCCAATACCACTCAATGAGAAACATGTAGGCTAGTTGCGTGTAATCAGTTTGACACGGGACTTGCATCGCATGCATCAAAGAGAGCAAACCCGCAGACCGATCTTATCTGTGTCCATGCTCACATCGAACCGTTTTGGAAATGAATGTGTGCTCACAGGTCAAACATCATTTGTCACTCGTCTTTCATGATCTCCTCTCTGGAGGATTTCCATCTATAGAGGACGAGGTTATTGCTCGCCTCTTTCTGTCGGGCTAGAGGAAACCAGAAAAATCATCCAGTGTTTTCGATTCAGTAAAGAGAGGCATAAATGGCATATTTCGTAGCCCTTAGTTGAATTACTCAATAAAAAGATCTTTGACTCGTTGGTTAATCTATAGAGTAAAGAGCTGTCCAAAGGGCGTTTGCGAGCTATCCAAATATGCAGTGTATGGTAGGATAAATGGTATATTTCGTCTTTGACTGGGTGGTTAATCTATAGAGTAAATAACCGCTAATGTGGTATTTTTGTCCAGCTAAATTCTATGCTGTAAAAAATGTAGTTAAATGTAGTAGTAGTAGTACTTTTACCCTACCACGACATTACACAAGCGATAAACATCCGATGACACAAAGTGCCACCGTGTGGATAAGGATCAAACGTGGAAAGGTCCCAGAAACCGCGTTCAGCCATTAGGCCATATCAATGGTCGGGCTATATTGCGGCCCCTGGAAGAAGCCAGGGTAGGGCTTCAAAATAACGAAAAATTGCATCCCACAAGGGGATGACTAAGTTGTAAGTATATATATATGATAAGTTGAAATATAAAGTAAAAAGATTAATGTACTGAATATTTTTTTTTTTAACAAAGTGGTTTAAGCTGTAAATAAAAGAATATTTGAAATTGCATTTTTCGACTAGTGAAACCGGCAACTTGTTGTGTGTGTCCCACCATGGACCATAACCCAAAACATCATTCTGCGCTACTGAAGCTCGTTATATTTGGTCAAGTATTGAATTGCTGCTGTCTTGGTATGACCAGACGAACTGGTTTTACCGACCCTTTAGAACACAGGAACCGGATATTTTGCTCACACGCGTTCAAGTGACAAATTTATGTCACACCTGCGTTTACAGTGGAGCCGCTGGGGTGTGTAGCGGCTAGGCGCATGCCTGCAGACAGAAGGCCGATGGTTCAGTCTCTAACGGAGCTGGACTGTTTATCTTCAAAAATGACCTTGGCCCCCAGAACGACCCCGCCTTGAGTGGGTACCATGTGTAGTCTTGGGAGATAAAGGCAGACGTCGTGATGTTGACCGTATCGCCTACCGAGTGCCGATAGGTCTATGAAATATAGGTCTAGCCCTGTATGCAATCTAGCTACTGGACTTAAATTTGCCTAGAGAAACCACACAACAGCCAGGGGCTGCTGGGGTTGGTTATGCAACGTCCTGTGAAGGATACGCAACTAACCTGTATGAAATATGTATGAAGGCATGGAAAAGGGATTTTTTACTGGTTTTACAGTTAGACATTGTCTTCATGTGCCTCTCGGTATGCGTCTGACTTCAATTGTATTGCCTTGTGGGTAAGCATTACAGTGGATACATATGTCGAGACAGCCATACTAGATGGATATACATGGGACATTAAGACTTTTCAGTACAGTCGTTAGCAACGGACGACAGCGAGAAAGCTTGACGCTACGGTGGCATAGATCAATAACTTAATCGATAGATTACCCCAGGAAATGGAGATCTTTAGGGGGCAAGCCCGAGAACCAGCTGAGGCTTGGAATGTCAATCTTCTTTCACCTCAGAGTACACATAGCGAGGCACTCACTCTCACTAGCATAGCAACTGGTAAATGAACAAGGCACTCAAAGTAGGTAGGTAGGTAGTTGTACCCAACAGGGCATCACACAAGCGATAAATGCCCAGTGATGCAAAGTGCAACCATGCGGATGAGGATCACCCGTGGAGAAATCACAGAAACCCCTTTCAGCCGTTAGGCTATATCTATGGCTAGGCCATATCTATAAACCGGCTATTTTCGGGACTACCGGCAGTAGCCAGGGTTAGGCTTCAAATAACAAAAAAAAAAAAAAAATGCATCCCACAATGAGGACGGCTTTTATTAGGAAATGCATGATATTAAGACACACCTAGAAATTGGTGTGCACTAGTGTTTATATGTGGGTGATATTTCCTCCTTACTTGTATATCGTATAGGCGAAAAATGAGGGTTATGTTGAAATTGAATGTGTTGGGTTTAAAAACGCAGATATCGCAGCCTAGCTGTACAATGCAACACGATTTGCCAACCGCCCATTTGGAGATGAGCGAAGAAGAACTAGTACAAAACGGTAATTCTAAGAGTGACTGAAAAATTACACTATTCCTGCGTGTTGCTGAAGTCGAAAGCCATCGGCCGAAAAAAAAAGGGATCGTAGCCTGGCTGCTACGTGACTGCTTTTAAAGTCCGAATGCAATAGAAGAAGAGGAGAAGCAGGATGGAAAGAAAAAGAAAAGAAGAAGAAGAAGAAGAAGAAGAAGAAGAAGAAGAAGAAGAAGAAGAAGAAGAAGAAGAGAAGAAGAAGAAGAAGAAGAAGAAGAAAAAAAAAAGAAGAAGAAGGAGAAGAAGAAGAAGAAGAAGATGATGATGATGATTATGATGATGATGACCATGCGGGACTGGATATTAGTTATGCTTACTAATCAAACATTTACTTATAAATTCAGACATTACCTTCAAAGGTTAAAAGGGTTAAAAACGTTTTAAGGCCACATGTCTAGTGTTGTGACTACAGACTGTGCAGGTTAAGATTTTTTTTTCTCCAGACAGAAAAAAAAATCCGAGCCTTACCCATGATTCTAACCCTGATCTCCTGCACGAGATCACTGAGTTCTTCCAGTTTGCTATAAAGTACGAACGTGAAACATCTGTGTTTTTAATGGTATCCTTGCTACCTACTTACTGGTACATCAGCAATAACCTTGTAAGCCTGTGTCTGTCTGTCTGTATGTCTGTCTGTGTATGTGTGTGTGTGTGTGTATGTGTGCGTGTGTGTCTGTCTGTGTGTCCCCTAGTTTGTATCCCAGCAATTTTACAGGATGAATATTTTTATATCTTCAAATTGCTCTCGCATATCTGACATTTCCCAGACTGCCACAACTACCTCTACTGGCCTGTCGTGGACATCAGCGTGAGTTGCCACACGGGTTGACAAACGATGACGCAAATTAACAAATAGCAAGATTTGATTGACACTCGTAGCAAACACAGACACAGAGATGTCATGGGCAATACTAGACAGTAGGAAGATTAAAAACGTCAAACACACTAAATTTTAAAAAAAGCTATCTTTACATTAAAAGAGACACTTCAGAAATGCGATCAACATCAACAGAAGCTATGAAGGGGAAAAAAAGCTGATTCCTCTCTGCGACGCTTAACAGCATAAGTAGTAGTACAAAAAAGGAGGGGGGAAACCTCTTCACATGAGTCTATATCTTTGTTCATCTGCTGTCCAGTCAAAATGGGCGCTAGGCATGGTCACGGTGAGCCTTTGCACATTATTTTTATTTTTGCTTCTGCTAAACGATGGCATTTTTGCTCCATTTGTAGACTGAAAGGATAGTTTAGCAGCCCAGCATCTGAGCTGAGTGCATGGCTTGGTACTGTGAGCCGCTGATACTATTTGGAATGTTTTTCTACTGTGACCAACGTGGTGGTGTGAAATGTAGATTCAGAAAATGGCGCGAAGCTTGTTATCACAATACTGGTGGTGCCATTTTGTGATTAAAATTGATCGCGTGTGCAACTGCTGATCTGTTGGTGACTTCTGCTACCATCCATGATAAACTGCATTTCTTATGTCGGACTGTTTGTGTTAGCCCTTCAGATGGCTACCGTATGCTTTTAATGCGTGTGTATGCTAGTGCATATGCTGAGAAAGCAGTCTGCCAATCTTTTCACAAGGAATTGGAATAAACATTCTGTGTGTTTTTCGTTGGCACAGGAGCGGAGCAAAGATGGGTTGACCCGTTTGCAATGAAGCTGAAACCAACATTACCAGATTTACAAGATTTCCTCAGCTGTTAGCTCTGGTCGAAAGTCCTGCTGGAATTTGGCTTGGAACCTAGGTCTAAGTTTTACGTATACACTCATTTTAGTAGCTTATCTGTGTGCAGTTGGTTGTTCTTTGCCGCTCAGGCAAATGCACTCCGACTTCAAAGGAAGACCCCAGTTAGTCGACCCCTTCGATATGCTTATTTGGTGGGCTTTGGATCTATTATTGTTTTCCCCACAATGGGGCCTTGAAAACCCATGCTCGAAGATAGATTAAACCAGTGAATAGAGATATGTCAATGGAATTCATCATCATCATCATAAACCACTTCTGCCCTCCGCCGTGGGGAGGAATAGTTTGCGATTCAGTGATTCTCATCTGAATTGTAACACTTTGTGTCACCGGGTGTTTATCGTTCATTGTGCGGTCCTGGTGGAGTTTAACATCACTCACTCACTCACTCACTCACTCACTCACTCACTCACTCACTCACTCACTCACTCACTCACTCACTCACCAAAGGGGTTCTTTACAACTGGATTAAAATCAGTATAAGCGCGTGTTGTGGGGGGTGTGGGGGAGGGTGGACGGGGGGGGGGGGGGGGGATCGACCGTCCGCCTTTTAAACCTGTTTTCTTTTTTCCTTTATTTTTTATTTTAAAGTTTTATCCTCAGTTGCGTGACTACGCCATTTACATGCTCGAGCTTGGTTTCTATGCACTGTCCCTTGATTTGCTATTATCAACCCTAGTGTTATTATTCAGTGTGCCTGATCTGACAACAGCTGTATGTCACATAACTCACTCCTTTTTTTACAGGCATACGCATTTTGAAGTCAGGGACACTCGCCAATTTCAGTAATTCAGGTGATGTCACTACAATAACGTTGGCTGCAATGGATCTCCAGTATGGACTGCATTTTCATCAGCTCAGGATGTACTCTCTCTGTAACTGATGAGTGTCCAATTAATTGGTGTTATCATCCGACTTGTATCGTTGTCTGTCTTTTGTTCGTTTGATTAAAATTTTTCCCTACAGTATGTTTTTCTAAAGAGGGACTTATCTTTAATTTAGCGGAACTATTATGACAACTTAAAAAAAAATATCACATTGCAGGGCCTTTCCCCCCCCCCCCCCCCCCCCCCCCACCCCCTTCATTTACAATACATTTCTCCACAATGTAATACACGAAAACAAAATCGATAACAATACGGTAAAAGTAACGTTAGTCTCCCCACGCCCTGCCCATGTACACACTAGCTCACTTCTGATTGGAGTTCCCGAAACTGTCACTTTGGCACAAGGTTACGGGGTGTTCTGCAATGCCGTTGATATCCAGTGTTGTATATTTCACCATGCAGCGCTTTTAACACTCCAAAAACATCCATAAACTGGTCCTAGCACACAATCCCCCCTCGCCCCTCCCACCACCCCCACCCCCCTTTCCAGAAAGTGTTGCAACTTATGTTACAGGCATTTTCTCTCTCGGAATAAAAACGTAAATGCAAGAGAACACAGAAAGCAAACAACAGAGCGGGACACGCGTGTAACCTTCAGGAAAAGTCGACCAGCCCAACAAACTTGTGAATAAAAAGTGACCTGCTCTATTTGGGGAGATTAACGTGAACCTAACCCAGTATTCTCATTGCTGCATCTCACTAGGACATATACCCTAATACTATTCGCTTGACATCATGAGAATCACACGTACTACACGTTTAAGGTCATATTTACCAGTACACGATACAAACTGTTAAAAATCAATTTTGACATATAGAGGATTAAAGGAATAAAATAAGGTTAATTAGGGACTCCGGGGAAAGACACCACACGGGAAAAATAAAGGCTTGTGGAGTGGGGCTCTAATTCGTTACGGAAGCTATGCTAGAAGTTAAATGAGGCAGAAGATAAGTTTAATTACAGCTTTTGTTTTCCAGAGAAACGAATACTAGAGATGGGTTTTGAAGAGTACACGAGGAATCATTGAGATGGAAAGGATTTATTATAGAGGAAGTAGGAATCTTGAAGGTCTTTAAAACCTGTATCGCCTATAGTACCACCTTTAGCACGATGTGGGACAGGACTGTCTTAAGGATGCAGGACAGCACGGCTAATACAGTAGCCACGAACTGTGCAGGTTATTATGTTCAATCGTATACCTGACAGAAAGCGAAATGTCTCTCAGCTTATCGAGGACTTGAACATATGAAGAAAAACCATGAATATCTAGCATCCACAATAAGCAGCAATGGAGACTTGCAAAGATTAAAAACATTAAAAGCCTATTATTAAGCACCAGCAAGGAGATCTATGTTAACATATCAGGGCTGGTATCCTTCTTGTAACCTGCAGAGGTGTCCCGTAGAATATCTTACAGTCATTAGGAAAGAACACAACTGGGCTTCTGAACTGACATACTATAGAAAGATTCCCAGAACACCACAACAATAAAAGAAATCTTGACATCCTTAAAGATCTGAACATCAAGGATGTTTGGCTAGTAAACTGCATCTTGTATCGGAAGCTGAAATAGTGTGGCCATATCAAGCGGCACGGCGGATTGCGACAAAATAGCAACAGAGGCCGAACAACAGGAAGGTAGGTTTGGGAAATAAGTGACATCTTGGGTATGAAAGTGCTCGAGGCGGGAGACGTTGTGAGAGACCATTTTTCTTGACGGCCAATAATCTATATCCAGTACTTCAACTAAGTAACTAGAGCAAGAGAAGAAGTAGTAGTAGAAGAGGTACTCCCCCTTATGAACAAGCACCAAATCCAACGACAAGAGTTTTTCTATCTGCAAATAATCTGATACACGATGGGTAATACTGTAAAAGCTTTACTGCTTGCAAACACCAGTTCTCATGGCCGTGTCGGGTAGGGGCATTCTATGAATGTAATGGAATGTGGCTAGAGGAGTAGCTAAACACTGTGCAGGGTAGCTATGATTTGTGTTACTTCTCCTGAAAGAAAATATACCACTCCTCGCCGAGCATCGAACCCGGATCTCCAGCATAAAAACCCAGACAAATTATATCACAAGCCGTTGCTTAGACAGTTGTTTTGCAGGTAAAATAGGCACAGAATGATGTGCCTTTGTATATGGTTATGTTTAGGAACCTTTATAGCTGAGTTGTACCACAATATGCGACTGACAAATTTCCTGCATTACAGGGATGATGATATCTTTATGGTGGGGGTGGGGGAGGGGGGATTTGTGGAACTTAAAGAAAGAAAGAAAAAAAAGAAAAAAAAGAAAGAAAGAAAAAAATAAAGAAAAAAATAAAGGAGAAAGAAAGAATAAAGAAAGAAAGAAAGAAGACAGACAGACAGACAGACAGACAGACAGACAGACAGACAGACAGACAGACAGACAGACAGACAGACAGACAGACAGACAGACAGACAGACAGACAGACAGACAGACAGACAGACAGACAGACAGACAGACAGACAGACAGACAGACAGACAGACAGACAGACAGACAGACAGACAGACAGACAGACAGACAGACAGACAGACAGACAGACAGACAGACAGACAGACAGAAGGAAAGAGAAAGAAAGACGGAAACATAAATATGGAAAAAAAATTGAAACATTCTAGGGGAAAAAAAACGTCCTTTACTATGGACACGGCTAACCCAAACAGTAATTAGAGAGCACTGTTGTGTGGACATGTTTTCCAATAACAAGACAGTTTTTCCAAACAACACGCGAGGGAATCTGCAAGGCCAGACCGTTATCTGTATTACAACAAATGTGGCTGGGGAAAAGTCAAGAAAGGATTAGATGCTGCTCGAAGGACCCTTAGAATGTGTAGATAAGTGGTCGTTGAGTTTATGTGTGGGTAAATTTCTTGATGCTTGTCACAGGTTGCTTCAGGCTGGATGTTAAGAAAGTAAAGAACCGTTTTCCCCGCTTTCAGTCGTACTGGGCACATAGGGCACATATCTAAACATAATAGAATAATCGGCACTCAGGGGATGATGTGGTCAGCATTATGCCGTCCGTTTTTCCTTCTTGGGACTACACCTGATACCTTTTCAAGGCTGAGTCGACCAACGAGCCAAAGCCATTTAATAAGAAAAAAAAAGTCTAAAACTCTCAGGACCCAAACCCACGACCTTCAGATCCGCAGGTCTGGGCAGTTCACCACCATGGCGGCAGTCCGATGCGAAATCAAGAAAATCCCTAAAGAACTGAACACCAATTAGTAAAACGCATTATGAAGAGCACATAGAAGTTCTTTACATCTCTCCCCAATGCTCCCACGAAGTAACTAGAGCAAGTGATGAAGAAGTAGCAGGAGAAGAACTCACTCTTATGAAGGATAACAAGCGCCAAATCCAACGACAAGTGTTTTCCTATCCACACCAGGATTTAAATGATTCAAGTTATTTCCAGCAATGTCAACAGCTCAGGGCGTTTTACTGTTGCTCATTAAATCCTAGTAAACGTGGCAGGAGGCCGCTTGTTTACACCCAAAAGGTGGTGAGTTAATCTTGAGGTAATGATCAGTTTGACACAAAAATTATTTCACAAATTTACAAATTTAAAAAAAAAAAAAAATTGTGTGTTAAAAAATACTTTAAAGATATAGTAAAACAAATTCAAGATATTGTTAAAATAACAAAACATTTCGCTAGGTTTGTTCATCGAGATAACTTTTTTCTAGAGACTAGTCGGCACTCCGTGGGTAGGTGGACAACATTACTGCTGCCGCCTTGACTTCCCAAGACTTTACCTGATCCCAATTTACGGCTCCACCAAGCCCTTAACCCACCACTTTTGGCGCCTCCCACAAGAAGAGTGTACATACTAGTAATTTTTACTTTATTTGTTTTCTTTAAGTCCTAACAATTTATAACAAGAATTTACAAAACTCTTTCATCAAAACAAAACAAAACAAAACACAACTGGGAAATTTAGTGGTAGTTGGCAAAGGTGGTAGGAAAAGAAAACAAAAGATACAGCGTCTTCAGCATTCTGAGCCATTGTGGCTCATTGCTATAAATATTACCCACCTCCATTAATCTCTTTGGCTCGCCTTCTCTTGTCAGTTGGTGTAGTTCTGTCTGGATACTATCTCTTCATCGTCTTCTTGGTGTACCTCGTGGTCAACGACCATTTAAATCCACTGTGTTCATAGTTATCTGCCACTTTGTTATCTGACATGTTATCTTCATGCTCCAACCATTTCAGTCTGTTAACCCTCATGATGTCAGTGATCAATGAAGATTTAAACAGATCAATTAGGTTGTTGCTTCTCACTCCGATTCAAACGTGTCTGCACCTTTAAAGGGTCCAAAGATTCTTCGCAAGACTATGTTTTCAAAGATTTGCAATAAGCTTCATCTCTTGTAGCTGTGCTGATAGTTTCTTTTAACTACACATCTTAAAGTGTCCAATAAAACTGGCCTGATCCAAGCTTGAGTGTTATGGCGAATCAGAACTACTTACAATTATTTACATGGCACCTGATAATGATGATACATACATCGACAACACGTACTTATTTGCAGTTTTGTTACTAAAGATTTTCTTTACAGACAATAACAAAAACCCTACCTTATAAGGCAACGGTCATTCTCTTGTTGGGAGGCCTAAGTATAAAGAATTATCTGCGCTCCAGTCTCTGGCAGTCTGACAACATCAAATTATTTAATATCATTCTTGCGTGAACGTAAATATCCAACTCCACAAATAAACGTGTGGCCGCCACGCATTGAAATCCACAGAAACATATAAATATAACACATCCAATCAAACTAAGAACGCGGAATTTTCATATTCATTTTGTTTTTGTACTATTGTCAAAATGTTTCCTTAAAATTATTCTTTCATATAACAGAAAAATGGCCTTAAATTAGTGTTTTCCATATCACACTGGCATAAATAATGCGGTCAGGATTTTAACGCCGATCTGTTTCAAGTGTCACAGGGTGTCCGGGCATTGTTCCAGGCACAGCGGGAGGTGACGGGCAAAGCACGGATGTGTATTTTATCACATTCGGAAAACGAGAGAGGGAACGGTAAGTGTGAAGATTGTTAGGAAACTGACATGAATTCTGGCGCACGGTTCGGTGTTCGCGTAATCGAAATTCTGCTTTGACAGGCGCTCACAGCCGTGAGCGCTGCTTATGGAAAAATGTTGGTAGTTTTAGCAGTAGCGACTGCTCGCGTGCACAAACAAATGTTACCATGTGAAATAAATCAAGTGTCGCTTTTCGCTTGTCTATATTCCTATCTCTCTCTATATTTATATATCTCTCTATCTCTATTTCTGTCATCTCTCTCTAACTCTGTCTCTTTCTCGATCTCTCTATCTCTGTCTCTTTCTCTTTATCTCTCTTTATCTCTCTCTATCTCTCTTTATCTTTCTCTATCTCTCTCTTTCACTTTCTGTCTCTCTCTATCTATCTCTATCTCTATCTCTATCTACCTCTCTCAATCTGTCTGGCTCTCTACCACTTTGTCTGTCTGTCTGTCTATCTGTCTGTCCGTCCGCCCGCCCGTCCATCCATCTGCCATTATGTGTCTCTGTGTGTGTGTGGCTGTGTGTGTATATGTGACTGTCTGTGGCTGTGCGTGTCTCTGTGTGTGGCTTTGTGTGCATCTGTGTGTGTCTGTATGGGTGTGTCTATTATATAATGTCTGCTGTGTGCGTGTGTCTCTGTGTCGGGTTTTGTGTCTGCGTGTATGTCTGTGTGCGTATGTGTGTCTGCGTGTATGTCTGTGTGCGTATGTGTGTCTGCGTGTATGTCTGTGTGCGTATGTGTGTCCGTGTGCGTATGTGTGTCCGTGTGCGTCGGTGTGTGTTCGTATGTGTATTTTTGTGCGGCTACGTGTGTGTATGTGTGTGTTTGTGTGTATGTGTGTGTATGTCTGTTTAGCTGTGTGTGTCTGGATTGTATGCGTGTGTGTTTTAGAGTGTGTGTTCGTGAGAGCGTGACTGTGTGAATGAGTGTGAGTGTGTGTGAGTGTGTGTTCTATAAAACTTGCTAAACTCACACTAATTTTGTATGTGCGGTTTAATTTTGAAGGAATTTGGCTGTACCATTTCCCTACAACATCTATAATGTACACTATCAAAAATTAATTTTTTACTTAAAAATCTCATTATCTCCCATGTGTATATTGAACTCGAGATGCATTTATTCTATATGAAAACTTAATCATATGGTTATCATATTTAAACATTTGAGAGTCCTTTCTTTAAAACTGAATTTTTTTAATGATTCAAACGCCACTCAATTCTCGCTACTACTACCCCATTAATCCTTATTCATAATTCGTCTTTTTCGTTCTTTTTCCTCATTCTTCCTGTGTATTCTTTCTCACTCCTTATTCCTTCTTCTTTCTTTTTATGTCTTTATCTTTCTTCTTCTTGCTTCTTTTTCCTTTTCTTTCTTTTTTTGTGCTTTATTCATATTCTTCATCTTTCGCGTTCTTCATAATCCTTCTTCTTATTCCTTTTGTCTTCTTATTTCTTTTTCCTCCTCCTCCTCTAGTCCTAATCTACCTTTGAGTTCAGATTTTCAAGAGGGTTTTGGTGCCAGACTAGTATATGCTACACACATGCTAGTATGTATAGTCTCCAAATTTTCGTCTATCCACATCTTGTGTAGTCGACCTCTGAGTCTGTTTCTATTGTGTCTCAGTGAAAGAAGACTATAAGAGAGGTCTCATTGCCCAAATCTTACCCCTCTGACACCCCCCCCCCCCCAACAATTTATTTAATCTTTTTGCAGGGGGAGGGTGAGGGCTTAAAACGCCTCAACTTCCAGCATCTGGTGCCTGTGCTCTGTGTTATGATACTGGACATTACACAGACTGGTATTGGAAAAGGCTGGATTGACACTGAAATTGCAACGTTACTATTAATTACCGCAGCTTTTGTTTACTACTATACAAACCGTTACTTAAATTTGTGTAAAGTTGTCAGGTTATTTGCACACAGAGTACATTCGTTCATCACGGAAAAGTACCCTAGAATATGTCAATGTCTAGTATAGCGTGTAAGAATAATTGATGTGGATCATGCGGAGAGAGCTAAGTAAATTCAAGCGAACCTGGGTGTTTGTAGGGCCATTTTTTTTAATTAAAGAGGCTTGCACCGGAGACACAATCTACAGTTATAATTATTTTTATTTGTTTTAAATCCACTCAGTGTCAGAAATAGGGAAATTCAACACAGCGAACAGATGCAGAGATTGAAATGAGACAGTCGAAAGACTTGTGTTGTTCGTCCATCCCGAGTGATGAAGACCACTTACATCCAAAGTAGCAATGATCAATGATCATGAGTACGAAGTTGGCTGATCAGTCTAGTATGAGCCTGGAAAGTTCTTGAGCAGTGCGGACAACAGATGGAAGCCGCAGTAGGTATAGGATTAGCAGTACGAATCTTTCTAGCCTGTCTTCGTTTCTCTGCCTGTGCATCCTCTGCTGCCTGGCAGGCCGATGCACCATGTCTGAGGGACGTACGCCATCCAGAACAGTATTGCGCAGCACCCTCCCGCGTCGCTGTGTTAATGCAAAAAGAATTGAGAGCAGTCTTGAAAGTGTCCTTACAGAGCTTTTCCTCTCCTCCATGTGACCTCTTCTCTTGGAACGACATACATGCAACACATCATCAACAAATACAATAAAGCCCTTCTTTTCCGATAAGCGGCACATCGGAACTGAGTTATTTGCGTATCCTTTACAGGACGTAGCAGAATCTACCCTATCATTTTTTGGTTGGTTCAGTTTTTATAGCGACATTTTAAGTTCAGCTCTTTTCCATTGCTTTCTCAAAAGTCGGCTCACGATACCACAGTCGAAAACCACCAAAGACGGTCTGTTGCCAAATCGCCAGCAGCTGGGATCGAATCCGGCACCCCGGCATTACAAAGAGCGTTCGCAACGCCTAAGACACCGACGCTTACTACAGACAGTCGTCACTGTTGTCACACTAGACTCAAACTTGTTTAAAGACCAGTCCTCACAATCAGCTATGAAGTCGACATCAAGCCGACCGCCTTTGCTTTCAATGACATTTCCTAATATCCCTAATTGTTCTGACCATTTTATGACTTTCCTCTATCTTGACACGGACACTCAAACAACTGGCCGAGGCTGCCGAGAGGGCCTCGAGCTGGCTCTGGACACAACGGAACGTCGTGGGGAAAAGGCCTCGGTGAGCTGGTGCGGGTGTCTAGTGGAAAAGAATGTCTTATTCCTCAAACTCCATCGTGTCCGAATTGTCTGCCAGTGTACCTCTGCCACCTGCCAACAAAGTCCAACATGTGTCCGATAAACCAAACGTAAGCTTGCCACTCATTCGGCCAGGTATGAAGACTTTAATTATGCTACCGCAACTACTTCTTATCTCACAGTACCTTGAGGAAGACTTCCCCATAGACAACGTTAGTGGCGAACTATTTGATATTTTCTAATGTGCCTTAAAACAAAAACATGTGTGGTATACTCACCACTCGTCTCTGTTGATCCATGATAGTTTGTTAACATGTCGATATTAATAACTAGTATTTTTAAACTATTTATTACTGACTCGAATTATCAACGGTAGAAGAAGCAGAGGAAGACAAAGAGAGATAGTATAAAATCCTTAAGTGATGTAATGGTGGAATATCATCAGTGGAATTGATTTAAAGCAGCACTGGGTGAGATATTTGGATAAACGTGGTCGCCTATTCTGCTGGGCAGGACACATGATGATATTGAGGTGGCTGGGGTGTATCTTGACATTATGAAAGTCTGAGAGAAAGAAGATGGGTAGACCAATGAAAGGGACGCTAGAAGGTTTGACAGCATGACAGTTTGAGAGAAACAGAAGCAGTGTAGATCAATGGAAAAGATGCTAGAAGGTTTGACAGCATGACAGATTGAAAGAAACAGAAGCAGGGTAGATCAATGGAAAAGATGCTAGAAGGTTTGACAGCATGACAGTTTGAGGGAAAACAGAATCAGGGTAGATCAATGGAAAAGGTGCTAGAAGGTTTGACAGTTTGAGGAAAACAGAATCAGGGTAGATCAATGGAAAAGATGCTAGAAGTTTTGACAGCAAGACAGTTTGAAGGAAAACAGAAGCAGGGTAGATCAATGGAAAAGATGCTAGAAGGTTTGACAGTTTGAGGAAAACAGAAGCAGGGCAGAGCCATGGAAAGAATGTTAGAAGGTTTGACGGCATGACAGTTTGAGGAAAACAGAATCAGGGCAGACTAATGGAAATAATTCTGTAAGGTTTGAGGGCATAAAGCGACATTTGCACCAAAAGGTATTGGCTGTAATCGTAACTGAAGACTATGGACAAAGATGTTGATGACTACTACAGACCACGCGGGCTGTAAGAGAAAAACTGACTTGACCACTTTTTATACATTTATAATGAATGTATTATTATTATTACTATTATTAATATTATTTTTATTGATGTTTCGGGTTGACCACATGATAGATACTGAATGGAATAACTCATGAAACAACAACGATTAGATTCAGACAGACTCCTAGCGTCTTGTGGAGTTTCGTATATCTTCTTCTTTGTTCACCGGCTGGAAGCTCCAGGGAAAGTTCTGGCTGTTTGTCCATTTGGACTTTGGCTTTGTGCCATGACCTGAGTTTTGCGTGCACGTCCATTTTACTGGCTTATTTGTGTGCACTTAGTTTTTCCGTGCCGCTCGGGCAAATGCACTCCGACTTCGAAGGAAGTCCCCAATTAGTCGACTCCTGCAACATGATAATTGGGGAGACAGTGGGTCTATTCTTGTTTTACCCACAGTGGGACCCAGGAACCCACACTGGGATACTTCTTATGTGAAGTGTTAGGCGTTTAAATACTCAGTGCCACGACATACAGGGTGTGGCAGTCAGTTTTGTTCCTCGTCGCCTTGTATTTTCCAGAAAATTCCCATAAATTTCTGGAAACTGTATTGCAACCGTAAATCTGGCTTGAACAAATAATCCTCTTACATCTGGAGATTAAAACCAGAACAAAGTTTTTGTAGGGAAGCGCATTATCCATTATACCAGTGCAAATAAAGATCACAAGCTTCGCGTCAAAATGGTCTCTAGGCACGGTCACTGTTTTGGGTAGTGGCAATTTGTTTTTTGCTTCTGCCAGACTGTGGCCGTTGCATTTTTGCTCCATATGTAGACTGAAAGGATATAATTTCGTCACCCAGCTTCTGGGTTGAGTACACGGCGCGACACTGTGAGCTGCAGATTTTATTAGGAATGTTTTTCGGCTGTGACCAGCGTGGTGTTATAAACTGTAGATTTAGAAAATGGCGCGTACATGTCATCGCAATATTAGTTGTGCCCTTATGTAATTAAAATTGATCGCGTGTGCAACTGCTGATCTGTTGGTAACTTCTGCTACCGTCGTTAATGAATTGCATTTGTAAAGTCAGACTATTTGTGTTAACCATTCTGATGGCTACAGTATGCTTTAATGCGTGTGTATGCTAGTGCATATAAGGAGACATCAGTCTGTCAGTCTTTCCATAAGGGATTGTGATGAACATTCTGTATTTTTCGTTGGCACAGGAGCGGAGCAACTATGGGGTGACCTGTTTGCTATGAAGCTGAAGTTAAGATTACCAGGATTACCAAGTGTAGAATTTTAGACGATGAATTCCTAACCATTTGAAAAAACATTAAATTCGTTTGATTATTCTTTCAATTCTATACAGCTGGTTTTAGAGCAAGTTCTGAGCTCCCCAGTGACTATTCGTTGTTGTCGTTCAAGGAACATTTTGGCAAACAAGAGGTCCCGATCAATGACTTTTAGTGTCCACTGCTTGTCGTTGCTGCCTGTCTGTCTCCTCGTCTGCAGCCATGAGCCGCTATCTAAATTGGGAAATATCAATAGCTGGTGAACCTCTGAATAAATGAAATAACCCGAGGAATACCTTCATGGGTATTGATTGGTTCTGATAGGAAACATCATTGCATTAGCGTTGCATCATCCTTTAGATCAGCGAGAGAAAAAACCCACACAAATACACTTCTGATGGGTAAACACACACAAACACACACACACACACATATATATATATATATATATATATAAATACACACATTTATGTACCTAATAATGTTCTTTCGATGGAACCCACACGACAAAAGAGTCACTGGCAACACACTGAGTCTTTCTATAGGAAGATCCACAACAGTGGCCTTCAACAACTACATACTCAACTGATCCAAGTCCAAACTATGCAAATAAGCGTCCCTCAACAGACAGCCAAGGGGCAACTAATAGAAAAGTTCAACAGTGAGAATAAAGCCAACAAAAATGACACAATAAGCACATAGAAGAAATGTATATCTACCTGTTTTTATGTCTGTCTGCCAACCAGCTCGTAATATACATAGTCAAGCTTGCCTGCCTTTGAAACAACTGTTTCAACAACTGTACCGCTCTGACTTGTGAAACATTTCATGACTGAAACACTACTAGATTTTGTTGAATCAAATAATCGCCCTGTCTTGATTCAGAGCCCCTTTGTGGAAGGGAATCAGCAATAGACCAATTGCTTCCCTGACAAGCATGTTGTAAGAGTCGACTAAATGTAGCTTACTTCCTTGTCTGCATATAAATAGGCCAGATCTGTAAAATGGATATGCTCGCAAAATTCAGATTCTTGAACAAGAACAAGATTAAAGTCCACAGGAAAAAGAACAGTCAGAAAGTTTCGTCCGAGTTTACAGACGGCAAACGCAAAAAAGAAGAAATATATTCTTTCACATTTTTTTTTTTTTAATCGATCACCGGCTGTGAATTCCAGTGGAAGGTCCAGGTTAATCGTCCGCTTGGACTTTTGGCTTTCACCTGGACCTGATTTTTGCGTGTACAACCGTTTTTCATTTCCCTGCCTCATGGGCAGCTGTACTCCGACTTCGAAGGAAGACGTCAGGCCTATTTCTAGGGTGACTGTGGCCATTGTTTTGTGTGGGTCGAGACGTTGCCTGATTTGTGTGGTGTCCACTTTGTCTCCTTCGCCGCAGGTATTGCCCCCGGAGTACCCCTTTGGGGCAGCCTCCTGTGGAACAGTTAGCCCTCAAGGGAAGGCAGGGGCAGATCATGGGCATTCCCCGCCATCCAAGGAGGCTTCCATGCATGCAGAGCCGGCACATGGCGCTCTGGTTCTGGGCTCACCCAAGGAATCGTCACGTCCTGCACATGCCTGCTTAACCTCACAACCGTATCAGGCCTCTCGCTCGACAGGGCTTCGCCCTCTGGAAGTCAGCGGGAAGCAGCCCGTGGGTTTTGGACTTTTGTGACCACACAGATAGGTACATTCTTTTTTCTTCGCACGTTAGATTTCTTTGACGAGCCGTTAGCCCGACAGAATTTTACATCCTGCATCAGGCATATCGTTATCAGTTTTGTCCCTACACTCGGGCGAGTGGGGTCTTTGGGTGTGGACATTCGGTCTTTTTCAGTTCAATACAAATTTTGATGGTCAGATTTTGATCCGTATGATCTAGTTTTGTCGGACATTTAGGCTTAGCCATCCGGTGGATGGTTGCTGTTGTGGTGTACCTCAGCGCGGTGACGACGACACTGAGGGTTAACCGAGGATGTACAAGGATGGTCAGCCTATGGATGGTTGCTGTTGTGGTGTACCTCAGCGCGGTGACGACGACACTGAGGGTTAACCGAGGATGTGCAGTGAACAATGTTCTCTTGACTCCGCAGTCTTTTAACCAAGGGTTGTAATTTTGGCTGTATGTTTGGCAAACCTACTCATGTTCCTAATGAGTTTTGATAACATTTCTCACCCAAGCGTTTGGGGGCGGGCTGATGAGGGCCACAAGGACACATCACCTCTGGGGGCCGCCGAACTCCGAGATCCCCTGACAGCTCTGTTAATGCTCATTTGAGACATTATCCGTGGCGCACGACGAGGACGTGCTGTAGGGGTCTTGCGTGGGGTTCCGTACAACCAGGATAGTGAAGGACTGGCGCCCGAGTGACGTACGGAGTATCTCCTTATACACATCATGTTGGACTTAACTTCCCCTCACGCCTGTGACATAAATCACCGCGCCACTCTTTCACATTTGAATGCGGTATTCCTATAAATTGCTTCAAATATTCTGTTTTGGGATATGTGATAGAGTTATCAGTTATATGTAGGTCACCAAATTACTCTCACTAATCATCATTAGTATTTGATATTCTTATAACACGGAGGTTTCAAACAACGGTTATTTTGTGTGTTAACGTTACCAGTTCATACTTTTCGTAGCGAGTTTTGAAGACTAATTATAGGACTGACAAAGACTTTCCCATTCTAGAAAAAACCAAAAGGTTCAATGTTCATGTCATGTATACATTTATAGAAATAAATAACAGAATACCGAACTATGAAACCGGCACACATAATTATGTTGCTACATTGCTTTCCTGTTAGTAATTTCTCCCTTCTGTCCAACGGTCTTCTCGGTATAAATTTTTATAGACACAGTCTTGGGTGCGATGACTGAAAAACTAGTAGAAATCGATTGGTAATATTTGCGCTCTTCAGATTGCTCACATCTTTTTTAGAACAACGACCCCTTGACTATACTTCGGCAAGTTATGAAACACTAACATTTGTGTTTTGTCTACACGTTTCATAAACATCTGTCTAGATTTGACAAGCGCGTGTGGCAAGGAAATTAAATATGTCTCGGGGAAATACAGAGCTGCGTGTCATTATTGCACTTCTCATCAAGTGAGACAACAGAAAATAAAGGGGTAAAATGGGTAGTCTAGCAGAGAATGTTGTGTTTGTTATAGAATGTAAAACCAGTCATGACTCTTTTTTTCCCGCCAACACTGTAATACATGCCAAAGAACGAGAGACAAACAACATACACCAATACCATCTTAACTCTTTGAGTCCCAAGAAACACATCATACGTTCATAGATTCCTACCTAGAAGCCCAATGAACGCATGATGCGCCGATTTTACGTCTCTCTTGACTACCCCATGGGCCTGTGATGCTAAACCCCCTGGGACTCAAAGAGTTAAGAGATACATTCATCAAGCTCTTTCGCGTACAGAACCATAAAGTACATCTTAGTAAGGCAGACCATAGTATCTTGATCTGAAAAAAGAGACCCCACTAATATTTTGAGTTTAAGGAAAGAAAGAAAAGAAAGAAAGAAAGAAAAGAAAGAAAGAAAAAGAAAGAAAGAAAGAAAGAAAGAAAGAAAGAAAGAAAGAAAGAAAGAAAGAAATCTTTAGAAACATAATACCGAAATAAAAATTAAAAAAAAAGGAATCAAGAAAGAAGAATATAAACTGCAATGTCCTCTTCGCGTCTACCAGCTGTGAAATCTAGCGAAAAATTTTAATCGTCTGTCGACTTTGGGTTTTAGGCTTGTTACAGAACTTGAGTATGTGGTGCACATTCGTTTTACAAACCTGGCAGATTATTGGTTACCCGCATCTCGAACGAATTTCTTATGACCTCGAAGGATACAACTCTAATTTATTAACTTTAACGACATGCTTGTTATGGGCAGTAAATAAGTTCTGCCCCCCATCCCCCCACACCTTGGCTTTTCTCGAGAGCTCTAAAAATAGCCGGGACATAGATATGGCCTAACGGCTGAACGGTGTTTTCGGGACCTCTCCACGGGTGATCCTCATTCGCATGGTGGCACTTTGTGTCACCGGGTGTTTATCGCTCTTTACGATGTTCTGATAGGGTAAAATTTACTTACTTACTTAAATGCAAAAAAAAAAAAAAAAAAAAAGCATTCACCACCATCCCCATTGTGGGATGAAATTTATCGTTATTTTGAAGCCCCACCCTGGGGTTGAACGCGGCTTCCGGAACCTCTTCACGGGTGATCTTCATGTGACACTTTGTTTTCACCAAGTGTTTATCGCTCTATGTGAGGTCCTGATGGGGTAAACTTTACTTACTTACATACAAAATACACCATATAATCCATTCTTTAATTCTGGCTGTTGTCATTAAAAAAGCAGAATCTGGGGCAATCAAGTTTATTCTAATACCGGTCGGATACAAACCAGACTAAGTATTTTAGATGGGGCCATGGTAGATATTTCACCTGGGGGAGACTAAAAAGGGGTATCACATTTAAATTGCACTGCCTTAGTATTTGAAACACTAGATGAACAATGGAGTTGTGAAGTAGAACGTGTTAACATTTCTGTTCTTATTATACGGAATCATGTTTCCACAAATTGGGGAGAAAAGTACAGAAAAGTAAATTAAAAATTAATGTGAAGATGTGCGAATCGATAAGGTAGGCATGACAAACGAAGGATCGAAAAATAATATGCTGGCAGCAAGGAGGGTCGAAGTGTGATTTCAGAAGAAAAGCAAAGTTGGAAATATTTAGCAATCACAACTGGCCTTATCAACCCTAACGACAGACAAGAAGTATATGAGACACTTGATTCCTGTGAAGTACGAAGATGTGCATGCGTATGACACACGGAACTCCAGAATATCAAAGTTTATGACACGTAGCTTCTTATGTTGTAGGGAGGTTTATGAGGGGAACTAGGTCTACTGCATCTTGATAAGCACGTCAACAAAGTCGAAATATTAAGGACTTGCTGAAATAAGATGCGATGGGACGAAAGGCGCAGATATTATAGCTAGCTGAAAACCACAACATAACGTACCATTCACCCTCTGAACGGTGAGCACAGATAAAGAAAAGACTCACAAAGTGTAAAAAAAAAAAAAAAAAATTCCAAACAAGAAGTATTTGAGACACATGACTCACGAAAAGAAGTGTCTGTGAAATCTAACCCCAGAAAAGAAGTACATGAGAAATGTGACTCCTGGCAAGAAGTGCATGAGAAATCAAGACAAGAATTATTTAAATTATGACCCATCACATAAATTTTATGACAAACTTAATGCACGACAAGAAGAATATGAGAAATCTTAACTCCAGACAAGACTTGCATGAGAAATCTTAACTCCAGACAATACTTGCATGAGAAATCTTAACTCCTGATAATGAGTATTTGAGAAATCTTACGAAAAGAAATATTTGAAAACGTATCTCAAAACAAGTAGACCACAAACCTAATTCCACACAAGAAGTGCATGAAAATAATACCTCCACATAAACTGAATAAAGAAATCCAAAACGCTAACATCCTCAAACAACAACAACAACAACAACAACAACAACAACAACAACAACAACAACAGAAGAGACCAAGAAAATAAACTGGCCCATTCCCCAGAGAGGCAAACATGTTTAGCTGATTTCTTTACCAAACTTTTCTGAATAGTTCCATGACCTGGAGGCATGAGCAGGCATTGCTAGTTTAGGCTTAACCCCTGACCTGCTCCATTTTGTGCGGATTGGGATTAATTACCCTGCACTTTATCCTTTTCCGCTTACTTCCTTTCCATTTCCAAACTTCTCGGTTTCATTCAGCTTGAAGAGAAAGACATCTGGTTAAAAATAGATTTGTATTGCTTGATTTCTTTCGTTCGTATGTGTGTGTGTGTGTGTGTGTGCGCGCGCGTGCTTGCATGTGTGTATCTGTTTGTTTGTTTGTTTATTAAAATTCCAAAAAAATAAGGGTCACATCTTGCACTTTGAGGCATTTTGAACATGCCAAGCGCCATGGTTTTCTTAAAAGAATTTCGATAAACGGTGCAGTTTCCGGAAAACAAGGCATCTTCGAGAATGTGGATAAGGACAAGGAAGATGCATTGTCCATGAAAGCACACAGGGCTGGATCCATCTATCCATTTGTGAAAAACAAAACAAATAATCTACCACGTTTAATCTACCACAAACAGTATCGGCTATAATTGTGGTCTGATTTCCTTGTGTCAATCGTGTTGGCTAAGAAATTTTAATTATATCAAAACTAGTGGCTAAGAGCGAACTCACGACCTTCCGATCCGCAAGCAGGCGTCTTGCAGCCAACGCCACGGCGACTATAAATTTATTAAATACTAGCTGTACCCGCCAGGCGTTGCTGTGGTTGATCTGTTAAAAAGGAAAAGAAAGAAAATAGACAGTGCACGTGTCTGATATGGTTAATATCAGTCATTGCACAGATACAGAGATAGTCTGGTATACAAACTCTGGAACACGCAACAAATAAGTAAATGAAACAAATTATTTGTGTATCGCATGCTAAAGCGTCTGTTGTGCTTAAACTGCTGGAAGAAAAGCTGACTACTACACCTCTAAATGACCAACAACAACACAAATTAGAATAGCCGAATAAGCGGTATTAAAATATAAGTATTTAAGAAATAAGAACTTTAAAATAATGTTTTAAGCTGTCTCAGTTAACAGTGTCTGTCATCAACCAACGTTAACGCAGCGGTTCTTAAACTTGGTGTCAAGGCAACCCGAGGTGATGTGAGCATAGGTCAGGGTTGCCACGGCAATAATAAAGAAGAGTCGGCTAAAAATTGTGAAATTATTAAAGAAGACATGTAGATACTTATAGGTTAGAATTTAAGTTTTCTTACCTCGCCATTTTTGAAAATAGTTTATTTCTTGTTTGAGAACCGCTGCGTTAACACATCGTTAGCCCGAACCCGGTGACGTCAGCAGCAATACCAGTCAACTGGAACCGGTTGTGTCTGGACTTCGGCTTACTTCTTAGATGCTGGGGCCCCAATATAACCTTACGGTTCAACGGGGCTTACTGAGATTTGTACATACACAATTCTCATCCTTAATGTATTAATCCTGCTAACTGTGGTCCTGGAGAGGAGAAACTGCGACTACAGCTAAATTTCTCCCTGATTAGCAGCTGTGCGTTTGTCTTGTGAAGTTGCCTAGGGCAGATATATGCTCAGATTATCCCAGTGTCGAAACCAGGCTGTTCTTGACACTACTAATTAAGGCAGTCAGCGTGATCGAACTACTTCGCTAGCCTACACTAGTTTTTGTTAGTTTCCACATTGGAAAAATATAGTTGGAATTGACATGTGTTCGGATGCAGTTTTGTGGTTCTCGGGTCAGTTCTTTTACACGAAATGACAAATATCTGAGTGGCTCGTCTGCCAAGCAGATACAGAGACAGTGAGGGAACGTTTCGGCAAAAACTGTATCCATGAAAACAAAAGTGGTCCTGAAATCAGAAGCTTATATAACTTAGGTGCACCCCTCCCTTTGTCGCCCATATAAAAAGTATATTTCTAATTGATTGCCCAGATTTGTTAGCGGGTTTAACGCCCACTCAGGAGTCGCATGGTATAGCAGCTAGACGCTAGCTTGTGGATCTGAAGTTCGGGGGTTCAGATCTTGACGGAACCGGGCTCTATTCAAAAAATGGCCTCTGCTTAAAGGTCGATTCAGCCGTAAACGGGTACCAGGCAATGTCCTGGGAAGTAAAGGTGGCCGGTGTTATTGTGACCACATCCCCAACCGAGTCTATAAAGTATAGGCCCAGCTATCTGTGCCAAATACACCAAAATGCGTGGACTTGTCCCTTACTTGACTTACTAAGCTACCACCCACCGATAGTCCCATGTAATAAATGTTCTTCTCTGACTGACTTACGTTCAACCCCAGCAGGATATCACACCAAACGATAAACACCCGGTGACACAGAGTGCCACAATTCGGATGAGGATCACCCGGTAAGAAGTTATAGAAAGCCCTATCAACACATGAGTTGGGTTATATTAGGGGCCCAAGAAAAGAAATGGTGAGACTTTAAAACAACACAAAACTGCGTCCGACATTGGGACGTAGTTTAGTTCAGATGTTTCTGTTTTTCTGTCGTCAGTCTTTTTTGTTTTTAATATGTCTATATTTTAAATATATTATTCCATTTATTGACCATTGTATATATTATTATTATCATTATTCTGACCATTATTATTATTATTATTATTATTCACTTAAACAATGCTTAGGGCCCTTGAGCTCCATTCAAAAATATACGACTCGATACCACTGTCGAAACCAACGCAAACCCGCAGCTGGGATCGAACCGGCACCCCGGTATTACGAAGCGCGTGCGCAACGCTTTAACCACAGACGCCGACTCTCTGTCATGATAGATGGTGGATTTTACGGTAATGCAAAGAAGATTTTGTGAAAAGGTGTATTGTCTACACGTCAGTTGTCAAGCTTGTTGCACACTGTATGAGTGTGATTCCATGGCATATATACTTTGTCAACATTTAGGTTTGTTGCTTTCACAAAATAGTCAGTTGCTGCTTCAAGTTGGCAGAAATTAACCCTCTGTGTGAGCGTCTGTTTCCCATTGGCTGTGCTTTTCTAAAAGCATATAGTTCATATGTCGTGGTGTTAAAATAAGTGTCCATATTGTAAGTATGCGATGTAAGGTTTGTGTTTTATATAATTAGACTTTTATATATTCCAAGATTGGCTGAATTTTACAACAGATATTATATTTACGTGATGCCTCACAGGAATCTTTCGTATCCACCCATCAATGCCATAAGAGAGACTAAACGCTTTGAGGCTTTCATTTTCTCCAAGATTTTTCACTGAATAGACTCTCTCTCTCTCTCTCTCTCTCTCTCTCTCTCTCTCTCTCTCTCTCTCTTTCTCTCTCTCTCACACACACACACTCCCCTCCCCCTCTTATGTGTTGAGCTGTTGGAACCAAATATAATAGTGCAAACAAAGAAAGAAACAGCTTTCTGTCGAATTCTAAGGACATTTTTGGATTAATAAAAACTGAAGAATGCAGGATTTACAAGCGGCAAGACAAATACAAATGTTTTGAATGACAAGTAATTACTGTGGTACACAGAACGATCTAGCGTTATTAGGTGTTAGGTGTTATCAAAAACCGATCATCTTTAGCCTCCTTTTACGACATGCATGACAGGTACAGTGTTCTTTCTCTTATAGTTCTTGCCATGTGGCTTTGGTAGCAATGTCTGTCGACAACCTTTCTTTTCAGTATAATTCTTATTATTATTTCAGTTATATGACTCATAAAACTAAATGTACAATTTTCTTACCAATCTACTCCATTAATTGTAAATAACACTGCTATTATATTATTTCTTTAATGCTCCCCCGGTATGTTCCGTGAGCCCAGTTTGTGTGTGTGGGTTTGTGTGTTGGGGGAGGGGGGTGAGAGACCTACTGCCGACCTAACACATGTCGTACCAGGTGACTATTTGGGTTGGTTTTTTAAAGTCGCATTGTATCTGCCTGTGAGAAGAGGAATCAACCGTCTACACACAAATAAGCCAGATCTGTGAATCGAGTGCGCTTGCCAAACTAAAGTTCTGTAACAAGACCAAAGTCCGGAAATGAAGAAACAACCAGAACTTTCCACCGGAGTTTACAGCCGGCGAAAGCTAAGAAGAAGAAGAAGAAGAAGAAGAAGAAAAAGAAGAACAAGAAGAAGAAGAAGAAGAAGAAGAAGAAGAAGAAGAAGAAGAAGAAGAAGAAGAAGAAGAAGAAGCAGAAGCAAAAGAAGAAGAAGAAGAACAAAAAAAAGATGATGAAGAAGAAGAAGTTTAGTAACGTCACATCGATGTTTCTGCTGATATAATACAAACAATATATATCGGCATTTAAAACTACATAATGCAAGAAAAACTAAGTACAAAACTAATAAAAAATGCTTTGAGTGACAAGTAATTACTGTAGTAGAGAGTACCGGGCTACCATTACATCGTTAGATGAGGAACCGGTTACAGAGTGCGGTCTGGTGGTGGTAGACAGTGGCCAAACTAATTTTCTTTATAGCCACACAGACACGCGACGGTACACAGATAGTCAGAGGAGTCAACGGAGGTTAATTAAATTGTTATCACATTCTGAAAGCTGGCGAAATTATCTGATTCTATTTTATGAATTGTCAGAGTAGAGGTTAGGTGAGGCACTGATATTTATCTCACCTGATGCCACTTTTTGGGATTGGGCGCAGACGGGTAATATATTGCGGTTGTACTGGCAGACATAGGAATGCGATAAAACACAACAGAACGTTGGGGGAAAGAGTATGTTATGATGAGGCTCTGTCAATTGGGGCCTCAGTGCTACAGTAATAATGCGTGTCTGTAAAGGCTGTAATCGTCGCAAAAAAGTACTATTTGATAATTAATTTGCACTTGTTACTGTTTAATATAAATGCGCCACATTTGCGTCTCGAGCAAAGCAAGAAAAAAAAATGGGGAAAAACAACGTTCACTGCAAGCTTGCGCCATTTATGCAGAAACTGTAACGCATGAAAGCTATTAGCTACGATTGCTACAGTGAAGTGATGAGGAGGAAAATATCACATGATACCATCTGCAGTGTAATAGATAGCTGCTAACGCTTACACATGCAAAATTATCATGGTTCGCCCCTGCAGTGCCCTAATTCAGATTAGGGGTCTTATTCTTTGACTCCTGTCTGGACTCCCCCCCCCCCCCCCTTTTTTCTCCCGTTTCCACGCAATACTATTCAATTATATACTTAATGTGTCCAGATAAAATAAAACGAATAGATAATCAAGGATTCGGTGAAAAAGCAGTGAGTACAAACACAAATGCATATTTCTCTGTGAGGGTCATTATGTGTGTTTTTAACAGCACATAAATAGAGCAATTCTGCGATGAGTTTGTAGCGATGTTTAAATGTAACCACTGACTACATACAGATATACTCCACAAGGAGCTTGACCCAAAGATTCTTATTTTTCGCAAGCTCCAGTTACTTCATCGAAGCCTTAAGGAGAGCTGTAAATATCTTATGTGCTTTTTCTAACGCGTTGTATAAGTTACTCTTCATTTCTTCAATGCCGTTTTTGAAGTTGTCGACCTGTTTCTACGCTATCTTCCTATTGATCTTGTCCATTATACTT
This sequence comes from Candidula unifasciata, assembly GCA_905116865.2. Lineage (NCBI taxonomy): Eukaryota > Metazoa > Mollusca > Gastropoda > Stylommatophora > Geomitridae > Candidula > Candidula unifasciata. Next base: position 120,389 of record CAJHNH020000725.1, read on the forward strand.
CTCCAACGTGACTCTCTGTGGTAGTTGGTACCAGGATATTCCGGTCAGATGGTCAAACCATTTCACCTGATGCTATTTCATAAACGTTATGACTGATTGCAATCCTAGTCCCCTTCTTAGTTCTTCCTGTCATTTCTCCTTGTTACTAGACCACTCTTCTAAGACATCTTATCTCTCTTATTTTGATGATGTGCTCATTATTATTAGTAATAGTCATATTTGACACTGGTGGCAAAAAGTTGGCCAAAAATAGCTATTTACCGTATTTGCATTTGTACAGAAAAGTATACTATTGTGTGACAAGAGTACTGTTAGTTGTTCAAGTACTTGGTTTGCTTTAGCACCTCGTATGCTGATGTCTCTTAATCTGATGTAGTCTGAAGCGAATACTGATGCTGACCATTTCGCGTTCATCTATTCATTAAAGTATGAACCGGTAATTAACCTAAGTATTAGATGTACTGATTAATTTATTCTAATACACTGCTGGTTTTAGACTAAATGGAGAGATAATTTCATGATGCGTTTCGCCTTTAAGAAATAAAAGAAATGTTGAGGACTCAACAAATGCGAAAATGTTATATCAGGAATCAAGTTATTTTATGATTTATTATCGTTTTATTCCTCTTCCACAGCCCGAGAAAAGGGGGGCCATAACTCATTGAACTATGTTTATTACATATCTAACATAGTGTAGTCTTAAAACGCGTTCACCTACATTGTCTGCTGTACACTTTAGTCACATTTTGTTTCACTAGTGTACGCATGCGGCTTATATTATGATAGTAAACGCATCTTCTAAATAATGTCAAAAATGACCAGACTTGTGTCAGTTATGATCCGCTCAAAATTGGTGGCAACCCTATTTTGGAACTACGCTACGCAGATGACACAGTCCTCCTTTTGAACAGCGTAAAGGGAATAGAAAATTTAATATTGTCCGTCCAAAAGCACAGTGAAGATCAAAATCTGTTCTTGAATTTAAAGAAAACGAAAATAATGTTCAAAGATAAAACTGGCTGTCACCCAAAAATAACAATAAAAGATGAAGAAATTGAAAATGTCACAAATTTTGAATATCTAGGCTCTATAATAAACAACAATGTAGACTGTTCGACAGACATTAAAAGGAGGATGGCCATAGCAATGCAAAGATTGAACAGCCTTAAAAGGCTATGGTTAAGCACCAGCAAGGAGATACAAATTAGAATTTTGAGAGCATGCATCTTCCCTGTGGCTACATACGGATGTGAGTCGTGGACTATCTCTCAGTCCTTAAGAAATAGAATAGGGGCTTTTGAGCTGAAATGAAAGATTCTCAGAATATCTTGGACAAATAATATGAGAAATATTGACATCTTAAAAGATCTGAACATCAAGGAAGATTGGCTAATAAACAGCATCCTTTCTCGAAAGCTGAAATATTTTGGTCATATCAAGCGCCACGACGAATTGGAAAAAATTATAGCAGAAGGCACGGTACCAGGAAGGAGGGGCAGGGTCCGACCGACACGAAGATGGGCACAGGATATAAGTGACTCCTTGAGTGTGAAGTTCATGAGGCGGGAGAGCTGGCAAGAGACCGAGTTTCTTACAGGCGGACTGTGATGAGAGCGACGTTCTGCAAAGGACCTGCTACATGATGATGATGAAACGCATCTTCACAGTATCGGTACTGGCTTAAAGTTGCAAAATAAATATGTAGATTATTATGAGGTCTAGCATGAGTGTTAAGATTCCAAACTGTACATTATCAGGCGCTCACATTCGAACTCGATAGGACGATCTATGTAAGAGACCAAATTACGCAGAGTGTTAAAGAGACAGGAAGTTTCCAAAGACCCTACAGGCGTCACAGATCTTGTTAAATGATGTACGGGTGTATACCCTATCTTGCATTTTCCACACACACAAATCCACATTTATTTGCGGAGTGAATAAAGTGTGTGACCGTATATCTTTCCATATTTTTTTTTCCTGACAGTTTTATGTAAGTATTTCATTCCTGTGTTACTGGAAGCGAGCAAATTTCTGGACATGAGAAGAATCAAACGGGCTTCGAATCAAGTTACAGCTGCATTGCCAGTATGGGACTATTCGTTATAAAAATATCCTGAGTACAGCAGTGTAAGCGCTTTATTGATACTATATATCTTCTTCATAGAGTCCATGTAGTGTGTCGTTGGTAATCATGTCTATCCACAGCCTTCTGTCTCCTGTACTTTCAATCAACTCAACATAGAGGATCTTCCATGCCATTATGTCAGACTGTCCAGCATCAGTTCTCTCCGTCGCCCTTTGCCTCTCCTCCCCTCCAACTTTCTTACCGTCACGATGTACCCTAGTTTTCTCCTTCTCTTCACATGACCAAAGAATGTAGATTGTCTCTTTCTGATTTGGGCAATTAGTTCTCTTCGTGAGGCACCTTCTTTCAAGACATCTTCATTACTCTTTTTATCTGTCCAAGATTCCAAGATATTCTCATCTTTCGTCTATGTATTTGTGCATATGTGTCTGTGTGTGTCTGTATGTCGGTTTATGTGTGTGTGGCATGTGTGTGTCTGTGTATCTGCGTGTGTGATTGGGTATGTGCGCGTATGTCTGTTTGTATGTGTGTGGAATGTGCGTGTCTGTGTGGGTATGTAGGTATTTATGTGGGTGAATGAGGTGTGTTAATGTGTGTGTGTGAAGGTATGTGGGTGTGTTTAAGTGAGTGGGTGAGTGTGTGTGTGTGTGTGTGCATGCACTTAACACCCATGCTTTTGTGATATTTCCCCAACACTTTTTTGATATTCATAATATGCATATTATCATATGAAAATAACATGCTTATTGATAAAATACAAATGCTGTGTGAAAGACGAGTGTTTGTAATGGCCGAATGTAAGACGGGCCTGCGTACCCAATTTGTGACCCTTTGAAAATAAAGTTCGTTCGTTCGTTCTATAAAACCACATCTCTGCAGCTTCCAAATTATATATATATATATACACTTTGCATTCTGATACGTACTAAGTAAAGATCCCTTTTCGGACATATGGGAAGAGCACCTATATTTTTACAGACTAATCGGCACTAGGTGGGTAATGTGGTTAGCATTACGCTGGTCGTCTTTACTTTCCCAGGACAGCCATCCTGGTACCCATTTTAGGCTGGGTCAACCGGCGATGCCCCATACCATGATAAAAATCCACGCAGCCAGCAGTGGGTTTCGATAACGGTACATTGGAATTAGGAGTCGAACTCGCAACGCCTAAGCCACGGACACCTCTTCTGATAGGTACTATTGTGCCGTTTTTTCCCCCGTTAAATACCCAAAGCGTCCTTCAAGTATCTGCCAATGAATTTTAGAATTCCGAATCCCACAAGGGAGACAATGAGAGGAACAGAGACAATGGATGATAGTGAGAATTGTGTCTAGACATATAACTCACACATTGGCGGATCTAGTTAACTTGGCAGGAATTGTTTTCCTGTTGCTATGGGGAGAGCTACAGACAGCACTAGACTGGTTTATGACATTTCATACTAGGTTTTGTCTTTTATTTTTTCTTGTGTAAAGAAAATGGAGGGTAGCCAAATTCTTAAGATCCTTGAAGAACATTATTTTTTAAAAAATAATGCGGATAAAAACAATACATTGCACAATTTATTGCCTGGCATATTTCGCTGTATCTCATCAGGTGCGTTACTACAGAGTTATATCAACATAAAATAAAGCACAAAACTGAATAAATTCAACTGAAATGCGAATAGTTTCTTCGATACATTGTCTGTTTCATGGCCGCCGGAAGCTCACCGTAGTCTTATCAGGGTAACTTCAAATTTACGATAAATTCCGTATGCTTACAAGAAATGGCACAAACACTAGTATTCAGTCACGAAATTGACGCAAATAACCCAGACCACAAATATAGGCGGAGACTGTTAGCAGCCTAGGCTAGCTAGCAGCAGTCTGAACGTGGTCGAGCGTTTCGTTTTTTCTCAAAAGGACTTGGACTTGGACTCGTCTGCTTACAAAGGAGGCGGTTGTTGATTGTTATTGTTAAGGCTTCTGCGACTCTCAAAAGTCTCCCGTTCGGAGTGTGGTAAACCACACGGAAAGCAGGCAGTGTCTGTGTCAGATATGTGTCTGGAATTAAGTAGATGACGTCCTATGGAAGAAGCGGGTTCTTTTCTCTTGACTGGTCTCGACACACTAGAAGAAGGAGCTGTGTATGTAGCCATTTGGATATGTGCTCTGCCACTCTATTTCCAAGCTGTCTCTCCGTTCGACTGATGTAAGTCAACTGGCACTCACATGTAAATTGGTAAATACAATTAGATTTGGTGTGCGGAGAAACGACATGTTTAATAGGTGAGGTTGGGATAGGAGTGGTCTTGTACCTCACTACTGGAACATCCGCAAAGAATGTTTGACCAACTGCTGATTTCAGTCGGTCCTGCAGACGATGCATGACATCATCACCTCGATAAGTAAGTTGGATATATACTCGTAGTTTGGAGACTGTAATTTCGTTCGGGGTAGGGTTGGGTGGAATCGGACGCAAACTATTATGTTTACCTAAACACTCTACACTATCTGGACTCCAGGCTGCTTGTCGACCGTCGAAGGTTCCAACTTAAACTCGAGGTCGAACGGGATTTCTGTGATGTATCCTTAGGAAATTCTCATCCGAGTAATGACACATTGCACTTTGCGTCACTAGGCGTTAATCGATCATTATGAGGTCCCATTGAGGTAAAACGTCACTCACTTCACTCAAGACTGTTTAAATTCCCGCCAACTCTGGACTACATGTTACCTAGTCGGGTTGTACAATGACGGTAAAATTCGGGAAAACGTTATATATATCTGAAGGACCGTCAGCCGAAAGGCGCAAATATCGCAGCAATGCTGTAAACAGGCACGATACTAATACGGACGAATGATTAGAAGAAGAATACATATGTAATGTTACACCATAATTTGTAATAGTTTGTAATAATTTATTATAATTTATAAATGTTATAATACAATTGCAATCTACCATTAGGTTGTGTGTGTGTGTGTGTGTGTGTGTGAGTCTGTGTGGGTGTGCGTATGTCTATGTGAATCTTTTTCTTCTTCTTCTTCTTCTTCTTCTTCTTCTTCTTCTTCTTCTTCTTCTTCTTCTTCTTCTTCTTCTTCTTCTTCTTCTTCTTCTTCTTCCTCTTTCTTCTTCTTCTTCTTCTTCCTCTTAGCGTTCACTGGTTGTAAACTCGAGAGAACAGTTCTGGTTGTTCGTCCACATATGGATTTCTTTTGTTTGTTCCAGAACTTGAGTTTTACGTGCACATCCGTTTTACAGATCTGGCCATTTGTTTAGAGACTGTCGATGTCAGGCCTCTCAGGCAGATAATCTCCGACTTGAAGAAAACTCCCTTGATTTATCTTCTTAAACAACATGCTTTTTAGGAAGGCAGTGGTTCTGTTCTTTTCCCCCAAGAATTGGGCTTTGGAATCCACACAGGTTATTCAGCTTTGTAAATAATATCAAGGACCCCTTTGTTAACTGAATCGTCGGGAATGCCCGGACCACTAAACGGGAAACACAGTTTTATAGATTGTGAAAGAGGGCAATGCAATGTAAACAAATAGATAAAACAGAATGATGATTGTTGGCTCTAAATATGTCACCACGCACACTTTACACAAATGTCCAGTATAAAAGAATCATAAAATGTCAGATAAATTAGATCAATTTCCGCGGTTACAACTCGATTGCACTACCACTAAAAATAGAGTCAAAACATGGGCATAAACAAGGATTGAACACCTCAAAGGGGATCTGACAGAAGTCCAGTATTTACAACCGATACTCTTTAATAACCCCACACCACAACCAATGTTAAAGGGGAAAAACATAGTCGACTTACTTGGAGCTGGTCACCTTCTTTCCAATCGCAGACAAGTGTGTTATAGTATGTTTCAAAAGTAGTATCTTGAAAAGTCGTACCAGCTATTTTGAAAACTCCTGTACGAGTCAATATGAATTTGTGCATGGGCCTAAAGTCTCCAATTTGCGTATGACATTATAATTTACAATTCTATAGGCGCTGCTGTTTTCTCAACGCCGTGAGTTTCTAAGATCTTTGTTTAGTTAATGTTTTGGGTATGGATTATTAAATAATATATGCAGTAAATGAACCATGCTTGGAGATTGTTGTGAAATCCCTTAACATGTGAAGCGATGGGTTATTATTATTTTGATAGCCTATCTGGCATTGAAAGAAAAATCTACATCTCACGGGAGACTAATACTGGAGATTACCACCTGAGAGTGAGACTATAGTTCCTGTTATTCAATTAACTCCAAGCAAGCTGTTTGCTTTAAATGGGTGTCTCTTGTTGTTTTAAGTCGGTTTCTCTTTTATACTATACCGCCTATATGGGAAAACGAAACCTAGAGGTTTATTAATTTTTTTTTAAAAACAATTAAAAGGACATGGATGTTAACAGGTTATATGACACATTTCATCAGCTTACAAGGAAAAGTTACTGAGTTACAGATTTGTAAAGTTGGGCACAACTTTTGGAGCTTGTGGTATTGACTGTAATATACGTTTAGTATTTACACAGGCTCCTTGAGTTCCCATTTAAAAACAAACGCCCAACTGTTTTAAGAGGAGTGGGAATATGCCTCAGCGATACAAGTGTTGATGGCTAAGCTGCCACTCCCTCCCCACTCCCACCCTTCCCACCACCAAACCACATACATTAACAGAAGTACGTTCTCTTTTTAATTTTTATGTTTATGCCTATTATATCATTGTTTCTATATACTTATGTGATTTACCATTCAAGTGCAAAATGATGTTATTTTCTTTTATTTCTTTGTTTCCAACGTTTTCATTGTGTCCTCTCTCCTGAAACCCTGTTATCACATTAAACATTGTTCTGAAGAAGTTTACTCCACGTTGTATTGTTTATGCGATTCTCCCTTATTGTGCGATGATTTTTCGCTCTCTCTCTCTCTCTTTCTCTTTCTCTCTCTCTCTCTCTCTCTCTCTCTCTCTCTCTCTCTCTCTGTCTCTCTCTCTTTCTCTGTCTCTATCTAGCTGTGTTTGTATGTGTTTGTGTGTATGTGTGTATGCGTGTGTGTGTGTGTGTGTGTGAGGGAGGGGGGTGTGCGCGTGCGTGTGAGTGTGTCATGTTGATTTTGTTTCTTATTCTGCGATCGATAATCATACTGCGGTTGTTCCGACATGGTTCACCAACAAGACAGCATCTATAAGATTATCATTAGCACCCAATAGTTTTTTCAGAGTACCTTTGTACCACAGACACAAATTGGGCCTGATTGTAAGACATGCTCTGAACTTTGTTTTGGAACTTCACATCTCATGCAGGAACCAGGTTTGTTCATGAAGTAAAAAATATGCTTAAGGTGCGTTGTGTTATGCTGTAAGTTCGATCATTCTGTCATGAGTGTGTTATGCCGAGCATATGTATGCTGTCAAGGTCTAGTCTGATATATGTATCTCCTTTTCTTAGGACATCCTGGCAGATTGCTTTGGGAATGTCTTTGTTTCATGACAGCGCTGAGACGGATGCAGCTGCACTAAGTTTCCTATAGCCTTTGCAGGTTTATTCGCCTTTACAGGAATGCATAAACTGATTATGAATTGACCTCACTGCACTCGGGATACTCTCACATGTGCTCAGACTATTTCCTCTGTAGCCAACAAACAGTCGACGTGCTAATAGTACAAGTTGTTCGTTGATATTTCCCACCCAGCTGTGGATATTTTCCAGAACCTCTGCTCCCCCTGTTGAATTAGTCTTTCAAGGTATGGATGCTCTGTTCCGTTTCACTGCCCACTTTATCTCAGAGAGCTTTCACCATACCCTATATTGTAAATTAAATCAGCATAAATCGGAGCGGCAGCAGCTATAATATCAGCCTCATCTTTTGCCGCCCACCCGCAGAAAATTTACCGCATGTTTCTGATCTCGCCTTCACACTTGCCAGGATACAACAATGAGATGGTATCTACTGCTGACAATGTTTGTTTTTATGAGAAGTTTTAATTTTTAATTTTTAAATCTTTATTCCATAGATGGCACAGACAGAACTAAAATGCAAACTAGTCAAATAAGCATCAAAGAATTATAGGTCCACCTTTTAAAAATCGGACAGTAGGAGTAACAAAGTCATTGTGTACGGTGTCACAAACAAAGCACTGTTTATTGATTACAGACTCGATGTCAGAGCGTGACTGACATACACAAAGATGCTGTACAATTTCATTTCTTAAAGTGTTGAATTTATTCAAATAGTTCACCTGCACGCCGCACTGCATAAGAGTATGACATTTTTATGAGTTAAATTAGTTGTGTATCCTTTACAGGACGTTGCAGAACAAACCGCATCATTTTGGTGGGGGGGGGGGGGGGGGGGTTGTAATGTTTTTTCTAGGCACATTTTATGTTAAGTAGTTTACTATCTCCTTTAAAAATGTGAATTTTGAGAGCATGCATCTTCCCTGTGGCAACATACGGATGTGAGTCGTGGACTAACTCCCAGTTCTTAAGAAAGAGAATAGGGGCTTTTGAGCTGAAATGCTTAAGAAAGATTCTCAGAATATCTTAGACAAAGAAGAGGAGAAATAAGTGACATCTTGAAAGATCTGAACATCAAGGAAGATTAGCTAAAAAACAGTAACCTGTCTCGGAAGCTAAAATATTTTGGTCTTATCAAGCGCCACGACGGATTGGAAAAAAATTATAGCAGAAGGCATGGTACCAGGAAGGAGCGGCAGGGGCCGACCGACACGAAGATGAGCACAGGATATAAGTGACCCCTTGTGTGTGAAAGTGCATGAGGCGGGAGAGCTGGCGAGAGACAGTTTCTTTCAGGCAGACCGTGATGAGAGCGACGTTCTGCAAAGGAGCTGCTACATGATGATGACGAGTTCGCTATTGCCTCTGAACTAACGCAAGACAAACTGTCCACAGCTAGGATCGAATCCGAAACCCCAGCAACACGAAGCGAGTTCGCAACGCCTAACCCAGAGATCCCGAAATTGATATAAAACAGTCTGAGAAAAGAAGATATTCACCTGTAGACATTAATTACACATTGTTATATCTTAGACATGTAAATACATATTCCCTAATCCCATTCAATGTTAACTTTGATAATGACGTGTCAGATTTGAAGCTTTATATCATTGTATATGCAACGTATGCAATAATATTTTTTAACCCCTCTAGACACTTCTAAATCCTGTATCTATATATAGTACAGCATGCTTCGTGAATCCAGAGTGGACAGGGCATAATAGCAGGATAATTAAGGGACAAGTTTCGGGAATTTCGACACGAAAAATGTCAATTAACGATACGATTCTGACACAGATTGCCCTGCTGTCTAAATAAAGGTAGTCGTCTCGGTAAGTGTGGAAGATTTATTGACACAAATGGCCGTATGTATTCATCTTTGCTGAATGCACATGCGAGATCCATGCCATCTGATTACATCCATGATTAAACACTGCACATTTTGAAAACTTTGCTCCAAGTAAAAATGAAAGAAGGAAATCCATGAACGTAACAAGTTTAGAATTATTTAAAGGAATTCTTGGAAAAGAAAATTGTCTTCTTTATCTTTTTTTTTCTTCGTGTTCATCGGCTATGAACTTCAGCGGAAAGTTCTAGCTGTTCGTCGACTTATAGACTTTAGTCTTGTTATAGAACTTGAATCCTGCAGATGCGTTTTACAGATCTGGTTCATTTGTATGCAAACTGTAAGTTCCTTGCCACTCAGACAGATGCAGTCCGAATTTGAAGAAAACACACCAAATTATTCGTCCCTTTGGGTCCATTTGGGGTGGGGGAGGAGAGGACAGTGGATCTATCTATTTTTTCCTCCAAAGTCTTCATTTTCAATCGACAGATTCAAGTCGTTCTGTTTGTATAGATTTCAACAAATACACTGTTTAGTTTCTTTTCTCTTTTGTGTATAATTATCAGTGTCCATCAGTTTTGCACATTAATTTACACAAGGATATAATACGATGAGACAGAGACCAATTTGGCTATCCTCCTAATAACGGGGACAAAAGATAACGGCCACAAAAACACCCTAACAGAGCCTCAGTCAATTGCGCACTTACGGCGACCAAATTTGCGGTTTTCTGGCGACTACCGCCACTGCCGAGAGTATCTCAGACGCCTCTCGCGCGGCGTGGTTTGGGGCTAAACTAGATGGCTGGTGCTCACTAGGAGCAGCTTCCACATCTCCTGCAGTTTTGCTGGTAAGTATTAGCCCCAATCCACGCCGTGTGAGGGATACTCTCGGCAGTGGCGGTAGTCGCCGGAAAACCGCAAATTAGTTCGAAGTAAGTGCGCAATTGACACGTGACTGAGGCCCTGTTTTTGGCCGCTATTTGATGCCATCTTTTATGCCCGTTATTCGGAGGATAGCCACCAATTTGTTAACATCATCATAATCATCATCATCAGAAACATAAAATTGTCATCATCGTGATGTCATCATAACCTTGTTCCTCTTCTTCTTTTCCCTCTTCTTCTTCTTCTTCTTCTTCTTCTTCTTCTTCTTCTTCTTCTTCTTCTTCTTCTTCTTCTTCTTCTTCTTCTTCTTCTTCTTCTTCTTCTTCTTCTTCTTCTTCTTCTTCTTCTTCTTCTTCTCTCCTACTCCTTCTTCTGTCTTCTTCTTTTTCTTCATCGTCATCATTATCATAATCTTCAGTTACCCCGCCACTTCTCTCTTTATACTGCAAAATCTCTTTGACCCAATTGCACAGATTTAATCATTCACAATTTCCAATTTTCACATTCTATATTCTTTTATTTTCTTCTCTCATCCGTGAATCTTCCTAATTATGTGAAATTTAAACAGCATCCATTTCTGTATCTTTCAGCGTCACTCCAGCAATGAGGTGGTTCTATCTTTTAACACTGTTTGTACAATATAGCAGAGATAAACCCCGTATATCGCCTGGACCTCTTCACTTAACAAGCTAAAGACAAGATTCCCAAGAGATGGGACACATGCAATGAAAGACCCGCGAATCTTCCACGACAAGCGACTCTAAACTCGGAGTCCGAGTGCTTTCCAGCCAGACTCTTGACTGAAATCTCCATCAAGCCTGGAGACTGGCTCCATTTAGCAATCTCAAGTTCAAGAAAAGTGTCGTTAGGGGGGAGAGACACACTTCATAATATTTCTGTCTTGTGGAGATCGGGAAGTAGCCGTGTGTGATCGAGTTGCAGAAAGCGTGTAATATGTTTTGTCAACTGACTTTAGGATAAAAATATCTCTAGATATAAAATGTGATGTTGATTTTTAGAAATCTGATATCTTTTAATGTCGTTTCTGTTATACAAATGCATTAGCGATGTTGTAAGGGAAATTGATAAAACGGGATTTTAATTTTGATTTGAATGAACGTGACAATTTAATGGGGGGGGGGGGGGGGGGGGGGAGAGAGGAGAGAGACAGCAGTCAAAAGAAATAAAAGTACAATCTAAACTGGTATATATATATATATATATATATATATATATATATATATATATATATATATCATTATGTTGTCTTGTTGTAGCTATCAAAGAGCTTTCGTTTCAGTATCACATTTAGAATTTCTTCTTTTTTTCCCCTTCCTTATTCCATCCTCTTTCTTAGCTCTTTCTTAGCTCTTTCTTCGTTCTTCCTCAATCCTTTATTTCTTCCCTTTTCTTGTTTCTTACTTCTGTTTCTTCTTCTTCTTCTTCTTCTTCTTCTTCTTCTTCTTCATCTTTATACTCTTCTTAGCATTGTTAGCATTTTAAAAATCACATATATGTATACGTATATAAATACGCACTTAGACAAGATAGGCCTTTCCCATCTAGACCCAACCAATCCCCACCCCCAAATGCCTCGTCGCGTCTGGCATATACCGTTTCACAGATATCGTCACAAGGAGATGGACCACTATTTGTATTAAAAGACAAAGCAACCTTTACAAATACTGGGAAGAAAAAAGTGGATGCAAGCTAGCAAGAAGTTGTTAGTTTGGAGAATAACATTGAAAAATGAATGAACTCTCGTCTGAGGGAGTGTACACCCAGGGTATCAAGCACCGCTGGAGTTCTTTGCCAGCCAACCTAAGGTGTGGAAACGACACTTACCTGATTGATTGCAAAGGTTAGACAGGGCATGTGTTTCTTGTTTATTAAGTTACCTAATTAGTCTTTACAGCCAGTTTATTTTCAACTGTGGTTAAAAAAGCAGCCAGACCCATGGATCAATACAATACGATTAAATGTATATAAGTCACTTGCAGACCTGAGCGAAGGCAAGTGTGCTATAATGTTTTTCAAAAGTCGTGGCCTCAAACTTTAACAACTGTCTCGGAAACTCCTGTAGGTGTCAAATGAATTTGTGCAGGTGGCCTTAGTTTCCATTTTCCGCATGACTTTATAGTTTACATACAATTCTATAGGTTCTGCTGTTTTCTCAAAGCCGCGAATTTATGTGATCTTTGTTTAGTTAATGGTTTGTGTAAAAAAAAACAAAAATCTGCAGTAACTGCAAAGGTTAGACTGGGCATGTGTTCCTTGTTAAGTTACCTGATAGGATTCTACACAAGTTTATCTTCAGGTGTATTTTAAAAAAAAGCAGCCAGACCCAGACATAAATACATTCCGATTAAATGTATAATTCATTTGCAGGCAAGTGTGTTATAGTGTGTTTCAAAAGTCTAACATAATTGGAATGTTGCAACAACCACGACTACAAGCACAAAAACAACAACAGACAAAACAAATTATCACGGAACCGCATAAGACAACATGGACACTTACCCTCTTATCTGCCCATCAGGAAGTCTTCTCCTTGTTGAGTACTTTCTTCAGTTAGTTATAAAATCTCTGTGCACAACTAGCTACAGCATAGGCAGGCTTAAAAAAAAAGAGACAAATTAACTTAGAGCATAAACAACATGGTTTTTCTCTCTGTCTCTCTGTGTCTCTTTATGTCTCTCAGTGTATCTCCTTCGCATTATCAAAGTGAACCAGACATAAATCATGCATATAAAATGCAATTATTATATGAAAGAGAAAATAAAAGGGCGGAATAGAAGCCCTTTTTATGGTCCTTTAGATATTCATCCATTTGTCTATCTGCCTGGAAGTCAGTCTGGTCAGTCTGGTCAGTCTGGTCAGTCTGGTCAGTCTGGTCAGTCTGGTCAGTCTGGTCAGTCTGGTCAGTCTGCTCAGTCTGGTCAATCTGGTCAGTCTGGTCAGTCTGGTCAGTCTGGTCTGTCTGGTCTGTCTGGTCAGTCTGGCCAGTCTAGACAGTCTGGCCAGTCTGGCCTGTCTGGCCAGTCTGTCTGTCTGTCTGTCTGTCTGTCTGTCTGTCTGTCTGTCTGTCTGTCTGTCTGTCTGTCTGTCTGTCTGTCTGTCTGTCTGTCTGTCTGTCTGCCTGCCTGCCTGCCTGCCTGCCTGTCTGCCTGCCTGTCTGCCTGCCTGTCTGTCTGTCTGTCTGTCTGTCTGTCTGTCTGTCTGTCTGTCTGTCTGTCTGTCTGTCTGTCTGTCTGTCTGTCTGTCTGTCTGTCTGTCTGTCTGTCTGTCTGTCTGTCTGTCTGTCTGTCTGTCTGTCTGTCTGTCTGTCTGTCTGTCTGTCTGTCTGTCTGTCTGTCTGTCTGTCTGTCTGTCTGCCTGTCTGCCTGTCTGCCTGTCTGTCTGTCTGTCTGTCTGTCTGTCTGTCTGTCTGTCTGTCTGTCTGTCTGTCTGTCTGTCTGTCTGTCTGTCTGTCTGTCTGTCTGTCTGTCTGTCTGTCTGTCTGTCTGTCTGTCTGTCGGTCGGTCGGTCGGTCGGTCGGTCGGTCGGTCGGTCGGTCGGTCGGTCTGTCTGTCTGTCTAGTCTGGTCTGGTCTGGTCTGGTCTGTCCGTCTGTTCTGTCCGTCTGGTCTGGTCTGTCCGTCTGGTCTGTCCGTCTCGTCTGTCCGTCAGTCGGTCTGTCTATTTGTCCGTAGGCCGTCCGTCCGTCGGTCTGTCTGTCTGTCTGTCTGTCTGTCTGTCTGTCTGTCTGTCTGTCTGTCTGTCTGTCTGTCTGTCTGTCTGTCTGTCTGTCTGTCTGTCTGTCTGTCTGTCTGTCTGTCTGTCTGTCTGTCTGTCTGTCTGTCTGTCTGTCTGTCTGTCTGTCTGTCTGTCTGTCTGTCTGTCTGTCTGTCTGTCTGTCTGTCTGTCTGTCTGTCTGTCTGTCTGTCTGTCTGTCTGTCTGTCTGTCTGTCTGTCTGTCTGTCTGTCTGTCTGTCTGTCTGTCTGTCTGTCTGTCTGTCTGTCTGTCTGTCTGTCTGTCTGTCTGTCTGTCTGTCTGTCTGTCTGTCTGTCTGTCTGTCTGTCTGTCTGTCTGTCTGTCTGTCTGTCTGTCTGTCTGTCTGTCTGTCTGTCTGTCTGTCTGTCTGTCTGTCTCATTCGCTCCATTGCTGTTCATATGCCAGTGGAAAATAAGATGTTCTTTATCCACTTCTTCCTTCGAATTTTTTTTTTTAACCTTACTTTATCCTCCAACAGGCCAAGGATTACAGACACCACAGCAAATTTTTATCATCGTTTCTCTCATCCCTTGCCGCCCTTATCTTTGTCACTTTTTTTTTTGTACCTTGTATATTCTAGTGCAAGACTAGCTATATTTGTATCACATTTCCTGAAAAGATTAATTTTTAAACTTCTTACTCTACTGTAATTTGTTTAGTTCTCTCCTAAAGTTGTGCACTAGCGAGTGCTATGTCAATCTCCTGTAGTAATAGCATGCATTTTCTCATAAAAACCCTCCTTCCCATAGGTAATGATCACAAAACATACAATGAGCTTACAGAAACTAGAGTGATGTCAACACGACTCAGATCGCAGTGATACAAACCCGCATCAGCTAATACATTGAGCCAACAAAGGCTGGATTACTTATTTTTCATTATAGTGTAGCATCGACACAAGCCATAATCGATATCAGGTATGTAATCCTCAACCATGCAAACGTTATTAGTATAAGCGTTACTATAATCGACTTTAATGCATCGGGTTGAATAACATACGGCTTGATCTATTTCTATAAAGCAGCAAAGCCCAAAGCACGAACTCCGTAGCTCCGGTGACAACCCTTAAAGATCTCCTTAAAATTGTACTAGTGAACCGAACGTTGCAGCCATGAAACGAACCCTATACCTTGAGATTTCGAGGCAGGTTTGTATTAAACTGAATGTTATTCGGTTGGTAATATTTCTTGTTAGGTAAACAGGTACATAAACCCACTCTGACGACAGTCGTGCATGATGCATATGATGTAGACTAATATCGCATCGCTCTGACCTCAGTCCAGAACACAAACATTTCATATCGCAGTGTCGCCGAGTTGTTTTCTACATGTAGATTACAACCATCATGTCTAGCTACTCCAATGAGTCCGTAACTCTTTTGAGAACCGCTATAGCTGTCTAATGGGCTTTAATTCACCCAGGGGTCTTAATGGCGAACATAGCTATGTATCATATGTTTAGCTAACACCTTTTTTTTTACATGACTCATGGCTTATATTCTTTTCCGGTATTCTGGAGTGTCTCAGAGCTTCAGCTGGTCGGACAGACATGTGGGTTTTTCCGATATTTGTGAAGACGTGGAAAAGGTTCCTTTACCTACTTCACGGCCTTCTCTATTTATAGGCCAAACAGGTCAACGGGGATTCTCGTTCTTGTGCAAGAATAGAGTCCCTCTGCGTCCACAGTTTTTATCTAGGAGATGTATACACAAATTAAACTACAGTTTCATTAATTTTCGACATTTTTTTTGGGAACTATACGTCATTTTAAAGGTAAATAAGTGTGCTATTTACAAAAAACAATAAAGACTCTTACAAACAAACAAAAATGCTTTTGCCACAGTCAACATGAACATAAACATCAATAGCGTTTGGATATAAACTGAAAGTTATTCCGGCAAAAGTAAAGAAATATCAGTGCTAACTCTTTGATTCTGAGACGGTGTTGTTGTATCAGAGGAGCCGGGGGCGGGGGGAGGGGGGGGGGGGAGATAAAAGGGAGAGGGGTGACATTTGTACATTTGTACATGTGCAATAACTTATCACCCAGAGCAGTTTTCTTAACAGTACTTATAGCACTACTAAATATTTATCCTTAAGGTACAAACAACACGAACAAATTTGTCCAGTTTCATCTTGTTGGATGAAATCAATTCCTTATCATTGCAAATTGTTTGGTAACTGTTTAAAAATACATCACAAGTATTTCTGAATACTGCATGCAACAACGCGTATAAGTATCATGAATGGTATATTATTTTGAAGGTAATTAAAGCTAATTAAAAAAGACCATATAACTGCAAATGCTGTGCAACATACACATATCAAAAACAAAAATTCCCCATATAGATACCGGATCTCGTTTTTCAAAATACTGGAACAAGACTAAAGCCCAGAATTAGATGAACAACCAAAAGTTTCTGCCAGATTTTACAGCCAGTGTTCGCGAAGCAAATGCCAATTTACAAAAATTTACACGGACCGTACAACTGCAAATATGCATAAGAAGTAGATGAACCAGAAGTTTCTGCCAGAGTTTACAGCCAGTGTTCACGAAACAAAAGCCAATTTACAAAAATTAACACAGACCGTACAACTGCAAATATGCTAAGAAGTAGATGAACAACCAGACGTTTGTGCCAGAGTTTACAGCAAGTGTTCGCGAAACAGAAGCCAATTTACAAAAATTAACACAGACCGCACAACTGCAAATATGCATAAGAAGTAGATCAACAGCCAGAAGTTTCTGCCAGAGTTTACAGCCAGTGTTTGCGAAGCATGGTTGGGGATTAATATTATTAGTGTACTTCTACAACATATTATTATACTATTAGTCAACAATTAGTAAAGAGGCAAAGAGTGACTTGCTGTGAAAGGTTAGTTAGAAAATTAAATTTAAATTTCATTCACTTACCCAGAGCTCCGAAATATCTTGACACTATTTATCCACAGTGTAGTTGCACTATTTATACACAGTCAGTATGAAAACAATATCGTGTATATATCACAATATCCGCTTGTCGATTTGTAATACGAATACATTCAGAACACAGAACTTTGTTAGCACATTAAAATGTCACACGATGCAACACATGGAAAGGGATTCCAGTAACCAGTTTCCGAGGACCTCCTTTCAAAAAGTGGGTCATTTAGTTGTGAGACACAATTAGAGACGGCATTGCCTACTTTAACTGTATCATTGTTTGTTTACGTCACGTACAGATGAAGGCATTTTAGCTAATAGGTTGGACAGACAAATGATTTTTTTCTTTTTCGCGTTCACCGGCTGTAATATCAAGATTATGGTTGTCTGTCCATTTTTGGAATTAAGTCTTGTTCGAAAACTTGACTTTTACCTGCATATTCGTTTTACAGATTTGGCTCATATGTGTGCAGAGTGTGTGCTTTTTACTAAAGATATGGGACGAAATGTGGTTGTTGTTGTTGTTTTAAAGCCCCACCCAGGCTGTCTGACTGACTGACTTTCTACCCCACCAGGACATCACACAAGCGATAAACACCCGATGACACAAAGTGCCACCATGCGGATGAGGATCACCGTGGAGAGGTCCCAGAAACCGCGTTCAGACAATTGGCCATATTGATGGCCTGCCTATATTGCGGCCCCTGGAAAAAGCCAGAGTGGGGCTTCAAATAACAAAAAATTACGTCCTAAGAAGGACGTAAAGAATATACCCAGGCTGTCGTCGGCGGCCCTAATATAAATTAACCGTTGAACGGAGTTTCTGAGACTTGCGTTTTGGGTATTCTCATCTGAATGTTTGTGTCACCGGGTGTTAGTCGTTTGTTGTGAGATCCTGGTGGGGTTGAACACCACTCACTCACTCACTCACTCACTCACTCACTCACTCACTCACTCACTCACTCACTCACTCACTCACTCACTCACTCACTCACTCACTCACTCACTCACTCACTCACTCACTCACTCACTCACTCACTCACTCACTCACTCACTCACTCACTCACTCACTCACTCACTCACTCACTCACTCACTCACCCACCCACCCATTCACTCACCCTCTCATTCACTCACCCACTCACCCACCCACTCACCCACCCACCCATTCACCCACCCACTCACTCATCCACTCACTCAACCTCCCACTCACTCACCCACCCACTCACTCACCCACCCACTCACTCACCCACACACCCACCCACCCACTCACTCACCCACACACCCACTCACTTACCCACTCACTTACCCACTCACCCACTCACTTACCCACTCTCCCACCCACTCACCCACCCACTCACTCACCCACTCACTCACTTACTCGCGTTTTCTTTTACAGCTACCGGTAATGATGGAGTAAAAGATCCTGCTTTCGGGTCTTCTGTCTGCCTCGACTATAGATAAACACATGGTGTTATCTTTCCGTTTTTTTGGGTCTGGTTCTACTGTGTGTTCTATTCCCATCTGCTCGTTTGGTGATTGCCGTGTATGGTATGGCGTCGCAAGGCATTCTCTCTACGTGGGCAAAACATTTGATTTGTATTGACAAACCGCTGAACGTAAAATTGCTTCGTAAAACTATAAACATCCAATACATGGCGTGGTAAGTATGCGAAAACCTATACAATATTGGCGACAATTTGTGTGTGTGTGTGTGTGTGTGTGTGTGTGTGTGTGTGTGTGTGTGTGTGTGTGTAAATGTTAATATCTGCTCTACTTGTAACGCGTTTTATGTTTCCATTTTGCTGTCCTCTCTGACACATCGCGCTGTTGTAGAATTTCTCTGCCGTTATCTTTTCATTTTTTCCCACTGTGTGTTCTACGCCCATCTGCTCTTTTAGTGTATGGCGTTACAAGGCATTCTCTATATGTGGGCAAACCATTTGATTTGTTTTGACAAACCGATGAATGTAAAATTGCTTAGTGAAACTATAAAAATCTAATACTTAGCATTGTTTTTATTTTTCATTATTTGAGGCCCTACTCTGGCTCTTGCCAGGAGTCGCAGTAAAGCCTGGACATAAATATGGCCTAAGGGCTGAAAGCGGTTTCTGGGACCTCTCCAAGGTGATCCTCACCCACATTAGGCACTCTGTGTCATCGGGTGTTTATCGCTGGTTGATGTCCTAGTGGGGTAGAAAGTCAGTCGGTACAAGCCCACCCGTACTACCCTAAGGATACCTATATCAACAGAAACAATAGCATTAAACTCACCTGTATATTGCCTGTAACTTTCAGCCAGCAGGTTTCCACCAGTCTATAATAAAGGCAGCTGTGTATTTATGGTGCAAATTAGCAACATAATTTGTCAAAAGAGCTAGGGCTACAAGTATTCAGCACAATATACGGGAAGCAATCCTAGTAATTTCTTGTAATATAATGACACAACAATTCTCTCCCTTTTATTAAAACCAAATATTACTCCAAAGAGTGAAATGATTCATTTGTAAGAAAAAAAATAGTTCCACACATTTTTAACTCAGTTCGCAAATACTCACATCAGATCATGGAGGTTTCAGTTTCAATTACTGTAGATAACAATACGTTTTCAATATTGAGCATATTTTTGCATCAGAAAGAATGTATGATTTTGGGCGAGTTAACGTAAATCATATCTTCACTTTGAGTCTTCGTTTTTGATTCAATATTTCATGTATTATGTTGCATAAAAGCTTTGTCTTTTATATCTTCTTTTGCAATATTTTAATCACATAATTATCGCATAAAATGTATATGTTGTCTACATGTTTTTTAGCCTGTTTTTTTTAAGTAAACTAATAGCGTTATATTTACACACACACACACACACACACACACACACACACACACACACATATATATATATATATATATATATATATATATATATACACACATACAAGTACGATTTAATCTAGACTCTAACAGATGTCTAAAAATTTGAAAGGCGCTAATCCCTGCTCCCCACCCCCTATTTTTTTCAAAATTATGTTTTCTTTGTATCGACGCCACTGCTGATATTAGCAACTGGGTCGCCCACTGGCTTACCGGTAGACGACTTCATGGCCCGCCGGGACAGAATTTGTCTGTTTCCTAGATCGCATTATCACTATAGGAGTACTTTTCAGGACTACTTGGTGGCGTGCGATGCTAAGCCATTTTATAGGGCGCACACAACTTAGTCACAAATACAACCTAAATTGGGAGTCCATTGCTTCTCCTAACATGTAAGGTTCAATCATTTCCTTTCCAGAAAGTCGCTAACACTATGGCCTGCAGGAAGTACTATCGATCACACGTCACTACCATTGTCTAGTGAACAGTGTTGGTTTTGGTAATTTACTGATTACATCAACCTTGTTGAGCTGCAATTTTGGTGTGGGATTCTTAGTTGTTTGGCATGGCTACCAACTAACTTATGCATTAACCTTGCGTGTGTGAACTTCACGATTTAGCTGAGACACATATTTTCCAGTATTTTTAAAATGGGAAGGTGACAAGATATTTTGAATGAGTTTCACAGGCATAGAAAGGCAACAGTTGATGGGGTGGGCAGTCTGTCTTTAGTGAAATTGTAACCTTGACTAACTAAAGAGGGTGCTAAAATGTTACATAGAACCTGTTCTGATGTATGGCAGGGAATCTTGGAAGGTAGGTCAACAAATTAGGAAGAAATTGAAAGCAACAGAGACGTGGTTTATGAGACGAATTTTAGGAATAAATTGGTCGGCCAGAGTAACTAACACCGATTGCTTGAAAGAAGCAATTGAAAGTAGATCTCTACATACAACAATAAGAAAGAGACAAACACTGTTGTTTGGCCACATAATGAGAACATCGTGACAACTAAAAAGATCAGTGGAAAAGGGGGCAGAGGCAGACCAAGAGAAATATGATGGATGGGCTTAAACGATGGCATAGAGCTGTTCCATGCAATCGGGGATCGTGATTTGTGGAGACGCATGAGCGCCTACGCCAGCTTGCAGGGCACATGATGATGATGGCGACTAACTAGCGGGACAATGTTTGGGCAGTGAGGGCAGCAGAGATCGCTTTACATTTAAAATGTCGACGGAGCTTTTAACATTTTGGGGTAGATATATATATATATATATATATATATATATATATATATATATATATATATATATATATATATATATATATATATATGAAGGTTTATGAGTCTTGTGTCCTGAGCACATTACTGTATGGCTGCGAATCCTGGACTCTATGCTCCACAGGAAAAAAGACTGAATACCTTCCATATGCGCTGTCTGAGACGCATCCTTGGTATATTATGGCGAGACCTTGTCTCCAACGAATGTGTGCTGACAAGAGCAAAAATACCATCAATGTATTGTATACTGAAGCAAAGACGTCTGCGCTGGCTGGGACATGTCTCCCGCATGGAGGATGGTCGTATTCCAAAAGATCTCCTATATGGTGAATTTGTAACTGGGTATAGACCTACAGGAAGGCCAAAGCTCCCCTATAAAGATGTATGCAAACGTGACCTAATAGATACCAACATAGGCACAGAGACATGGGAAAAATCAGCCGCAGATCGACTACTATGGAGACAGAAAGTGAAAGATGGACTGTCACATTTTGAAAGAAACCGAACACAACGAGCTGTGGAGAGGAGGCACCGGAGAGTAAAACTGCCTCACAACGAGGGAGTATCTGCTTTTGTGTGTATCCTGTGTGGCAAAGACTGCCATTCCCGCATCGGACTTTACAGTCACAGCAGATGCTGTTCCCAAAGCCAGCGGCACATCTCCATAGTCCCACGGGACTGACGGATGCCATCTGTGTGTGTGTGTGTATATATATATATATATATATATATATATATATATATATATATATATATATATATATATATATATATACACACACACACACACACACACACATTATAAAACGCGTCCTTGCTTAATATGGTCGTTATACTTGTTTGTACATAATAGACCTGTATTAACATTATTATGTACCAAATGACTTGCCTAAAGATTGTGAATTTTATTTTCATAACGCTTTGTTTTCCATTGGTAGTTATTGGCAGAACTGATGTCCGTCTTTGTGTGGAAATGAGTAAAGATCGACACCACTCAAGTGACATTCGCAAAAACGCCGCGTCCCACTATTAGGAGCCAGGGCAGTTCTAGTCCAACGATTAGTTAGGTGCCTATTAATTATAATTAAATGAGGTTGCAGAACCAGCCCCAGTGTGTGTGATCTATTTGGTTTTACCAGAAAATTGTATCTGCAGTAATGTGCCAATTATCTGAACGTTCGGCTGTCGAAATGCTTGTCAAAATCAACGGAATGTGTTCATATGCCAATCTGTCCGCAGCAGAACTGAACCGCGTACGTCGAATTACGAAGTATGTTCGTAAAGACACAGAGGCCGACAACGGATTAGGAAAAGGGGGAAGGGGGAGGGGCGGCTGACGAAGAAAATATACACCTCTCATTGAGCCTTTCTTCCTGTTATAAGATATTTTAATTCAATGTTCACCCACAAGAAACGAACCGTACAAATCTCATCAGTTTTCTCCCTTCGATATAATCAATTGTTCATATCACTCGCATCTTTGTATTAATTACAAATGATCTTCTATTCAAGTTATATTTTAGAGTATGTTTTTAAATCTGAACTAAGTGTGATAAAGTGTTGTCTTCATTCATACATTTACATAATTTCCTAGTTTAATTAATAATCATGTTGGAGATACGCTACAACCTTTGACCTATGTCACATCCCTTGCCTTCATTACGCAACATTTCCAAGCCCGTAACATTGTGAAGACACTTTCAGCTGCAGAATAAAACACTTTTATTTCAAATCTTCTGTGTGTCCCGATCACCAAGGACAGCGGTTCTCAGCTCTCGTTTGCAACCGCCGCACACTGTCAATGGCCACAGCCTTTAGTGGATAGATAAATGTAGAAATATGAATTAAGTTGTACAGGACTCGGATTCAGCTTTCTACACTTAATCGGAAGTCTCTTCGGATGGCTAAAAATCAGCACAGGGCGGATTTGGATTAATTCAGTAACATTGTTTCCTGGGTTGACCCATCCTAAAATGGATACTAAAAAATGTTCTGAGGAGTAAATGCAGTCGGCGGGACATTGACCAGATCATCCATCTACTGTTGATTAGGTCAATGAAAATACAAGGCTAGCATCAAATTCTCGATAGGCCTCTGGCGTCAACATGAAGCTTTACCTTGTTCTACAACGGAGTGCAAGGAGAAGCCCGTGATCTTTCCTTGCCTTCTTTCAAGAGTAGACGAACAAGGTAAAGAGTGCTGACTGAAACTCCAATGCAGCCAGGCGTGTCCATAGACGGTCAGATTTCTCAAAGAGACGGAGACCGATACACTGACCGTTCTTACTAGTTCTACACCGGATCAGAGCTGTCCACTTCAGCGTCCTGGTCCTAGTTCCATAACTGATTGCCTCCACTTGAGAACAGTCTTCCAGAGATGTGTGACCACGTACCCAGCTGCATTTAATCCATGTCGAATATCCCGCTCAGTATACCTCCGCTGGGTCAGTGATAGGTAGTTTTAATAACTATATATAGATATTATGATTCTTATCTTTTTGTCTTCCTCCAGTTACCTTTTCAAAGTGATGAAGGTGTGGAAAGAGTGAAGGTGGGGGTTGGGTGGAGAATGACTGCGCGCTCTTTTTTATGCGGTGTATAAGTTGATCTTCATTTCATGAAGAGTATTCTTGATGTCGCCAGTCCACATTCAGCGTGATCTTCCTTCTGTGTTATATTTCTTAAGTTCTCTTTGGTAGTTGGTACCAGAGCATTTGTTGGTTCTAGTAATCTCTTCTAGTAACTTCTAAAAGATATCGCCGCCTCGTTGAAAAGAACAGCAAGATCAATCAACCGTCGTTTTATGTGGGTACTCCGAAAAAAAGAAGCACTACGCGACGTAAGTCCTTCAAGGTTGATTCTTGAATTCCTTTAAATATCATCTTTGAGTGATGGAGGTCTGGGGTTCAAGCTCAGGTGATGGCTGGGATTTTTTCACATAGACTCCTAGTAATTTCCCCTTGTCTCTATGCAGTAAGATAGGACGCCCGTATGTATTGTTGAGCACATAAAAAATGTCTTGGCAGTTAGAACTCTAAAAATAGAAGCCTATATTGCTCAGGCAAAATGTAGAGTTAAAAAATCTACCCAAAATATTTCAGGATGGATCCTCGACGGTGCTATGGAGTTCGTGCACTGCGCTGAGATTCTTTCGCACTCAGGGTTAAGTCACAAGCACTCATTGGTTACTACCCTTGTGCCATGATGTTGATCCGTCGTCTAAACCCATGAATTAAGGTTGACAAACTGCACTTTGAGAAACAGTGACGCAGAAAGATATAGCAAAAAAATCAAGTTCCTGTCTCCTTACATGTGGCCACTTTTTAGATTTTTCAAGGCATAAAAATTTAAAATATATTTATAAGGAAAAGTTTTCTGTTTCTATTCTGCCACGTCCACAGCTGTCACTTTTTTTTTTTTTTAAACCAAAGGGAAAGCTCTCTTCTGTCTGTCAAATAATCCCGTTTTTAATGTATTCCACAAGCAGCTGTTGTCCGGAGTAAACTGATTTATCTTATTCAAGGCAAGTCAAATCTACCCCATATTCTCGTGTGTCGTATTTGATAAATAAAGTACACTGGCCCCTTAGGAAGTAAAAAGGCCATCAGGACTGTCGACTGTTGTTTCTTTATTTCACTCGTCTATCTATTTTTATCCATGTCTAAACAGGAGCTTTTAAAGACTGTATAGACAGTGTTGGCATAAGGTAATGGACGCGGTTTTATAACTCTAACATGTCATGCGTGTTTCACCTGCAGATTATTTGGCTAATGCACAGTTTGTGTTGCTTTCGACTTTGGTCGGAGCGTCTACCGCTAGGACGGACATTAGACAACGTTACATTGCCAAGCAAAACATAAACAGTTAGTAGATGAAGGATTGGTCTGCCACGTCTTGAAAAGGATTTACAGCTGTTGTTCGTCCATCAGGAGTGATTACGACCACTATCATTTAAAGTAGTAATGAATAATGATTATAAGTACAAAGGTTGCTGATTAGTCTAATATGAGCCTGGAATGTTCTGGAGCAGTGCGGACAACTAATGGAAGCCGCAGTAAGTGAAGGGTTAGCAGTACCATTCTTTCTAGTCTGCCTCCGTTTCTCTGCCTGAGCAACCTCCGCTGCCTGGCAGGCCGATGCACCATACCCTAGAGAGGTACGCCATCCAGAACGATCTTTATGCAGCAGCCTGCCAGGTCGCTGTGTTGATGCCAAATGAATTCAGAGCAGCTTTGAGAGTGTCCTTATTGCGTCTATTCTGTCCTCCCTGGGACCTCTTCCCTTGCTGGAGCTCACCATAATATACTCTCTTTGGGATGCGATATTCTGGTATCAGAGGTTAGATGACCAGCCCAAAGCAGCTAATAATTATTCTGTATCGTATGGATGCTAGGCGGGTTTGCCCTATCAAATACCGAAGTAGTTGGGATCTCATCTTACCATTTGATTTTGAACAGCTTTCTAAGACAAGTTATATGAAACAGCTATATTTACAGCTATTTGTCAAAAGTCAGAAACATTGCAGTAGTTATGTTATCACAAACGACATCTTTCCACATTAGGCATCCCCATGCGGGCTCAGTCCTCCGATGCAGCATCCACTCCAAGGTACCTCTAATTATTGTTCCCATGAGGAGTTGGTTATAGTATCTCCTGTCTTTGCCTCTAAGACGGAATAGTCATGCTTCACCAAGCTTGACTTCTCGGTCACGAAGTCGTGTTAGTGTCAGAGATTCGCCATTATCTCCCAACCTAATCCGTACGGCGTTGATAATATCAGCCCTGTCCATGATTTTTTCCATTTGCATTGGGGCATTACTTGACAGCTGGTCAGCTCTTTTATTACCATTTACTCCTGCGTGCCCGGGTGTGTAGATCCAGATGATGGAGGTTAACTTCGACTTCCAAATCCTTTCTAACCATTCGGAGCGGAGACAACCTGTAGCGATTTTATGAAGCATGTTCATAGAGTCTGAAATAATTACCGCATGCGTAGCCGCTTGTTCTGCTACCCACGCGAGTGCTATGGTAGCAGCAGCTATCTCCATGCTCATGCTTGACGTAGTCGTTTGGTAAGCGCCGCTGTCCTCATTTATTGTTTTTCCTGTCCTTTGTGCTGTGAATGCCCATGTTGATCTTGTCCCGCGCTTCATTGACCCATCTGTGGAAATGACGACGTCTTCTAGGCGTGAGTGCAGATCAATCAGTGCTCTAATCTCGGTGTCTACGGTGGCAGGTATATTATTGCTGCAGTACCTCTCCAGTGTTAGGACAACCTTCAGTAATATTCTGCCCATGACACTCGGGGAGTGCCAACCTAATTACACGATTTGTTACGCATTATCCTTTTTTGCTGTTACATGTCAGAGAGTCGTCCCTTTTGATTACCCCTTTTTCACTTCTATCCTGTGCGATTCTATTTTTTCTGTAGAGCGTCAGGCAATCTTGTTCAGCACCTCTGACTCTTTTCGTTGACGATCTAGGAAGGGTTAATCTCGGATATCATCGCTTCCTCCATCTATATTTTCAGTGTCAGTCTCTGTTTTGTAATTTCTAATCCATTTCGTCTCGAAACGTGCCCAGTATATCGTTGTCACTATGTAAATGAAGCAAATATTGAAACATAATAATGTGATATTATTGTCATCGTCAACAACAACAGTGTACAGTCACATCTATGGTAATGTAACTGTTGTCCTTTTAGAGCGACAGACTACAATTACGGCGTGTGTCACTACAGTTTTCAGATTATAAATGATCTATTGTACTATCTAATCTATATTTCTGTCATATATTTGTCTTCTACATCTACGGGATTTCTTTCTTTCTTTTTTTTTTTTAAATATTTTTTTTTTTTTTAATTAAAAAAAATTTAGTACTTTTGTACCTTTTTTGTTATGTTGTGCTCGCGAGAAAATGGCACTGACCGATTTTGGTCGGAAGACATTTATTATGAATGACGAATGCAATATTGGGTGCTCACATACCGACTTTCTAACTGACGACTGTCATCAAAAGTCACCTACAATTTTGGTGGGAAACAAGTAGTGATGGCACATCTGACGGCTGCCTTATACAATTTTTGTGCATGTGCGAGCTTCAAGTTTCTGTTTGGACTGATAATGCTGTTTCCTATCTTTCAAATAGACGGTCAGGGTCATTTTGCGTGATTTCCGCTGACACACGAACGGAGTAGTTGTGTTGTGACCCGTAGGCAGTGTAGTTGGATCTCGACTAACGATTAACGGAATTTTTACATCTATGAGTGGTGATCAGTGTTTGTATATGTATTTTTTTTTTTTTTTAATTTTAATGACAGGATAGAATGACTTGACAGACTTTTTTAAAAACAAAACAACGTGTAAAAAAAAAAGTAATGCAATCAGCTTCTGTACTCATGAAAGAATCGAAGAGGTTATGTGAACGGTACTCCCCCCCCCCCCACCCCCTGTTTTTCGCATATCCATTGTATGGTGCTAGACATGGACCTGGATTATACTGACAGGCAAAGAATAAAATGGTTCGGCCATCTAGTGAGAATGCAGCCAGGCCAGACTGCATATGAGACATTTTACAGTAAAACATATGGGAGCAAGGAGTGAGGAAGACCAAGAAAGATGACAAATACAAAAACAAAAAAAAACCACTTCACTGGGTTACAACCTGGAAACAGTGAGACGACAAAACCACGTGACTGGGTTACAGCCTGGTAACAGTGAGACGACAAAACCACGTGACTGGGTTACAGCCTGGTAACAGTGAGACGACAAAACCACGTCCCTGGGTTACAACCTGGTAACAGTGAGACGACAAAACCAGGTCACTGGGTTACAACCTGGTAACAGTGAGACGTGAAAAGAAGAGGAAGAAGACTTAGACTTTTAAAGACTGATCAGCACTCGGTAATTAATTCGGCAAACGTTGCATGAATAGCCTTTGCTTCCCATGGCATTTCATGGCCCTCATTTTAAACTAAGTCGATCTGGATAGCCGATGTCAATTATAGAAATCGGTCTCTGTGCCGATTCGAACCTAAGATCTGGCCAGCCAGCAAGCATCTAGACCAACGGTTCTCAACCTTTGGGTAGCGACACTGTTGGGGGTGGCATTAACCTTTCACAGGGGTCGCCTAAGGCCATCGTAAAACACATATTCATTGAAGTTATGAAATAGCAACGAAAATAATGTTATGGTTGGGGTCACCACAACAACAGGAACTGTATTTAAAGGGTCGCCACAACACGAGGAACTGTATTAGAGGGTCGCCACAACACGAGGAACTGAATTAGAAGGTCTCGGCATTAGAAAGGTTGAGAACCACTGATCTAGACATTCTGCCGCGCTGGCTGTCAGTAAACTAGACTTTGCAAATTTACTCCCAACATGACTAAAATGCAATTCTGAAGGATACTGGACATTTTTGATAATGTGTAACTAATCATCTGTATGAATGATTTATGTTTTACAGAATGCATAATTGGGATAAAGAGCATTGTTACAGAAAACATTGACTAATACGTTATGATTTACTTAGTTTTACGAGTTATTTAGGCACATGTTTAAATACAAAGAAAAAAAAACTATTAAAAAAAAAGACTTTTTTTTTAAATAACACATTTTAAAATGCGAAATATCAGTGTGTGTTTTATTTATCTACTGGTGTAATTGACACTGTAGCTGGCGTTTGATTAGTGTCTGATTCAATCTTAGTAAAACAGTTAACAATAGTGTGCACTAGAAAAAAGACAGCGCGTGCTTTAAATAACGTAACAGATTAAAAAAAATAGTGCTCAGATGTAACTTACCGCTTGTACACGTGATAACATACCTGTGTACAACATGTGAGCAGTAAAGATCTTGCAGGTAAAATACAACACAGATTCTATATTGCACAAGTTTATCACAAACCATGCAAAGAGAGTATAGTATACTTGCGGTATCAAAATCATATGGACACGGATTAGTTGCTCTGTCTCTCTCTCTCTCTCTCTCTCTCTCTATATATATATATATATATATATATATATATATATGAATGTGTGTGTGTGTGTAGAGAGAGAGAGAGAGAAAAAGTCGAAAATTTTTATTTTAGTAGATGAAACGCATACATTCTATTGCAATAGGTGAACAATGAAGATATCCTGTTGCATTAGATAAAATATATGTAATTTATATTGTAGTAGATCAAATAATATCATATTCTATCGCTATAGTTGGAACATAAAGATGTTATATTATAATAGATGAAACATCTACATTTTCTATCGCAATATATAAAACATAAAAAGAGCTAGCGCAATTTATGAAACATTTAGATATTCTATTGCAACAGAGGAAATATTGTTAGCCTATAGCAAACTTTGAAACATGCGCAATTTATATATCAAAAGATGAAGCATTAACGGATTCTATTGCAATAAATACAACACTTTCATGCATAGTCTTCAAAATTGAAACACACGATTGTAAATTTAAACATTCATACCACTGGCATGCCTATCTGCATGCTTTGGGGAATTAATATATGTATATCAAAATAAAACAAAGCAAAAGCTCAAGTTAACAAAACAATGTCAGTTAACAAACCACCAAAAAAAAAAGTTATAACAGCTTTCACTTTTACAATATAAAAATGACCAAAGCTTGGCATACTGAAGCAATAGCATACCTCACAACATTTGAGATGTTTGCCTCAGCAGTAATACAACTAATATTC
Organism: Candidula unifasciata; assembly: GCA_905116865.2. Taxonomy (NCBI): domain Eukaryota; kingdom Metazoa; phylum Mollusca; class Gastropoda; order Stylommatophora; family Geomitridae; genus Candidula; species Candidula unifasciata. The sequence continues at coordinate 150,255 of CAJHNH020000725.1, forward strand.
AAGAGAACAAATACAACAATTATAAGGCGACTGCTGAAAATGAAAACAGTCTTTTGAAAAAGATAGAAAATTCAGAAATAAAAACCCGAACAATTTGGTCACTGTACGCATGCAATTACAAAATGCGAAACTTTTGTGCGCAATAGTTCTTTCTAGTCGACAATCACAGACGGTTGCTCTATCGGCAGGCGGTAGGAAAACTCTATACACGTTAAAAACGTATTGTAAAGATAACAAGAACATTGAAACTGTTCACTAGCACACAGCATGTAAGGAAAAAAAAAATACCACTTAAAGATTTGGGATGAAAAAAAAAAATAGAATTATAAACCTTTGTTTCATGTAAAAAAAAAATCGCTCCTAATTTTTGAAATGTGATGTCGAAATTAGAGTCAATAATTTATTTATTGATTAAGACAAGTCAAAATGTTTGTTTAAACTTGTGTGCGTCTTTTCCTTCTCCTTCACTAAGTTTTATTTACTTTCTTTTTTCTTTTTTTTTTTTCTATTTAAAGTTTCAGATGCGGTAATTTACTTCATAGTTTTTTGTTTTTTTTTTGGTCTTGTGTAGTTTCTTCTGCATACATAGCTTGTCAGTCGTCACATCGTGGACTGCTATTTTTTGTTTTTCTGAAACCCCACTCTGGCTTTTGCCGGGAGCCCTAGATATGGCCTTAACGACTGAAAGGGGTTTCTGGGACCTCTCTACGGGTGATCCTCATACGCATGGTGGCAATTTGTGTCACCCGGTGTTTATCGCTTGTGTGATGTCCTGGTGGAGTACAACTGCCTACCAACCAACTTTTACATAGCTAGTTCATATTGAATTTAACGGATTTCAAAAAAGGGGCAAAGTCAACTTAATTGCTTTTCGTTTTTCTTTACAATCTCCTTACCGCTTGAGAAACTAACGGCACGCTTATATAACTCTTAGACTTCTGTCCCTCACGCGTCGGAGCGATATGAAATTATGAAATACAAACCACGAAAGCCGTAGCTCCGTTAACGATCCCAGAGATCTCTAAAACACCTGTCACTTGCATACCTTAAGGACATAGACCAAAATCAAATCAAAAACATTCAGAGCACTTCTCTAAAGAGACAGCACAAAATAACATCACGAGCGGTATACTAAATACACACGACAACCGCAGCAGCTAAAAGATATCAGCAATAATCAGTCTGGGAATTAAACGATATGATAGAATAACTAATGTAGAGCTTTGGGAGAGAACTAAACAGGCTCTAGTGGATAAAGAGGTGAGGAAAAGACGCTGGCGTTGGATAGGACACACACTGAGAAAACAAGAGAACAGCATAACTAGAATGTCTTTGCGTTGGAACCCACAGGGGCATAGGAATAAAGAAAGCCCAAAAAACACATGAAAAAGAGAGCTGGAGAATGAAGTTAGTAAGATGGGGAGGACATGGGGAGAGCTCCGTGCA
>CAJHNH020000725.1:154200-211301 GCA_905116865.2 Candidula unifasciata
GAAGAAGAAGAAGAAGAAGAAGAAGAAGAAGAAGAAGAAGAAGAGAAGAAGAAGAAGAAGAAAGAAGAAGAAGAAGAAGAAGAAGAAGAAGAGAAGAAGAAGAAGAAGAAGAAGAAGAGAAAGAAGAAGAAGAAGAGAAGAAGAAGAAGAAGAAGAAGAAGAAGAAGAAGAAGAAGAAGAAGAAGAAGAAGAAGAAGAAGAAGAAGAAGAAGAAGAAGAAGAAGAAGAAGAAGAAGAAGAAAGAAGAAGAAGAAGAAGAAGAAGAAGAAGAAGAAGAAGAAGAAGAAGAAGAAGAAGAAGAAGAAGAAGAAGAAGAAGAAGAAGAAGAAGAAGAAGAAGAAGAAGAAGAAGAAGAAGAAGAAGAAGAAGAAGAAGAAGAAGAAGAAGAAGAAGAAGAAGAAGAAGAAGAAGAAGAAGAAGAAGAAGAAGAAGAAGAAGAAGAAAAAGAAGAAGAAGAAGAAGAAGAAGAAGAATCAGTCTGCTGCCAAGCTTACTTGGACAAAAAAAGTGGAACTAGAAATGTAAGGCAAAGGACACACAGCTCTAAATCTCTAATGTCTGTTCTGATGAGTTTAGGTGGCAAAGCTTCGTCTTTAGTAAAGATATTAGGGAGATCGCCGCTTGAGCTATAGAGTTCGTGCATTGTGCTATAAAACTCGATGCATTGAAGACGATACTCTGGACGTTAACTGTAAAATTATAGTTTTCTGAGTATTCTTTTTGTCTGGTTTATCGATAAAGACTGGTAGAAAAGTTTACTGGTTGTTTAAGGGTATTTCTTTCACGTAGCTTTCTAGTTATTATTGTGTTCACCCGCCATACATAAAATATAAGCTTAGATTGTCATTCCAGAGGGCTGTATGCAATGATGATTCTTTGGGTTCAAGCTTTTGCATACAGCATTGTATGACAATGCACACACAACAAAAGTTAGAGGACTGAGAGGCCACAACAATCTCTGGGTTCAAACGCCTCCTTACGTGACTGAGAGGCAACACACTTTGGGTTCACACGCGTTGTTACATGACTGAGTGACAACATCAAGCTTTGGGTTGCGGGATTAGGTGACAACATCAAGCTCTGGGTTGGGGGATTAGGTGACAACATCAAGCTTTGGTTTACAGGATTGAGTAAAAACATCAAGCTATGAATTATAGGACTGAGGGACAACATCAATCTTTGGGTTCACACGCTTTGTCACAGGACTGAGAGACAACATCAAGCTCTGGGTTACAGGACTGAGTGTCAACATCAATCTATGGGCAAAACTTTTCGCAACAGGTTTGTATGACAACATCAGTTTGTTCAAAGTCTCACCACACCAGATCTTACAACTGCCACTTTCGTGTAGTTTCTCTTGTGGACGAAGGTGTTAAGGCATTGTCCGATTATGACTTTTCTCTTGTCTCATGTGTTGATTCTCTTGGTAACTGTGAATACCATTACAGCGTTCACAGTTTCTCTGTTAGCGTAAGGAAAAGGAAAAAAAGAACTCTGTATTTACATTTGCAGTGTTGAGGGTGGTGGTGGTGGTGGTGGTGGTAGCAGCAGCAATAGTGGTGGTGTTAATTGTACTTGTAATTTTGCAAAAATAAATGCAAGTAATCGTATTAGTTTTTGTAGTAGTAGCAGCAGTTCACTGACAACAACTACAGCACAGCAGTAGCAGCAACAGCAGTAGCAGTAGTCGTAATAGTAGTAACAGCAGCAGCAGCAGTAGTAGTATTAGTGGTGGTGGTAAAGCCATTACCCTTGTTTGGCAGTCGGTCTAAAAGAAGCTCCAAAAAAAGCGGACAGATAGCTCTCACCGCTCTTCTAAAACGTCTGATCGTAGAGTGTTGTTGTTAACGTTGAAGCTAATAAAGCGTGTTGAGTGAGGGATCATGCTGCATTCTCGCCTCATGATCTTTATAATACTGCCCTGGTTTTATGCTTTGAAGAGGTGAAATTATCGCTAGCCTTAACTAGTATATCCATTGCTGAGTTTCTCATGCTTACCTGGAGCACAATAGAAACCATCGTCTTGAAGGATAGAAAGGTGCCAAGAATAGATTAGTAATAGCAGTAATAGTGGTAGCAGTAGCAGTCGATATTACACCGACCACAGTTCTTTGTCATACCACCGGCTGGTATCCACTCTTCGGCCTGGAATACTTCAATGGCTAGTAAAGACTTATCTTGTTGTTTGTAAAATTGGGCCACTTTTGAAGCAAGAACATCATGTCTTTTACTGGAACCGAATATTTTCATTGTTTTCTCTAAAAAAAAATTTTTGGGGGGTATTAATCCTCCATTTATGTACATCTCTTCTATATTCCCGATTTTGCAACAAGTTGATAAGACCAGTCGTGTTACATGGCTCTGCATCCTGGAGAACAGCTAAACGAGATTGAAGCCTTATTAGAGGTTTTCGAAAACAGAGTCTTATGACGAATCTTTTGACCCATCAAATATGCAAACAGCGGGGAATGGAAAGTGAGAAGTAACAACGAAATTTATAACCTGTTTAAATCACCTTTGATCACTGTCATTATGAGAGCTAATAGACTGAAATGGTTTGGGGCATATTGAAAGAGTGTCAGATAACAGAGAAGTAAAAACTGTATACACAAGAGAGATGAATGGTCGTAGACCAGGAGGCAGGAATGCTGAGGAAGAACAAGAAGAATCCTCCATTTATATGCTGTATCTTTGAAACCTTTGCATTTACCCGTTTTCCATCTATGAAATATGGAGTGTTTTTCAGTAAATCCTCATATCCAAGGTCTCAGTTCAAAATTCTGATTCCTTGTTCATTACCCAGGTTATACTTTGCCTAACTACCTCCGTCCTATCCGTCTGTCAAAAGCGGTTGTTATACCAATTCATTCTTTACAGTTTGCTTTGATGAACTACTTCGTGTTATTTTAATTCTTTTAGGAGTGTAATAGCCAACAAACGCATGGTGAGTTGACTGGTGCCGACTGAGAAAAAATATCAACTTCCACATTTAAAGAGTTCGGATAACAATAGTAAAGAAAAGGAAATCTGAAGTTTCAGCTGCTTAAGAGCGTCAGAATCACAATAGCCTGTGACAAAATACTTCAGATATGAACTGTTTGCACTAAAAATGGGGGAGGGGGAGGCTGGGGCTGGATAAGACACTCACTTAAGAAATCTGATGATAATGGCAATGGCATATCCACGAACAGGAACTTAATAGGTTAAAGTTACGTATCCTTTACAGGACGTTGGAGAACCGAACCCAGCCTTTTGTGGCTGTTGTGGTTTTTCTAAGCAAATTTAAGTTCAGTAGTTTGCCATTGCTTTTGGACGGTCAGCTTCTCGATAGTATTGTCGAAACCAACGCAAGGCGCAAGGCCAGCAGCTGGTGTCGAACCCAGCACCCCGGCATTACGAAGCGCGTTTTGCACCGCCTAAGCCAAAAACACGGAATACCTAAAAGGATAAAACAAAAATAAACACAGAGACCGAAAATTTAGGGAAAATAGAATCAGCGACAAGGGCAAAATAAGACGGACAACGCTACGGTTTTGCACGTGGTAGCATAGAATAGGACTGACTGATTTGGTTAAGAGCAATTGCCCCATTGGAGGATAATGGGAACAAGGAGTCCGGGAAAAAGGAAGCAAAGAAAAATAAAAGGAAGAAGATGATGATAATGAGAGAGAAATAAAGGAAGAAAGAAAGAAAGAAAGACAGACAGAAAGAACAAAAGAAAGAAAGAAAGAAAGAAAGAAAGAAAGAAAGAAAGAAAGAAAGAAAGAAAGAAAAAGAAAGAAACAAACAAAGAAACAAAGATAGACAGAAAGAAAGACAGAAAGAAAGACAGAAAGAAAGAGGGAAAGAAAGAAAAAAAGAAAAAAAGAAAGAAACAAAGAAACAAAGAAAAAAAGAAACAAACAAATAAAGAACGGAAGAAAGAAAGAAATAAAAAAAAGAAAGAAAGAACTTAAGAAAGAAAGAAAGAAAGAAAGAAACAACACAGAAAGAAAGAAAGAAAGAAAGAAAGAAAGAAAGAAAGAAAGAAAGAAAGAAAGAAAGAAAGAAAGAAAGAAAAAAAGAAAGAAAGAAAGAAAGACAGAAAGACAGAAAGACAGAAAGAAAGGAAGAAAGCAAGAAAGCAAGAAAGCAAGAAAGCAAGAAAGCAAGAAAGAAAGAAAGCAAGAAAGCAAGAAAGAAAGAAGGAAAGAAAGAAAGAAAGAAAGAAAGAAAGAAAGAAAGAAAGAAAGAAAGAAAGAAAGAAAGAAAGAAAGAAAGAAAGAAAGAAAGAAAGACAGACAGACAGAAAGAAAGAAAGAAAGAAAGAAAGAAAGAAAGAAAGAAAGAAAGAAAGAAAGAAAGAAAGAAAGAAAGAAAGAAAGAAAGAAAGAAGAAAAAGAGAAAGAAGTAAATTAAAGAAAGAAAGACAGAAAGAAAGAAAGAAAGAAAGAAAGAAAGAAAGAAAGAAAGAAAGAAGGAAAGAAAGAAAGAAAGAAAGAAAGAAAGAAAGAAAGAAAGAAAGAAAGAAAGAAAGAAAGAAAGAAAGAAAGAAAGAAAGAAAGAAAGAAAGAAAGAAAGAAAGAAAGAAAGAAAGAAAGAAAGAAAGACGAAGGGAAAGAAAAATGGAAAGAAAGAAACAAAGAAACAAAGAAAGTAAGCAAGAAAGCAAGAAATTAAAGAAAGAGTTGGGGAATAGATCGCTAAAATATAAGAAAGTTAAAAATAATTTCACATTCTAAATAACTAGAACACAGAAAAAAATGTCAAAACCACGGACAAAAACACCTACAACCATACAACGTAAATAACAAACAGTACAACTTAAAGAAAACAACATCTCACCGAGCGACAAGCGAGGCTCTTAACCTATGAGTGATATTATCCCTGGGTCTCGGTCTCAGCCGTCTGGAAAGGTCAAGGATTCCAAGCACAACTTTGGGACCTCACGTTCTACACAGTCCGCAGCTCTTCAGACTTACGATCTCTCCGAGCGCCGATCACCTGGCTTGAATTAAGCACTTGGTTTATCTGTAGAGGGAAGGAATATGGAAGCGATTGGTGGGATATCAACACATAATGTCACTATTGGAATTAATCTGGTGATGCGTCATTGAGAGGACAGGTAAATATCAACACAGGTAAAGGGCACCATGTAATGCTGCTCTAGCTGACTTCCTGCTTGGGAAGTGAGGGATCGAGGGCACTCTCCAATGTTTGGCAACAGTGCAATAACTGCGGCAGGGTTAACACTAGGGTACATGCTTATTTGTCGGGGGTGACGTGAGTTGCGAGGCAAAGCCAGAACTTGGTGAATACACGCGTCAGAAGAGGATCAATTTATAGACACGCGAGAGCATAGATTCTAGCAAACCTACGTGCAGACGCATGCATAAATGGAGAGCAGCCGAAACTCAGAAAGTCAGACGTAAATACCTATATACCATTACATGCATTACTACAGTCATACAGACATTCATACATACGTACATAGATACTGACATACATGCATTTCATATATATATATATATATATATATATATATATATATATATATATATATACATACTTACATGCATTCTAAATACAATACAATACATGCATGCATTCTGAATACAATACAATACATACATGCATTCTGAATACAATACTATACATACATGCATTCTAAATACAATACTATACATACATGCATTCTAAGTACAATACTATACATACATGCATTCTAATTACAATACTATACATACAAATACATTACTATACATACAAATACCATACTATACATACAAATACAATACTATTCATACAAATACAATACTATACATACATGCATTCTAAATACAATACTATACATACATGCTTCTAAATACAATACTATACATACATGCATTCTAAATACAATACTATAATACTATACTATAATACTATACTATACAAACTATACAATAAATACATACTATACAATACAATACAAGGTATACTATACAATGCATACCAAATACATACTAAACAATACAATACATACTAAAAAATACAATACATACTAAAAAATACAATACATACTAAACAATACAATACATACTATACAATACAATACATACTATACAATACAATACATATTATACAATACATACTATACAATACATACTATACAATACATACTATACAATACATACTATACATACATACTATACACACATACTATACAATACATGCTATACACACATACTATACATACATACAATACATACATACAATACATACATACAATACATACATACATACAATACATACATTCAATACAATACGATACAATACATACATACATCACACGCACGCACGCGCGCATGCAGGCAGACAGACAGACAGACAGACAGACAGACAGACAGACAGACAGACAGACAGACAGACAGACAGACAGACAGACAGACAGACAGACAGACAGACAGACAGACAGACAGACAGACAGACAGACAGACAGACAGACAGACAGACAGACAGACAGACAGACAGACAGACAGACAGACAGACAGACAGACAGACAGACAGACAGAAACGCACACACGCATGCATTCGTGTGTACACATGTAAGGACCTGAATGCGTACGTTCGTACGAATATACTTAACATTTACATACAGTTGAATGCAGGGTCGATAGCCTCGCTAACCTCTCTCACATCTTCAATCTTTTATTTCCCTGTTTAGCATGAACGCTAAACCACACAACCCAAGTTTTTTGCAGGTCTATTAACTGTGTGCACCTAAAATTATCGTTGGGACTAGGTAGCCAGATTCATACCAGTCCTACCCAATGTCCATTCCAGCAAGCAGCAAATGAAAGGAAATCAAAATGATAATGCTTCCATATTTTTGTTTTTAAACTTTCAATCAATAAACAAAATGGATAAATGCAATTATGAAGAGGTTACATTTGAAATGCATGTATTGTTTGCACGAAACAGCACCTCAGACTGAGCTGTACTCATCATTTTTATAAACAACTTCTGCCGTTAAGCTCCGTGGGGAGGAATAATTTGCGATCCAGTGCACGTTGGCTGCCACTGGCTATTGTCATGCCGTGAGGGCGTATAGTGTCTTTAATGTTGTCGATCCATATTTTCCGCGCCCGTCCTCTTGCTCTTGTAGCTGATCTTCTGAGATGTAGTGCTTGTGATGGTATTTGATCTTGCTGCATTCTAACGAGATGGCCAAAAAACTTGATCTACTGTTTCTCGATGAATCTAGTACAAGGTGTCGTTCCCACAATTTGCCTTATAGTTTCATTATTCACTCGATCTCGTATGGTTAGGTTGGCTGCTTTTCTCAGGCACCTCATCTCGCAGGTGGTGATTTAGCTCATATGGGCTTTAGATAGTGTCCATGTTTGGCACTGGTAGCTTAATGTTGGAATGAATATGCTATTAATAATCTTTCTTTTTTGCACTCATAGTTATGACTAAGCTGTACTAATCAAGTAAAATAGCATTAGAACAAAATATGCATTACAAAACGGGGATTTAAAAATATCTTCATATATATATATATATATGAAAGTTGCGCAGTCGATAGAGGCCCCTCTGACTGTTGGGTTCAGAGAGTTAAGGCATCATAAAGTGAAGAAACAGACTTGAGAATGTTATTCATGCTGTAAATAAATGGCTACATGAGCAGACAAAACCTCATACAAGCAAGGTGTTTTATGTAAGGCTAGAAACATATCACCAATCAATGAGTGCTTTACATAACATCGCTCTCGTCACGCCACGCCAAAAGTCTCTATTTATCCAGTAAATTCCTCAGCCGTATGTACTTTCATAGCCAATGAATCCTTAATGTCTTGTACCCACATTCACAGATATCTGCCTCTGCCTGGTTTTATAGAAACGCAACCTTCCGTCACAGTTCTCTCTTGACCACCATGATATTTAACATAGATAAAATACCATAGCTTTCAAGACAGGATGCTGTTTATGAGTCAATTTTCCTTAGTTCTCATATCATATAGGATGTCGGTGCTTTTCTTCTAACCATGGTATTCTAGGAATTTTTCTTGTAATGGTGCACAAACTATTAAACAGAAAATTAATATTTGTGAAAGATATTAGAAGTTACATTGATTGTGAATTTAATACATTTTGCACAAACTTTTATTTAGCTAGGAAAATTTTTTTCTGATTTTATTTTCTGAATGCTCATCGCAGTATTATGGGCACTAGAATTGTCCTCAAAATTAAAATAACTTTTTTTTTTGGGGGGGGGGGGGGGTGGGGGGGGGCATTTAAAACTACGCATTTGTGGGATGCAATTTTTCGTTATTTTGAAGCCCCACCCTGGCTCTCTCCATTAGCCGTAATATAGCCAAGCCAAATATATGGTCTAATTAATGGCTGAACGCGGTTTCCGGGACCTCTCAAAGTGCGATCCTCATCCGCATGGTGTTTTGTTGCTGTTATATCGAGTGTTTATCGCTTGTGTGATGTCCTAGTGGGGTAAAATGTACTACTACTACTAGTATTTCCTTATAGTGCCATCATAGGACACACGGGCCTCTAAGTCTATTCCTCCATTCAGTTCTTTTTTGTATAATAACTTGGATTTCATGGATGAAATGCAGCCCTGCACCTTTGGCTTCTCTCATCAACGTTCGTCTGAAGACTTTTTTTCGACGCCCTCTTTTCCTCAGTCCTTGTGTTTCCATTGTTTTAAAGGAGACTCCAGCTGCTATCGGGAGCCCTAATATAACCTAACGGTTGAACAGCGTTTATGGGGCCTGTCCCCAGTGATCCCCATCCGAATAGGGGCACTTTGAGTCACCGGGTGTTTATCGCTGGGCATGATGTCCTGGTGGGTTAAACGTAAATCAATCAATCAGTGCCTTTACCTAACATGCAATTTAGTCTGGTAAACAAGCAATTTAGTTAAACTAACCAGCCTTGACCTAACAATCATTTTACCTACCAGGAAATATAAGTGAACAGCCTCGGTAACACAATGACTACCATGATTTGTTTAACGACTGGGAGGTTGTAGCCTCTAACCTCCATAGGGGCAGATTAATTACCATTAACCTCGGACCTAAAAATTCACCCAGACTAAAATATAAAAAAAGTAATGGTCTCTTGTTCACGCCTCTAGGCGTATTAGGAATATAGTGATAGGCCTATGTTTGTATAGACCAATCGGCACTTAGTGGGTGATGTGGTCAGCATCTAGCCAGCCGGCGTTACTTCCAAGGACTTCACCAGGTACCCACTTAAGGCTGGGTCGACCTTGGAGTCAAAGTCATTAGAAAAAAATTCCTGTTCCATCAGGACACGAACCCACGATCTTCCGATCCGCAAGCTGGCGAATAGCCGCCAACGCCACAGCGACTCCACAGACTAAAATGAGTTCCTGGAAATATTGTGTAAAATAACTTCTGTTGACGTAATTTTGACCGTTTACTCAACCCCCCCCCCCCTCCCCCCCCCCGCCCTTTTCCCTTCCCCACCCAATTGACAGCCATTTGTATATACACATATGGAGCAATATTACAGGGCCAATGTCCTATGACTTGATAAACTGTCTATAAAAAAACACACAATTGTTTTATCTAACCAGCAATTTGTAACCAACCTTATTATCCTGCCCTAACTGGCCTCAAATCGATAGCTAAATAGCTTTATAGTCTGTTAGTATTAGTGCTTCGCGTGTTTCATAACACCACAGTGCGTAGGGTGATAAAGAACTGAGCGTAATTCAATAAAGAAGACCAACTGTGAAGCAAAATCAATAGATTTATGACAAATCCTAAACGAAATTAAAAACCATAAAGCTTCCTGTAGTGTATATTGAATTCTGCAAAGCTATGTCCTCCTCCTCATCACCATCATCATGTGACATGCAAATATACATGGGGTTTAATGGTTTGTCTTATGATAAGCTCAACACAGTATCTATCCGGTCTGACATCTTCTTCGTTTGTTTGTTTGTTTGTTTTAGTATCCAGAAGCCATGAATTGTTAACCCTTAGGCTCGGTTTCATGGATATCGCAACCTTTCGGCCTTGATTCCATTGTAAATAGCGTAATTCCTTGGTGAAATGTGGCTTTTCTGCCTACCCCCGGGAATGAACCCGGACCACAAGGAGTTGGTCACCTGGTCACCGCGCAATCCGGTTTAGCCAACTACGCTAGAGAGCCAGGCGAGATCTTCTTCAAATTATAACTTCTGGCCAATCCGCCTAGTGTTTATCTATATATGTGTGTGTCTAGTTTGTATCATTCGACATACATTCTACCAGTGATCTGTATGTTTTCAAATTAATTTCTTGTCATGCCGTGCAAACAAATATGGCTTTCTACGCTTAATTATTTGTATAGGCACTTTTCATTCGTATTTTGAAGAACTGCAATAATCCGTTTCATGTACTGTTGGTACTAACAATATAGTGCAAAATTAACTCCCATGCATACTTCGCTGTATCTCGACAGGTGCAGTCCATCTTGATTCGTTTTACTCTTTGAATGCTACCCATAAATCAAAGTTTGACTGCATTCAAATCGTTTTCATATCTTTTTTATTAGCCACTTTTACATGGATCCAATATTATAATACCACCACAATTCAAATGCGAACTGAAAGCAGTATTGACGAACAGGTGAATTGATTTGACTATACTGCTGATATCGCTGATGCTGTTAGGAGGAGAAGGAAGGGCGGAAGAAGATTGTGAAAATAGCTGTTGAGGACAGTAGAAAGCGACGGGGGCTAGCTGAAGAAGCTGAAGGAGGAGGAGGAGGAAGAAGAAGAAGAAGAAGAAGAAGAAGAAGAAGAAGAAGAAGAAGAAGAAGAAGAAGAAGAAGAAGAAGAAGAAGAAGAAGAGGAAGAGGAAGAGGAAGAAGAAGAAGAAGAAGAAGAAGAAGAAGAAGAAGAAGAAGAAGAAGAAGAAGAAGAAGAAGAAGAAGAAGAAGAAGAAGAAGAAGAAGAAGAAGAAAAAGAAGAGGAAGAAGAAGAAGAAAAAGAAAACGAAGAAGAGCAGGAGCAGGGGGAGTAGGAGGAAGAGGAGGACAACCAATGTCTTTACCGCTTCATTGTGGAATTACATGTGAGTGAGGTTAATTTTACTAAATTTGGAAATTACCTAGCATAAATTTGAAACGATCCACTGAGACGTACATCAAACATAGATAGGCAATGAATACAGGCGGCGGGGGGTGGGGGGGGGGGGGGGAACCAAAGTGGGAAACGGTAAGGAAACTCTTTTGGGAATTTCTCTCAAAGAAAGAGGAAGAGGAATTGACAAAAATGCTTGGAGATTACGAGAAAGAGCTCACAGTATCGTATACCAGGTCAAACGTGTTTGGCAGAAGCCCATCCAGACGTTTAAAGTGAAAGGACAGACAGACGGACAGTGGATAGGAAGCAAACATAAATGAAGCTGTGTTGACCGTGAAGGGAACTCTGGACAGATTGAAAAGTTTATGTTGGCTAGTCGTTGGCCGTTAATGACAGGAAGAACTACTCATATGATTACTGTTTGTCGACATTCCAGTAGTTAAACATTTGGGAGATTAACTGGTCTAGGGTTTGTATTGCTGGCTTTACTTTTCTTTGATTCCGTCTTCCTCCACAGCCTTTTCAAATAAGGTGATTGTCTTTTCATTGGTGCCATCAGAATGTAGAGGAAAATGAGATCCCACATTCTTGAAGGTTTTTTTTTCAAATCACTACACTGTTTACCTGCTAAAGCTGCTGTCGCTGCTACTGCTACAGCTACTAATGTAAACACTGCTACTGCTACTAACACTACCTCTACTATTACTGTTACTATTACTACTACTACTACTACTACTATTACAAACTATTACAACAACTACTACTATTATTTCTACTATTACAACAACTACTACTACTATTACTACTATTATAACTACTACTACTATTACAACAACTTCTACTACTACTACCACTACTATTACTACTACTACTATTACTACTACTATTACTACTACTATTACTACTACTATTACTACTACTATTACTACAATTACTATTATTACTATTACTACTATTACTGCCATAATTTCTACTACTACTACTAATATTGTTACTACTACTACTATTACTACTACTACTACTGTTTTTACTACAACTAGTACTACTTCTACTGCTAGTACTACATCTACTACTACTACTACTACTACTACTACTACTACTACTACTACTACTACTACTACTACTGCTACTACTATTACTACTGCTACTACTATTACTAACACTATTATTATACACACGTATTGAATCAATTAATCTATGATAACGTATTGAATCAATTAATCTATGATAACGTATTGAATCAATTAATCTATGAAAACGTATTGAATCAATTAATCTGTGATAACGTATTGAATCAATTAATCTATGATAACGTATTGAATCAATTAATCTATGATAACGTATTGAATCAATTAATCTATGATAACGTATTGAATCAATTAATCTATGATAACGTATTGAATCAAATAATCTATGATAACGTATAGAATCAATTATTTTATGATAACGTATTGAATCAATTAATCTATGATAACGTATTGAATCAATTAATTTACGAAGGAAAACAAGTATAATCACTAGTAATACAGAATCTCCTCTTAATGGCGGTAAGTGAATGCTTTTCACAATTTCACTCTCATCAGTGTAATAAAGGGCGTGATGTTGACCACATCACCCATCAAGTGCCACTTGGTTTATACAAATATAGGTCTTGCCCTATATTCCCAAAACACCTAAAGGCGTGGAAAAGGGACTTTTACTTACTATTACTTATTGTAACAAAGAGCGATTTTCGTGTCGGATAGTTTCTTTCAAAATTAAAAAAAAAGAAAAAAAAAGAAATAAAGAGCGATTTTCGTGTCAGATAGTCTCTTGGCTGTCGGAAATGGTATGAGAGTCCCACCATGGAAGCAATTGGGTTCTCATCATGTAATATTACCAACATGCGGATATGAAAAAAGACAGGGGAAACAAACACCACTATCACTAGACTCAGGATGAATATTAGGGAGGTCCTCGAACTTAAATGTTGCATACATGTTCTTAAAATGTCCAAGATCATAACACATTAGACAGCCAAGCGCAGTCAATAGGAGACTCGCTTTCAAATCCACCTGCGACTAGCCGCAGCCCACGGCCGGTATTCGAAACCAGACAGTTCCCCGGGTTTACGCAGCCTCTAAGAAATGGGTACCAGAGTTAAGGACAGGTTAAACCCCCAAAGTGAATTTGATTATATCTGCTGGAAACAATACTTCCTGTAGGTACATACTAGTTGAAGATGGAGGAACGTCGCTGTAGCTACGGAGTTTCGTGCGGACGGCGACACAAGCGGACAGTTCCTTTTCAGCTGTCCGTACGCGTGGGAGAGCACTTATGATTTATAACCATGTGAAATGACGCTGTCTCACATTTTCCGACTTTAAATTTTACCTTTTATTCTAAAAATTCTAATAAATAATTGGCTTATAAACATTAGCGTAGGCGAGAAGCTGAAGTACTTTAGGCCAAATCAAATGATATAGAGATTCAGAAAAAGATAATACTGTGTGGGATTTTCCCTTATAATGCTGACTATCATGTTGGTTCCATCCCTAATGTTTACTAGAAAATGTAATGTGAAGTAAAGGGACCCGACACGATGTGAACCACACCATACATCGAGTGCCAATGCAGTTTTCATGGTTGGGTGGCACATGTGACATTTGTCTGGGTCATAAAAGTTTTTTTCCCATACCTTTCTACACATTATCTCAAAAACGAAACAAACAATGATTCGTACGATCGCAGACTTATGAAATAAAAATTCCAAAGACTACTTGGCGAAGGATCAAGATGTATTCCCAAAGTCCTGTAATTTGAGCGGCGTTCCGATACGGACTCTCTACGTGATGACAATAATTCTTTAACCAGTTCTTGTCTGTCTTCTGCATTGGATTTCCACTAAATGTTTCCAGAAACGAGTATTACAGCTTCTCGGTATTAAGCTCAGATTGTTAATGAAATTTCTCCTACTCCTCTGCAATTTAGGTAACACAAGACATTACTAAACACATGATTCGTATACACTGGACAGATCGAATGTGCCTTCTTCACTGTCTTTCTGCCGGCCATTCCTATCGACTCCTTTGCTTCCTTCCTTTATTTCTGAAATTATTGTTCGGTTTTCCTTTTGTATCTTTTTTTTTTTTTTTTTGCTAGCCTGACAATCTGTTTGTCTAGTAAATTATTTCTTTTCTCCTTTGTAATTATAATTGTTTTTCTTACAATCTTTTTTTTTTCTTTTTATCAATCCGTCTGTCGTTTCTTCGTTCCCTCACTCCTTCTTATCGAGCTTCTTTCTACCGTATTCTTTTATTCTTACTTTTAATGATGTTTACTGATCTATAAATTCCTTAACAAATGAGACGTTCTGAAAATCAGCAAGACTTGGGTCTGTTGAGATAAGTAATTAAAAACTGGAAAGGGAGCTAAACTTCAATAACAGGTTTGTTAATTAGCAAAGTTAAGGACATATAGTCCTCTGACAAACAAAGAAGGTTTGAAGGTTCGAACAACAGATCAACATCATAGCACATGGGTAGTAACCCATAAGTGCTCCGTTCTACTTCTAACTCAAGTCTGAGTCCGAAGTAGCTCAGCGCAGCGTACCGGCGAGAATCCTGACCCTCTGGGACTACATGAAGGATTGAAGTTTAAGAGGACTAATTAGCAGCAGAATTGGCATGAGCGTAAGAAAAAAGTAAATACAAGGGATAAATAAACCTCGAAGTCTTGTGGAGAAAAAGAGAACATACTCACTGCCTCATCAGCAAGCATTTCGTAGCAGTCGACTTATTTGGGTCTTTTTTCGAAGTCGAAGTGCATTTGCCTTAGCGGCACGGAACAACCAACTGCGCACAAATAAGCCAGTAAAACGGATATGCACGCACAAATCAGGCCCTGGCACAAAGCTAAATTACATAAAAACCAGGACTTAACCCGGGGCTTACAGCCAGTGAACTAAGAAGAAGATAAAAGTTAATATTCGAAATTTCTGATTGTTGATACAATGAAACAAGACAGAAGCAGAAGGGGATTAGTCTATCAGAGGGGAGAAATTAGGGCTGGAGGGAGACGGAAAAGGGGGGGGGGGGTTGGGGGGGGGGAGAAAAAAGTATTTCGAATTATACATTTTTTTTATACAGTAAATACTATTTTTTATCTTTTTTAATAAACCAAGTACGTGTTTGCCATTTAGGACATTATAATTATTATTTTCTGTCAGTGTGCTTTTGGTGCACTTAAACAGATTAAAATGCAAAAACTATACACAGTGATCTCGATTTTCAACTGTCAGTGTAATTTTCACATGCTCATCAAAACATACTGGCGTCCGGTCTTACTACGCAGAAACCAGGAGAAATGACTAAGGACGCCATACTCCGAGACCACTCAGCTCTCGGGCAGCGTGGCGGCGCGATTGAGAAAAACTCTGCAGTAATGATGATTGACAATTTACGTCACAGAAAACTGCGAACAATTATGATGACTAACACATGGCGATGACTTGACAGAAGGCTGCGGACAATTATGATGACTAACACATATCTATGACTTGACAGAAGGCTGCGGACAATTATGATAACGAACACATAGCTATGATTTGACAGAAGGCTGCGGACAATTATGATGACTAACACATAGCTATGACTTGACAAAAGGCTGCGGAGAATTATGATGACTAACACATATCTTTGACTTGACAGAAGGCTGCGGACAATTATGATTACTACCATTTATCTTTGACTTGACAGAAGGCTGCGGACATTTATGATGACTAACACATAGCTATGACTTGACAGAAGGCTGCGGACAATTACGATGACTAACACAAAGCTAAGCTATGACTTGACAGAAGGCTGCAGACAATTATGATGACTAACACATAGCTATGACTTGACAGAAGGCTGCGGACAATTATGATGGCTAACACATTGCTTTGACTTGACAGAAGGCTGCGGACAATTATGATGACTAACACATAGCTATGACTTGACAGAAGGCTGCGGACAATTATGATGACTAACACATAGCTATGACTTGACAGAAGGCTGCAGACAATTATGATGACTAACACATGGCTATGACTTGACAAAAGGCTGCGGACAATTATGATGACTAACACATAGCTATGACTTGACAGAAGGCTGCAGACAATTATGATGACTAACAAATAGCTATGACTTGACAGAAGGCTGCGGACAATTATGATGACCAACACATAGCTATGACTTCAAGAAGAAGAAAACAATAAACTGGCATTTCTCAACTAAACTTAGTCGGGGTACAGTTTCAGAAAACTCCCTATCTCCCCCTCTCTTTCCCCCTCTCTTTCCCCCTCTCTCTCCCCTCTCTCTCTCTCCCCTCTTTCTCCCCCTCTTTCTCTCCCCCTCTCTCTCTCCCCCTCTCTCTCTCTCCCCTTCTCTCTCCCCCTCTCTCTCCCTCTCTCTCTCTATCTCCCTCTCTCTCCCCCTCTCTCTTCCCCTCTCTCTCCCCTTCTCTCTCTCCCCCTCTCTCTCCCCCTCTCTCTCCCCTCTCTCTCCCTTTCTCTCTCCCCCTCTCTCTCTTCCCCTCTCTCTCACCCCCTCTCTCTCCCCCTCTGTGTGTGCGTATGTATGTGTGTGTGTATGTGTGTGTATGTGTGTGTATATGTGTGTGTGTGTATGTGTGTGTGTGTGTATGTGTGTGTGTGTGTTTGTGTGTGATCATTGTTTTAAGTATTGTGGACAACGAAGGCTTCCGTTCAAGATAGCGTGGCAGCGTCTAACCGGAGTCTATTCCAGATATCCTAGAGAGGAAGTTGTGTTATACTAGTCTGAGTATGATAGTCTACTTCAAGTGTGACCTTCTGGGAAGTTTGCAGATATTGTGACTGGTTCGGCCACTGGTCCAGTAAACCGACAGTGGTTTATTTTGTGCTTGTAAAAAAAAAAAAAAAGATCTCACGAACCGACCAGTACCCGTTCTATAGATTTCTTCCTCCCCTAATATTGCAAGGTATTTCAAGAGTAGAGGAAAGAAGAAGTAAAACAAAACGAAAATTAACATATAATGTTTACATAAACAAAAAATATTTTTTATTACTAATAGCCTAAACGGTCACAGTTAATCCATTCAGTTTGAGACGAAATCTATTTCCTTGTTTCAATTTGCGAAAAATGGTTAATGAAATACGATCAGTTGGTGTTACGTTTGCGACAGTAGCCCATTTACTTTTTGTGCAGCTTCTTATCTCAAACATCTGCGCATGAGCACAACAGCCAAACATTGTGTCGCAGGAACTGTGAAACTTACAGTAAAATGAAAGGATTATAGAGAGCATACATATTTAAAAAAGAAAGGGAGTGGGGGCGAGGGGAGAAGTAAAATATACTGGTTATATTAATTAATTTCAATAAGATAGGGTAAAACTATGGGGTGCTGTCGTTAGGGTAAAACTATGGGGTGCTGTCGTTAGGGTAAAACTATGAGGTGCTCTCGTTCTACAGTGTCCATACGCGAACCGCTACAGCAGTAATGTGCATGTTAACTGTTAAGGAATGCTAACATGTCTGTTTCCGTATCAATGTGTCTAGTGGTTTTTAATAAATAAACATAAAATTCTGTAGCTTTCGTTTTTTATGTTGTCTAGTGTGTTCTTCTATCTTTCTATATCTTTTTTTTATGAGTGCCGATCAATGCATTGTCTGTTACTATATTATTATAGTTGTTTTTAACTTCGTCAACTGTCATGCTGATTTTGCATAAACACATTCGAAATATAGTTTTATTAAGTTTTCCTAATTCAAGTTCTATCTACCGTAAGCGTCTTTCCCTCTCCTTTTGAGTCTAAAATTAGTTTAATTCTTTCCATTCGTGCCGCTTTAGTAATTCTCCTTTACTAACTGAATAATTCTTTCGCACATACATCAGTTAATAAATGTCTGCGTTTAGTGGCTATTATGATAGTCATTACTCTAGTGTTTGTTCGAAAGCAGCTTTCTGTTTCATATTAAAGTGTATTCCAAGTACTATTCAGAATACTCTTGTCAACGAATTCTCTATAATTTGGTTACAATATAATAAAATAATTGAACAATGGTTTATAACACAGGTGTTCCATTAGAAATTAAATTCATAATCGTATTTAAGGATTTACTTTGGATTAAAAAATGTACAACAGTGATAAAGAAAATCATAGCTTCTACAATCTTATGTTTACAAACTTAGGTAATGGTGGCTACAGCTGTATTAAACACTTCGGTAATATGTATGTAAACTTAGATAATGCTGGCTTCAACTGTATTAGATATACATTAAGTTCGGTATACGTATACAAACTTAGATAATGTTGGCTTCAACTATTATTAGATATACATTAAATTCGGTAATACGTATATAAAATTCGGCAGTGTTAGCTTCCACTGTATTTGACAGTCCTTAATTGTATTACACACAGTATGCTCTCCCACATGGCTAGTAGTAACTGGGATTTATGAGATATCTAGATACTGTATATTAGCTTCTGGGTGATGCCATATAATGATATATGAACTAGAAACATGACAGCTAAATACGGCCCAAACAAAGAAATCAACGGCTTAGGATCTCACGGGCGTCTGGCAGATAAATTAGGGTAATATTATTGCCAGAGTAGACTCAGAGAACAAATAGCATCAACAGTCAGACGAATGTAAATATCTGGTCCCAGCAAACGCCTGGTGGGTTTCAAGATAACCAGAGCCTCCTAATAAATCTTAAGGCGAACAATGATAAGGTAGCAAAATATGATGGACTGGATTCTTCCTCTTCTTCTGTTCTGTTGCTTATCTCGTAAACCAGCGGCTCTCAACCTTCCTAATGCCGCGACCCTTTAATACAGTTCACTTATGTTGTGGCGACCCACAATTATTTTTTCCCTATACCTTCAATGAATATGTGTGTTCCAATGGTCTTAGGTGACTCATGTGAAAGGATCGTTCGACACCCAAAAAATATCGCGACCCGCAAGTTGAAAACCGCTACCGTAAAGCGTAGCAGAGAGTAGTTAGATGTAGTTTCCTAGCTAAGTAGCTAATGTTAATGTCATATTCCATGTCTGGATTGTTTCTTTTACTCTCTCTCTGTTCACCCCGTTTTTGGTCAGCCTAGTGACTTGTAGTTCGCTGTTCTCGCTTAGTAGGCTTAGTTGCTTGATGATTTTGTTCCATCTTGACCCGATTGACTGGATTACATCCATGATATTGCAAAAATTACGCAGCCTAGAACAGAATGAAGAAATATTTTGCATGCTTTTTGTGGCTTATAAAACAAAGATGAAGGGTCATGCTATAGTTAACTCGGACGGATCAGTAATTATGGGCAAGCTATCTGCTTTGAATTTCACAGCAAGCGTAATGGGAAAAGTCATCAAGGAGATAAATGGTGCCTTTCCCGTTACAACTAGCAACTAGCAGTTTGACAATGGAAACTGTGGCCAAATCAAGATAATATATTTTCACTTCTTCCTGCATAAGCAGGGCTGGTGACTCAAGAGTTTATACACACCGGCATGCGTTGTGACTCAATCAATTTGTTCAAGCAACTCCAGGCTAGCTTTACCCCACATAAAATAATTGTATCAAGCTCTTCGCGAATGGCTTCCCTGACCATACTTTATAATGGTAATGCGGGTGTTCGATACAACTAGCATGTAGATTATCTTGCAGACACTGCAACTGCTATGACTGCGCCTGTACTGGCAGAAGGGATGTCATCAAAACCAGGCGCAGCACACACCGCAAGGACAAATGCGGCAAATGTTGCGATTCATTGACACTGTCCATGTTGTTGGACATGGGGGTGCAGCCTGAGGCAGCTAGAAATGAATATTTCGCGAAAGTGACAAAACGTCTGAATAACCAAGAATGAACAGGTGTCATCAATCGTTCCACTATTGTGGAGCGTTTTATGTATACATGGATCTGACAGAAGTGCTATGACGATAAATATTACCAGTTACTAATTACTTTATAAACGGTACAACCGGATGCTGATGACAGTTAGTAAATAGGTGAAGGTAAAGGTGAGAGGATTGACTTTATTACAGCTAGCAGCCTGCTGACATCGTCGCACAGAGCACGACCTTCCTAGCTCCGGTGACGATCCCCAGGAATTCCCGTAAAAATTGCACCCATGAACTTAACGGCGCCGCTCTGAAACGAGCCCACGACCTTCAGAGCACGAGGCAAACGGTTTGGCCACTTCGCTACGGAGGACCCTCCTCCCCCAATCCAGTTAGTAAACTATAGTTTATAAAGTCCAGGGAAGAGCAATTAGGATCTCCTTGACCAAGTAGCTAAGCTGTTCACTTCTGTCTTTATGTACTTTTTACATACGGTTGTGCGCACGTTTCACGAATTCCGTTGTCAAACTGTAAATAGATCGTTGCTGGAGCTACTGGGTTTATACCTTGAGCGACGACCTTGTCAGAGTAGTGGTGATTTGGCGGAAACAAAACTTGCCATATGTGTCAAAACTTGGTGCGACAAAGTCGATCTTCTGTTTTTTTTTTTATATTTAAAGCTGTATGTTTCGTAATATGAAGAATGAACTGCGCAGTATAGTCTCAAGCTAAGAACTGACATCACAGCACTGGTGATATTCTCTTATGTGCTACGCCCCGTCCATAACTTCAGCAGCCAGCGAAAAGTTCTAATTCCGATGATGACTGTATCTGTATGATTATTATATATCCGTCTTGCCTTTTTTTTTTCTGAACGTAGATGTTCCTCCCGATCTACTGCTCACTCACA
Organism: Candidula unifasciata; assembly: GCA_905116865.2. Taxonomy (NCBI): domain Eukaryota; kingdom Metazoa; phylum Mollusca; class Gastropoda; order Stylommatophora; family Geomitridae; genus Candidula; species Candidula unifasciata. Next base: position 175,033 of record CAJHNH020000725.1, read on the forward strand.
GCTGTACAGTTCTATTTGTTTTTCCGTAGTGTTCACTTTCTTCCAAAGGGCCTTGACCATAATTAGCTTAGGTTCAGGTTTTGACGACGCATCAACATCATGGCAAACCGCGGTAACCCATACATGCTCCGTTCTACTTCTGACTCGAGCCTGAGTCCAAAGAATCTCATTGCAGTGCTCGTACTCAGTAGCACTGGCAAGGGTCCTGAAATACTTTGAGTAGATTTTAAACTGTAAATTAACAGGCAGCGCCGCTAGGCTACTCTTTACTATTTTCAGCTGTCAAGGGATTTTTCACATGCGTTACAATACACACGGGCGTCCGATCTTACAAACATACCTAGCTTGAGGTACATAAATTGGCCACCCACTGGTGCATAACCAGCCAATCAGTCTGGTTGTTTATTTTCAAACATTATTCATACCCAGTATAAAATATCCAAACAGTATTCATACCCAGTATAAAATATCCAAACAACTGTGCAGAAGAAGAGTCAAAGCTACCAGAACCATTATGTGACGGCTGGATTGTCTGGCTAGCTGTAGTAATGTCATTGTCAGAAAGTATAGAAAACACATCCCCATAATATTAATCGTTCACTTTGTTTCTACCAGGAAATGTCACTGGCGTATGCTATTAAAAAGTAAGTAAAGGACTCTTTTCAACACCTTAAGGCGTATAGGGCATATAGGGCTAGACATATATTTTATAGACCAATTGGCACAAGATGGGTGATGTGGTCAGCATCATGCCGGCCACTTTTACTTTCCGGAACTAGACCCGGACCCACTAAAGGCTGTGTCGACCTGGGAGCAGGGGTCATTTGTTAACAAAAATAGTTTGGCTCCGACAGGGAGCGATCCCACGATCTTCCGTTCCACGGCGAGCGTCAAGCCGCTCCGCCACGGCGACGCCGCATGCTATTAGGTTGCCATAAATCGTACATCTGCATTTGTAAAAGGTAAAGGTAAAGTCGGGAGAGGTGAACCAGCGTCATTGCACACGGTTATAAACCATAAATCCTCTGCCACCAGTACGGACAGCTGATAAGAATTGTCCGCCTGTGTCGCCGTCCTCACGTAACTCTGTAGCTACAGCGACGTTCCTTCATTTATCCCAGAGTGTCAACTCTGGTACCCATTTCCTAGAGGCTGGGTGAACCCCGGGAACCGCCCGGTTTCGAACACCAACCGTGGGCTGCAGCAAGTCGCAGCTGGATTTTAAAGGGAGCCTCTTATCGACTGCGCTAATGCGGCCCCTGCATTGGTGCTTGCGTGTAGCGTTAGTGGAATACTTGTTAGTTTTGTATATGGATGACTGCACACTGACAGTTTCTTGGGGAGCTGTCTTCTTCTGGCATGCAGTACTTGTATTTTTTTCCCTAGATTAAAAGAGACTCGAAATTCCTCGCGCGAGTGCATATGTGCATGTGTGTGCGTGTGTGTGATTGTGTGTGAGTGTGTGTTAATGTGCTTATATATATGTGTGTGTGTGTGTGTGTGTGAATGTGCTTATATATGTGTGTGTGTGAATGTGCTCATATGCGTGCATGAATAAAACCGAAAGACATGAATTTTCACACAACAGAATAGTCAAGGTTAAAATATCAGAAAAATCACAAAATACTTTAGTTTTTGGTCTGCATCCTATGTGCACAACACAATAATATCAAAGCTTCTTTAGTGTTAGAAAAATGAAAGCGTTACCCCTACAAAATGTCTAGTCATTTCAAGTGTTCAATAGATAGATCGCAGACTCAGTGTCTGGAAAAAGTAGCGTTTTCGCCGAAAAAGTACAGTCGACCTTACAATGAAATGTAACAACTATGGAAAATGAGTACTTTTCGAGTATTTATGCACTGGCAAATTGAAACTGAAGTTCTGGAAACGTGTTCTTTTAGTCTGCCATCGCGTGACAGTTTTCATTTTTATCTAACATATGTTATGTCTGGGGAGATGGCAGTTTGTGGTACGGTTGTATAGGGGGGGGGGGGGGGGGGGGGGCATGGGAAATTACTGATGAGGTGATGAGTTCTAAGAAGATGCTATTTTGATCATTAACTCACAGATATGTAAATGAGTTTCTTTTACTATCAAGTAATTGTTACTTCCCCCCCCCCGCCTTTTTTTTTATTTTAAAGCCACACTCTGGCTTTTGTCGGGGGCCTTGAATATAACCGGGTCTTAAATATGGCCTAAAGCCAGAACGGGGTTTCCAAGAATTCTCCACGGCTGGTCCTCATCCGCATGGTGGCACTTCGTGTCACCCAGTATTTATCGTTTGTGTGATGTACTGGTGAGGTACAACTTACCTACCTACCTACCTACCTACCTACCTACCTACCTACCTACCTACCTACCTACCTACCTATTAACAAGAAATGTACAATACATGTTTTGTTTTTAACGGTAAAATTTTTTAGGAACAGCTTGCTATTAAAATAACGGTTTTTGATTACAGTTTCAGAACAGGGCTGTCTGAAGCGGAGAGGTTCTCACTTAGTCATATCACTGCTCCTTGTTGTATCCTGCCTGTTCGTAAAAAAAAAATGTAAGAACTAACCATTTTACGAGTTGTCTAATTAAATCTAATGATACTACCGCAACTACATCATATATATATATATAAACACATTTAACAAACAGACAATGTATTGATTGACACTCATAGAAAGAAGTAGAAAGATAGAAGTAATGTCAATATTTCTTATCTCATCTCAAATTGACAGTTGATGTATGCAATTTAATCTCAGTTGTGATTATTCTTCTTTTTATGTATCACTGGTGTCACAGAGTTGGTCATAAAACTATGTATAGTCCTTTCCAAAAAATATGCCTTCAAATTCCTCGAAAATTACTGTGCCGATGAACGTGAATTTTTGCACATGGTCTTAGATTTCGCATGCCATTATTTTTTGAATTCTATATCTGTACATGTGCTGCTGTTTTCTTAGAGCGGTGACTTTCTTTGACCTTTCACTGACTAATAATCTGTGAAGGTTTAAAAATCAAAATACAGTAACTGACACTAATTGTATTTTTTAGCCAGTTAACGTGCATTATTGCAGTATATGACGTATCTTCTTCTCTATTCATTTTTTTTCGCCCTGATTAACACCAAAACGCTTGCAGTTTGATGATTTGTCAATTTCGCCTCAAGCCATTTACTGTTAACATGCTAGTTTATGTTGTAAATCGATGTTGATCTTTTGTTGTTGTTGTTAATATATCATAGACATAAAAAAGACTAGTTAAAAACAGCATGACTGTTAAAAATAGTTATTTTTCTTTAAAGACATAATTACTAACAGGTTGCAATGGGGGCAAAACTAATGTAGGGGTGTTGTGACGTATAGTGTAGAGAGACAATTACTTTTTTCTGCCACCTCCACCGTAATTAGTCGGTGCGCGCGCAGTGTTGTTGTTTACAGGTAGGCTGCGATAAATTTATTTTGGCTCAAATATCCACCTTCGTCAGACTCCTATATCTCACCTGATATGACTTGTTTGTTGGGACGCTCCAGGTCTATACCTTCTCCCTCACTTATCCCAACAAATATTGCCCCCGGGAACCCGTATCTTGAATATAATTTAGAAATTAAAAATGAGCATTCTAATTCAACAATAGATATGACATAGGAAAGAAGTGCTAAAATGTTTTTGCATGGAGCCTTAAGTGTTACTACAGTTAAGGAGGTGAGGTAATATACAATAAAACACCATGCAATGCCACTGAGAAACTTAGAAAGACAGCATAAAAATATGTGGTAACGGGAACACTAGTGATGATTATTCTAGCCTAGTCACAGGAGTAAGGCAACGAGATGAATACATGGTTGGATAGGGCGAGTCAAGAACACTAACCTAATCCGTGATTCTGGTAATCGTGAGAGGTGGCGAAGCACTACAGCCCATGCTTACTGCCCGCCCAGCACATGATGATGATAGGATACATTAATTGCGTTTGCATAATGCTCAAAATAATATAATTGGAACAAATAAATATCCAAGGCTATTATTAATTCCTTTTGGCATTTAATCGTCTCACAGACAACTGGTAGAAAACACATTTTAAATACCTCTCCAATAAAAGGATTGATGGCCTGGAATCTGAACAGTACAATTTAGCTACAAACGGATATGGAAATCTCTCTCTCTCTCTCTCTCTCTCTCTCTCTCTCTCTCTCTCTCTCTCTCTCTCTCTCTCTCTCTCTCTCTCTCTCTCTCTATACCGGGTGATACACGGACAGGCTACTATTCCTCCCACAGTTGGCAGAACATAGCAGGTCAGAGCTCAGGCTTATTAACCCCCTCCCCCCCCTTTCCCCCTTTAACCGATCACTCCTCCCTCTAAATATGTCTTTTTTATTTCTTAAAAAAAAAAAAAAAAACTTTTTTTTAGAAAGTCGAGCTCCGAACAGTTGCAAACTAATAATAATAATAATAATAAAATAATAATAATAATAATAATAATATTAATAATGTTGACTCTTTGTATAAGTACTATGCCCATTCGCCCGCAATCACCAAATTCCCCCCCCCCCCCCACCCCCACCCCAACATAGGTTATGTCGGTCTTAAAATAGAGGCATCCCCCCTCCATAATTTTCTTAAAACAGGGTGTGAGTACTTAAACCTTGTTTAAATAAGCAATAATAATCATAACTTTTTTTGCCGCCTCCACCGTAGCAAGTCGGTTCGCAGGTTGTGTTGTTGTTTACAACTAGGCTGCGATAAATTTTTTTTGGCTCAAACATCTATAATATTATAGTACCTATTATTTTTTTTTTTTTTGTATTTAAACAAGGCTTAAGCACTTTGGTAATGTCCCGGGGAAATTATGTGGGGGCGGGGGGGGGGGGTGTGTGGTAGAGACCACTCGCCCCAAAGATATCTCGGTCGCAGCTTACCTGATCTCTCCATTTGAAAACCAATATAACCTATGTTTGGAAAGGGGGGGGGGGGGAGGGAGATATGGTGACACCGGGAGTATATGTATAGTACTTATACAAAGGGTCAAATGCACAAACCTTGTAGCAAATAAACAGTATTTTAGAGTACTACTTTATAGTCCCTAATTAAACACATTGGCAACTATGAATCTCTTAAACTACATTGAAATGGCGAACCATGTCAACAGAACATTTTCCAGTATCTATTTTGGGGCTAAAACTGCTGATAGAAAAGTCTGTAGATCTCTCTGGCAAACCGTTACACCAAAGTAGAAGAAGAGTAACTACGTGAGATTTTGAAGCTGTGTTGACAGTTAATTTTCTTGTTGGCTCTTTTTTCTATTACATAAGACCTGCTAAAACAAAATTGCAACTGGTTTGTCTGAGATATATAATACACACATTGCATTGTTCTATCTCCCTCTTCCATTCTAGACTGCCTTCCTTTCGCAGTACCAGTGTGATCTGTCATACTATTTGCCTAAATACAACGAAACAGGGAGGGGGGAGAGGTTGGGAGAGACACTCAAGGTACAAACGAACGTTTCAATCAAATTATTGATCAGCTATTCAAACAAGAAGGCAAATCCTGGACCCCAGCCACAAACTTGAGGATCATTGGTCTCCGCCAAGGAAAAACAGTAGATAACTTTCTTTAATGTAAGAACATGCTCCAACAAATGCTATCTCAAACGGCTCACTACGCTTCAGTTAGTTCAAGCAAAAAGGATGATAAGTGCGTGTTTTACATCGATGTAAGAAACCGGTCCTCATAATATACCCTATCGTGTATCAGGTGGAGATAAGACTATATGAAGCAGACACGTGATGTTAACTGTGCGAAATGAGATTGTATCCAGCAGTCAGGAGTTACTCTGAGAGTTTGAAAAACAAGATTCCAAAACTTGTTGCCTACGCTTAGAAACTAAACCTCTTCGGTGAATGCGAGTGCGGTGTATGTAAGCAAAAGATGCAGGACAAATATCTGTAATACAAATTTGGCGTTTGTTATTTGGATATACGCTAAAAGAATATTTTCTAGCAAACGATGCTTGTAATAGGTTCATGATCCATTAGCTGATGTAAGCAGTACTATTTTTAATTTTATAAACGAGTGGTACTTATACGAGTGGGTGTTACACCTATTGACAGATCGGCTGTATCTGCAGTGGTTGGGTGGGGGGTTGGGGTGGGGGGGGGGGGGGTCAGGGAGAAGTATGCCAAGGCAGACATAATGAATGCGCTGAATTCTAGAGACTTTGAGACAAAGGAGTCAAAGTCAAAGACTGTGAACAACCTGTTGGAAACTAGTATTAAACAAGGACAAGCCTGTAAAAAGAGCAGATACCGATCATCAGTAGGATGGTCCGCGTCGCAAATTGTTTTGTCCCGATATCCTAGACAATTTCAGAGACGGGCCGGCCTGGTTTATGACGCCAGACCGCGGTTCTCCTGCTGCATTTGATCGGACAGTGACAAGACAAGAAGGTTACTTTGCAACAGTTACTGTGAGCGAGTAATTATATATATATATAAATATATATATATATATATATATATCTACATTATATACACATATATATATATATATATATATATATATATATATATATATATATATATATATATATATATATATACATATATAAACATATATATATATATATACATATATATATATATACATATATATATATATATATATATATATATATATATATATATATATATATATATATATACATACGGCCTCTGCGGCTAAGGCATTACGAGTCCAAGTCGTAATTCCAACTTACCGCCATTGAAATCCACTGCTACCTGCGTGGATTTTCATAGTGGTATGGGGAGACGCAGGTCGACCTAGCCTAAAATGGGTACTAGGGTGTATGTCCTAGGGAAGTGAAGTCGGCCGGCGTAATGCTCACCACATTAACCTACTAGTGCTGATTGGTCTGTAAAAATATGGCGGTGCTCTTCCCATATGCCCGACGTGCCCAAGGCGTGAAAAGGGATCTTTACTTTACAAATTTACATAATGCTGTGGTAGCTAACTGTCCGCCTACCCTCGCGACCAGAGTGACAAGCTTTACGGTTGGTTCAACGGTCAGAGGCATGGTAAAGAAAGCACTGGGTACGTTGAACATAGAGGCACTAGGATAACTGCTGCACTGGAAGACGGGGTACGAATGGGTCGGACTGATGTACTAGGAATTCGATATCGACAATGAGTAACAAGATGCTACACCTATGCAACAAACCTTTGCTTACAAAACTATTACCGTGTAACAAGTGGAAGTTAAATCTGTATACTGCAAATCTTGAGGTTATACATGCGAAGTGAGACTTCTCCCGCAGTCAATGAGTTACTCTGAGGGTTTGGGTGTTGGAAAATCATAGCACTCCCAGTGCTGGTTCTGCAACGCCATGGGCGCGGGGAGACCCACTGTCCGTATAACAAGCATGTCATAAAAGGCACTGAAACCAGATGTTTTAGCCCGCAAGGCACTTTAGCTGTAGACTACAAGACAACACACCTAACGACCTTTCAAGGGCGAAGAAAACCCCGCAACGATAACTCACTGCCTTCATTCAGATAAGGTAAAAATAATTGTCGAACATTTTCAGTAAGCGCATATGCACAGCAGATACAAAAGTTATGACAATAAGAAAGAGAACAGGGATTCTAGCAAACAAAACAAACACACGAAACAGAGAAAGGCGAGATTATGTAAGGGACTGACAAAAAAAAAACTTCACTATTTTAAGACTGTCGATGTTAACAAAGTTAGACTGATAAATACAATGTCTGATTCGAAGACCTATCCTATCCGCAACAGACAGCTGTCTGTTCTTTTCAACATCTCTAGGGAAGTGGTCTCCCGACTTTTGCAGGTAGCGCTGTCTTGAATATATGGTCACAAACCCCCATGCCTGCCTAGAATATATGGCAAAACCCCCATGCCTGCCTAGAATATATGGCAAAACCCCCTTGCCTGCCTAGAATATATGGCAAAACCCCCCTGCCTGCCTAGAATATATGACAAAACCCCCATGCCTGCCTAGAATATATGGCAAAACCCCCATGTCCGCCTAGAATATATGGCAAAACCCCCATGTCCGCCTAGAGTATATGGCAAGATCCTCACTTTCCTTTGAGTATATGGCAAGACCCCCGCTTTCCCTTGGGTATATGGCAAGACTCCAGCTTTCCCTTGGGTATATGGCAAGACTCCCGCTTTCCCTTGGGTATATGGCAAGACACCCACGCCCGTCTAAAGTAAATAACAAGACCCCCACTTCCGTTTGAGTATATGACAAGCCTCCCCCCCCCCTCTCCACCTTCCCCTTGAGTATATAGCTGGACCCCACTTCCCATTGAGTATATGAAAAGACACCCCCTTCCCCTTGGGTATATGACAAGACCCCCACTTTCCCTTAAGTATGTGACAAGACCCCCTAACCTCTCTGAATATATGGCAAGACCCCACACTGAACGCCCCCTCCCCAGTAACACCCCCCCCCTTTTTTCCCCCTTTTTAGTATATAGCAAGGACCCCTCGACCCATAACCCCCCCACCCCTTGAGTATATGACAAGACCACCGCCCCCCCCCCTCCCCGCAGTCTTCCACCCTCCTTCCCCAACATAACAAAACTAAAAAAAAAAAAATAAGAAAAGAGATGAGTATAATAGATTCCGCAAAAGGGGAACAAAATGTTTGGAGAAAACGCCTTTTAAGAATGTGTTCCTGTCTATAATTTAATACGTTTTCATATTATTTAGATTTTTCTGCGTCAGATGTACAAACTCCTCACGAACACAAAATTGTCCTGGTCGTTTTGTTTACTAGAAATAGTATTTTAACAAAAATATTTTATTTATAATTTAACTAAAACAAAATGTAAGTATGAGGAATTGTAACAACTATCTCTCAAAATAGCTTGACGCCTTTCAACCTCTCTCCCCCCTTATTTGTCCCCCAGAACCTCTTTGCGGCCCCTTACCCCGTCCCTTCCCCCACCCCACCCCCCTACCCCCCACTCCAGCCCCACCCTAGTTTTGAGACCAGTGTCCTATGGTGACCACTTTAACTACCAAATAAGTAAAGACAGTCGCAGTGGGAGATACTGTTGTTCTTATCTGTTCACATATTCTAGGGAAAGGGGACATTTCCATTCCTCTTTGACTTTCCAGAAAATTCTGGAAATTGATTGATGCCCCGCATTTAAGACTTGGGTCGACCTCAAAACGCAATGGTCGGAAATATTGCGACCATTTGTCTCGGTAGGGAGTCGCCGTGGTGAAGCGTCTAGATGCGCGCCTATGTGGATCCCAAGATCCTGGGTTCAGGTCCTGACAGAGAGAGGAGTTTTAAAAAATGACATTGGCTCTCAGATCAAACGAACCATAAATAAGCACCAGGTAAAATCCCGGGAAGCAAAAGTGGCCTGCTAGTTGCTGTCATCACCTACCGAGTACCGATTGGTATTTACAATATAGGTCGCACCCTATATGCCCAATAGGCTTTAAGGCGTGGAATAGGGTCTTTTAGGTTTTTATTTTTTCAAACTTCAATTATGAGGTAGTCATTTCCATTCCTCTTTGACTTTCCTTTCTAGAAAAGATTCCATAAATTCTTTGATGTCCCTCCCCTCCCCCCCCCCCTTTTTTTTGTAGACTGGTTAGACCCCAGGATGCACTGGTCGGAATAATTACTGTTACACGTCTCCTCGATTAAGCAGAATAAGCACTCTGCAACCGTGACTCCATGACAGTGATACACGAGAATAGTATCTTTACAAATGGTGTTTCGAAAGTCATGCTCTCACACTTTACTGAATAACTCGTGAGCTCCTGTCTGTATTAATATGAATTTGGGCATGTGGTCATAGAGTTTCCGTTTACTTATGATTGTATAATCTACAAATGCACAGGTGCTGCTGGTAACTCAAAGCGACGAATTTCTTTGATCTTTGTCGGATTAATAATGTATGTACCCCTTTAAAAAAAACCTACAGAATATACAGTAATTGACAAACGAGATTGTTTGGAAATAAATTAACATGGTCAGCGAATGGTGGTGATTTATTTTATAGCTTTTCCACACATACAACGGAAAAATGTCGTTATCACAGGAGTGTAATTCTAGAGATTTCCACTTGAGAGACGCGCGTAATTAAATGTTTTCCAAAAACCCCCGTACTCATTTAACTGTAAGCACGCTGACTATATGTTTTGAACCGGTGTCTATTTGTTTCATAATACCGCAAATAAGGCAAAATGAGAACTTTATGTTTTGATTACATTTTAAAAACAAATGATTGGTAATAGATTGCACACTAAACAAATTTCAACAACTGACACTGAAAGGTGAGTGACTCCTTGAGTATGAAAGTACATGAGGCTGGAAAGCTGGCTAGAGACCCAGTTTCTTTCTGGCAGACCGTGACGAGAACGTCGTTTTGCAAAGGGCATGTTACATGATGATGATAATGACACCAACAGGTTACTGAGTTACACATTTTTTAAAGTTGGGCACGACTTCCAGACTATATTCTGGTGTATTCCTGCGAAAACCATCGCCGTCATTCACGGAGTCGTATATGAACTAAAGTAAAAGTACACACACATACACACACGCACGCGCGTTCACACACACAGAATACACACACAATGAAAGTACAAAAGTAAAGGAATCGTTTTACGGCAGTGACACATCTGCATATGGTGCTAAACTTACATTTGTATAGACCACAGGTAGGTTATTTTGTCATCACACACTCACGCGCGAAATACTCACTCGAATATAAAATACGCACACATAACGAAATATTGAAAATCCTCCTATATAGTAACTGCGTGACACTGGTGTTGAAAAGCTTTCATCATCTCACCGATGCTCCGATAATTTTAATTCAACACAAGCGCTGATAACGACGAACCATTCTTATTTCAAAGGCTGTTAGGAGGCAACACAAAAAATATATATCCAATGAGATGATTCAGAATTTGCTCTTTAATGTTTTGCTCACGAATCACTAGCGCTCCGGGATCGTACTTTTTCAGAGGCGAAACACGACGTGAGGGAGAAATTACATAACACTGTTCCAGATGGCAAGTCAATAAACAGGACAAGTTTCTCGTTTGTTGGCAGCAACAAGCTTGAATTATGCCAGCTACCTATGGAATTCCGCACAAGTGTCCCGTGTGTTTCCGTGAATCTTGGAGACATATGGAGATGCGACCTATTGGGAAGTGTGTCCTTTGTGAAATATTATAAGAAACTAAAACAAATGTGGTGGGGGAGGGAGGAAGAGGGGGGTGGGGGGGGGGGCATTTAGTTTGTTGTAATGAAAGTTAGAGTGAAGTTTGGGGATGTTAACAATGAGTTCGTTATGAAAGATTGTGTACAACTTTAACAATTCTGTCAGTGTCACCTGTGCTGTTGTGAATTCCATTTGCATTTTAGGTATATTAACATTGAGTTTATTGTAAAAGATTGTGGACAGTTGTTATATATTGGTCGGTGAAGGAAAACAGAAGGGAAATAAAGGATCCCGTTTGGGGATGATGTTGAATCTTTGACGTTAGCACGATCGCGTAACAAAAAAGCTAAATATGGTGAAGCGCACGTCTATATCGTCTTTGAGGTGAAGACAGGAGATACTGTAAACATCTTCGCATGGATGGATGGGTAGTAATGCTTAGATCATCATCATCAGTTTTCACTTCTGTCGTTAAGAGCCGTGAAATAATTATTGAGGCCATCATCCCCAGTTTCCACTTACTGGCAAAAACATCTCTTTTGGAGCCTCAATAGGTTATTCCTTAGCACCGGCGAGGGTCAAGACGAGGTCCCTAATATAACTCAATCTATGGGTTAAACAGGGTTTCTCGGACCTCTCCAAGGCTTATCCTTATCCAAATGGAATGCTGCGTTGAGTTGATTCTTCTTCTTCTTCTTTTTCTTTGCGTTCGGTTTAGTATGCTCAGATCAGACCATCAGGTGGGTTGCCTCTATGGACTCGCATGTCAGTAGCAGGTCCGTCATGGTCCCCTATAGCTTGCTCTTGAGGCTATTATATTTATATATATATATATATATATATATATATATATATATATATATATATATATATATATATATATATATATATATACAATAAATGTGTTTTCCCTGAAAGATAGTATGATAGCTGAAGAGTTGTATATGTTAGAGGCTGATATAGAATAAAAAACAAAAATGACATCTGCGAAATATTATGACTACTAGAAGATTTGTGTGTGAGTTTGTGTGTAGATGTGTAGGGGTGAAACAAACTAAATAGGCCAGAAGTAATCTGCAAAAGAGCGACTTACATTAGGTTACAATTAAAACAAATGTTTGTCCAGACAGCACATCACACTTTAACTAGAAATGACAACAATCAGAGCTACTTCTCGTACCTCCTTGTGTATTGGTCACACAATGTTCCACCCCCACGGGCTTTGGTGACAAATATGAAAGTTGATGATAGTGATGATAATTATAAAGAGACACAACCATCGCATAATAACATTCAGGAAAATGCATTATAATTAAAAACAGGAGAAAGTCGTGCAGTATTTTAGAAATACAAAGAGAGACGAATGCAAGCAATCAGTAAATGCATCTTTCGTGGAATAGTGTGTGAAATTGCAAGAAATTCCACAGCGAGATCGATGCAGTTTGACTAAACAGCAGATAACGAAATGGTGGCGAAAGCTTTGTAGTAGAATCGCTCTCTACAGAAAGCATCATGTTAGTTTCACAATGTGATGGAAATTACACAGAGAAGGAGGAAATGGATTTAGAGACAGAGGGAAAATATTCACAAAGAATTGCTAATTTCCTGAACTTTTAACATTGAAAAATGTTCTGTCAACAGTTGTGCTACTTTAAGGCATTTGCTTAATCCTTTTTGCTTTCGTTGTTGGCAACTGTGCAAGCCAACTTTCCTCTTTTTGATTGCTTTTATTTTAGAAATTTTGCAGATTCCATTCCCTGATTGTCACGTTCACTCTCTTCGGTTGTGTAATCGTTAAAAAAATATTTGCGGTCTTTTTTTGGTCTTGATAATTTTTGCGCTCTATACTTCTGGCAGTATATTGACTTTAGAATTGTAGACACAGTTACTTGATAAAATGACGCATTTGTGTTCTGAATATTCCTACCAAATTCATTTGTCAGTTTCTTTACTTCAATCTTTCTGTCTTGAGACAGACACTCTTCTCCCACTCTCCTTTTTTCTTTTCTTGCTCCAACATTCTCAGTCCATTGGAGTATTTAAACCCTTTGATCTGTCTACTCTAACTCTATTAGTTTCTCACATCCCGAACTCTATTTTTTATTTCTTCTCTCTAACACTGGCCCTATTTAGTTCTGTTCACATAAGCTTTATCTCAGTAAGTCCATTTTTAGTATTGTTAAGTCGTTCTGCTCCATTTCTCGCTTTTCCTACTTCATTATGTGTTTGTTCTTTCGTCTATTTCTGTCGTATGTCTCTCTCTCTCTCTGTCTCTCTCTCTCTCTCTCTCTCTCTCTCTCTCTCTCTCTCTCCCCCTATTTTTTTCCTTTTGCTGTCTCTCTTCCTATTTCTTTCCTTGTGCTGTATCTAATTATCCAGGCTTTGCTCTAATGATCATTCTGAACTCTCTTCACAAGCACAAACTGATCCCTGAAGTAATTTCATTAAACCGTATTAGTTATTTACTTACAAAACTTCAACATCTAAACAAAAACTCAGTGTGCTCTCAATGAACAAATTCTTGTAGTCTGGTGCTTTGGTTGTCACTTGTCAGGGACTTTCAATTATAGAGAAGGTATCCATGCGTACCGATTTCGCTTGGGCTGTTTGTGATCAATGATATACCACTACGCAAATCAATATTTTCAAGAAAGGTATTCAACTGGAAAATTCTAAATCTCTTCTGACAAAATAGCGCCTCTTATATTATGTTAGAGCGCCGCTGCAGTTTACAGGCTAGGTTTAGCTTTAGTTCCAAAGAACCTCGGGTCAAATCCGAACTTGGCCGAACTTTTGTCTTTTCAAAAAGGACCTTGGGTTCCAGATAAATTGCTGGGAGTAAAGGTGACCAGCATGATATTGCCCACACTGGTGTATAAAACATAGATCTAATAGTCATTCAGCAGCACGTCCTTTACTGTGATTTGATTATCTATACGGATGGATCTATGTTGAGGGGCAGACGAAGTGCATGGGGGTTCATAGCAAAAGCGAATAGACGTCGTTTAGTGCAGCAAAGCCTTGCATATAATATCACAATGTCTAGTTTGTGAAAGGAGGTAGAGGCAGTCTCTGCTACCTTCCGCTGGCTTGAGAATCAGCTGTACACACATGCTGTGATTGTAACAGACTCAAGAGTATGCTAAGAAAGGTAGAGACAGGTATGCTTCATGCAGAGTGGCAAAAATCGCTTGAGAGGTACCGGGTAGTTAGCATCCTTTAGATATTTTCTCCAGGTCATGTCGGTGAGGTGGGAAATGAGCAGGCAGACAGACTAGCCGGTTCTGCATCACTTGGTGGTAAACTGATGTATGACAAGCTAGATATTGTGAGGGCCTTTTGGGAACAAGTGAACAGTGCGGAGGCGAAGATAGGTTATTACGGTCTGCGGAGAATGGAGCAGCGAGGAGTTACTAGGGGATCTGCCGACTCTCAACACTCAGGGGAAAGATGAGACAGATATACAATCAGACGATTACTGGTGCCATCGGAATTGGAACTCTTTGCTTCCTGCTGGAGACGGGGATGGAGCACTTATGGGATTGTACCGAGTGCAGTGATGTCGATTTTTAATTCAATATTCCTTTGCAGAACCTTGCACCCATAACGACATCCTGAAAACCTCTCGATCACAAACAAGATGTCCCGCGTCCGATACACCCATCTGGAGATCATCCGCCACATCCTGCACACATCTTCTCTTTGGCCTTCCTCGTCCTCTCTTACCAAGCATATACCCCTCCATTATTGTTCTCTTCAAACTTTCGTGACGTTTCAAGTGACTAAACTATTTATATTTTCTGCGTTTTATCGTCTTTAATAGCCAACCTTCTTCAATATTCAGTTTTTGAAGTATAGATGCATTCGTTTTTTGTCTTCTTACCTTATGCTATTATTTGAACTGGTCTATGGCATTTGTTTTCAAAGGCATGTATGCTCTGTTCTGCTTGTTTTATAAGTATCCTAGGTCTCACAGGCGTATGTTGCAATGGGAAAGATGCAAATCCAATTTGTGCAGTTCTGTCTGTCCCACTCCACAATTTATTCAATTGTTTTAGTCTTTAAAGAGCAATCGATAGTCGTCGTTTAATTTCACCATTTTTGGTAATCAATGACCCAAGATATTCAATCTAATAGTCACCATTGTTGGTAATAAATGACCCAAGATATTCAATCTAATAGTCACCATTGTTGGTAATCAATGACCCAAGATATTCAATCGAATAGTCACCATTGTTGATTATCAATGACCCAAGATATTCAATCTAATAGTCACCATTGTTGGTAATCAATGACCCAAGATATTCAATCTAATAGTGTATGCCCAATATGCCTGAAGAGAGCACAAAGGTCCTTTTGCTGTATACTGTGTTCTGGAAGCCGCGGTAGCGCAGTCGCTAACACATCTGCCTACATTTTCTGCGGTCATGTGTTCAAGTCCCCACTAAGGCGGATCAGGTCCACACAGTCTAATTCTCCTTCCTTTGCTATTAAAAGGATGGTTGGTGCGGTATATTGTGGTTTTAAGCTAGGCTACGTTACCTGCGATTTTCGGCCTAACTGATGCGTTTGTAGCAAAACCGTTATAAGTCTCATTTTGCTTTATGCTTGGTGCGGAACAGTAGGTCTTATTCGTCAAACCTTCCCCCCCCCCCCCCTCCAAACACGCGGCCCTGGCATTACCACTGGGAGGTCCACCCAACCATCAAATTCTTGTAATATAGCTTGGGCGATCATGCTTCTCAACATCTCTAGATCACAAGTAGCGTGCATCTGTTCATGTCATCATTATCATCATCATTATCATCATTGTCATTATCATCATCATCACCCACTTCTGCGTTAAGCAGCATGGAAAGGAATACATTGTGATCCAGTGCAGGCTGGCTGCCACTGGGTTTTTTCAAGCCGTAAAGGCGTAGAGTGTCTTTAATGTTGTCGATCCATTTTCGCGGCCGTCCTCTTGTGTCGTTCGTATCATTTGTCTGATAGCATCATTGTTTACTCGGTCTTGACTGGTTAGGGTAGCGGTTTTTCTAAGGCATGACATCACGCTAGTGATGATTCTGTGTACCTGGGCAATAAATAGTGTCCATGTTTAGCACTGGTAGCTTAACGTATGCATCTGTTTATATGCTATCTTACAAATCTGTACCTGGAGAGAATGATGCAACGAGGAGTGTCTGCCAGCTCTGGGTGCCACTTGGGGGAAAGGCAGGACGAGTAGCTTACCAGATGACAACTGGTACCATCAGTTTGAGGTTTTGACCAACGGATCAACATCATGGCACACGTGTGTAACCCATAAGTGCTCCGTTCTTCTTCTAACTCAAGTCTGAGTCCGAAAAAGCTTAGCACAGTGCACAGGCTCTGTAGCACTGGCGTGGATTCTGCAATACTTTTGGTAGATTGTTAACTTCAAATTTAGCCCGGCAGCGCCGTTTTGCTACTCTTTTCGATTTCCAACTGCCAGGGGATTTTTTTACGTGCGCAACAATGCACACAGGCGTCCGATTTCACCTAAAGGCTAGGGAAAATTACTAGAAGTCCAAGTCAACGTAAAAAATTACCAGCCCTTATCGGGGATTGAACCCTGAAACTCTAGCACTCGAGGCGGACATCATGCGTCGAGACCACGCAGCCCCAGGGTACCATCAGTATGAAGACTCAACGCTGAGAAGGGAGACGGAGCTAATACTGGCTTGACGTGAGTGCTGTAGTGGGGAATATTTATATACCCAGAGGAGTCAAATTGTGTAAGCTGACCTTTTCCAAGCCTTCACAGAACAGGGACTAGAACCTTCTATCACTGTCTCACTTTCTGAAGTGAGCTGTTTTATTTATGTATTTTTTTAAATTATCACTTTTTTATTTTGTACACAAAAGTTCTTGCAGTTTTCAGTAACGGTATTATTCTACTTTCAAATGTTTAACAAGTGAAATTTAGTCGTCCATGATATATATATATATATATATATATATATATATATATATATATATATATATATATATATATATATATATATATATATATATATATATATTTATATATTTATATATATATTTTTTTTTTTACTCACGCAGCCCCAGTGTGCATCATCATCATCGTGTGGCAGGTCATTTGCAGAATGTCGCTCTAATCATGGTCTGTCTGAAAGTAACTATCTGTCGCCAGTTCTCCCGCCATACGCTTTTTCATATCCAAGGAGTCATTTATATCCTGTGTTCATCTTCATAATGGTCGGTCCCTGCAACTCCTTCCTGATACCACGCCTTCTGCTTTTATTGTTTTCCCCCTAATCTGCCATGGTGCTTGATATGACCTAAATATTTCAGCTTCCGAGACAAGATGCTGTTTATTAGACAGTCTTGCTTATTGTTTAGATCTTTTAAATGTCTGTATTTCTTCTCTTCTTTGTCCATAGTAGAATCAATGTACATAGTTAACTAAAATACCATCAATGGACTTTTCTCTTTAAAGTTCAAACGCGCACACTTTCTTTCTCTTTCTCCCTCTCTCTCTTTCACACACACACAAACACACACACACATGCACTCAAACACACACACCCACTTATAGATACTTTTTTAAAATTCAATGATATCGCACGCGCATAAACGTTTCAAGACTTCAGATGTTCTCGTTGGGGAAAACAAACTTTGTATGTTTCGTCACGTTACAGACATGTCACACGGTCGTTGGACAGTTAGCCTCTGATCTTGTGAAATAATTAAAGACATAATTACTCTGTTTTCAATTAACACATTTGTTCCAAGTCTTGAAAACGTAAGCGACTTTTCTAACAGCAACACGACGATGACATCATTAATCGTGGATTTGTTAGCAAAAATGCCGCATCTCTTTTTCATTAGTCAGCGTCTGTGGCGTAGGGGTAGCAAGCGCGCTTCGTAATGCCGTGGTACCGGGTTCGATCTCAGCTGCGGACTGTTTGTCTTGAGTTGGTTTTGACAGTGGTACCGAGAACCGACTGTACAGGGAGGCAATGGCAAACTACTAGAGGTAAATTTGCCTACAAAAACCATAACAGCTAAAACAATGTTGTGGTTGTTCTGCAGCGTCCTGTGAAAGATACGCAACTAACCTTTTCTTTTTTCATTAGGTTTATATAAAGTTAGCGCACAGTCTTTCAACCCCTGACCAGGCAAATATTGTCTTACTCTTCTGCTTCTTCCTCTGGAAAACCAAAACATATTAGCCAGCAGTAACCTAATGGGACCCTAATGCAAGTATAACCGAGTTGTTACCAAGCTTCTTAAATTTACTAATACTCTTTCAGGTTCTAGCAGACCGTTCTGCGGTGATTTCGTCCATGGCGCGTGGAGAGCCGACTGTTTAGTGAAGTGGCAAACTACTACACCTATAATTGTTTAGTAAAAGTGATGACATAGTTTTACGACTTTTTATTACAAATACACAACTAATGTGAGACGCCCAACTCATGACGTCACACTTTAATAAATATCTCAAAAACTTCTTAACGGATTGACATGAACTTGTGCATGTGGCCTTAGATTACGAATGCCCATGATTCTATAATTTACAATTGCGTATATGCTGCTTTTCTTAAAGCGGCGATTTTCTCTGATGATTGTTTGACTAATAATTTGTGTACCCCTTAAAAATAGCTGTATATTTGTCATGGTTTGGGAGGATTTAGGACTTGATTTAAATGTATCTCAAGTGTAATGATAGGGAAACTTCTGCTAACTTAAAAAACAAAACATTTATTCACAGATGGAGTATAGACATATAAACAGGCGGGATAGACACAAACTACGGAATGCACAGAAGGAGAGAGAGAGAGAGAGAGAGAGAGAGAGAAAGAGAGAGAGAGAGAGAGAGAGAGGGTGTAATGTCAAAAAAGCGAGAGACGATATTTTTAAGCATTCCGTCGACAAAAGTAAATAAACTTATTCTGCTCTGAAGGGAGAAAATAGCTTCCCCAGATACTCTTTTCCTGCAAGAAAAACTATTTCATTAAAGTATGCAATGATGATTTAAACACCCAGCGTTCTGCTTTTTAGATAGAAAGAGCAGTTTTCCAAGAAGAATATAGATATATGCTGATCCTCCACCTCATTAAACCAGCTTGAGAAGTTGTGAAGCCCCGCAGTCAATTACCGTATTGTTCCTGTTTATTGTACACCGTAGGGTTATTTTCTCTCTCAGTTGTTGAGCATATAATGTGAGTGTTATCACTGAAACCTAAATTAGGTCTCTTCTGTGTTTTTTGTGAGGTGCCCGTGGGGGTTCTGAGGCCCAGTTGTACTGAAAACAAGAACAGACCAACTGCCTCCTCAGCAAGCATGTCGTAAGAGTCGACTAATTGGGAACGTCTTTCGAAGTCGGAAGTATATCTGCATGAGATTCAATGAACCATGAGTTTACATACAAACTGGCCAGATCCGTAAAACCGATGTGCACGTAAGACTTGAGTTCAGAAACAAGATTAACGACCGGGGGTGAACAAACACCTCGATTTTCTCGGCGGGGAACGCAAAGAAGCAAGTGAGTAAATGTCATTTTTCCTACAGATAAACAAATATGAGTCTAGAAGCATTTGTCTATCAGATAGCTTCGAAACTCTCCCGGAATTGTATATTGTTTAGAAATAAGTGACAATGCAGTTATTTACACAACATTTCCTTCTAAATAATGCAATTCAGCGACTCTTCACATTTAAGAACGTCAAAATACTTGCTGGAAAGATTCTTTGAGCCCTTGCTTTGTCATCTTTTTCAGCTACTTTGTCGCATCCACAATGAAGTTCTCAGCAACTATGAATTTTTAGAAAACTGCATTTAGACCCTAACTCCTTTGTCGACCCAGTCTAAAATGTATGCTAGGTAAACTCCTATGAAGTAAAAGAAGCCGGCGTAAAGCTGACAAAATCATTCTTTGAGTGACGTTAGATCTTTAACAATGTATCTAACGTATTATGAGCCCGATGCTGAAAAGCACGTGAAAGGTTTTGCATACTGTATTCAAAAATGTGTGTTGATGTTCAAAGTATTATATTCCAGTTAGATGAAATTAATATTACTAAAAATTTACTTCATTCTCAACGGTATGTCCCATTTTTACCCGCAAAACATTCAGTTAGAATTTATTTGTGTTTATTCCAGGTATATAAATATACGATGATCCTTGCTTCTAAGAGTTATAAAGCACAACGTTTAAATTAGGCAATCAGTCTTTCACAAAAACACGTGTTTCTTGTGTTTTACATTAGTTCTGAATAAAATCAAATTTGCGCAGAAGGTGCCACAAAACGTTATAAAATGAGTATGCACAACATTTTTACAGCGAGATTAAAATAAGAGCTTATGCAAAAACGCAAGTTCTCAGGATAAGTAATTACAGAAAAACTATCGAAAATACAACCGCATAAATTTGAAACTTACTATAGTTAATTTACTTTACACGCTAGAGAAGCCACGGCAGCTATATAGCTAGACTCTTGCCTTCGGGTCCCAATGTTGTTGGGTTTGAATCTACAGAGCTTTACAACAATGGAGCTGGATCCAGGAGTACAAAAAAAAAAAAGTAAAAATGACTCTTTTCAATGCTTTCAGATCCAACATGTCTGCGCTAGATCTGTTTCATATACCAACCAGCACTAGGTGGGGGATGTGGAGAGCATTATGCAGGCTACATTTACTTTCTAGGACTATACCTGGTACCCACTCAAGGCGCGGTCGACTTAAGAGCAAAAGTCATTTTTGAAAAAAAAAAAAAAAAAAAAGGTTCGGCTCCGGGAGTCGCCGTGGTATAGATGCTAGATGTTCGCCTGTGAATCTGAAGGTTGTGGGTTCGGGATCTGACGAGCTGGACTTTTATCACAAAAATGACCTCGATTTCCAGGTCGACTCAGCCTCAGATAGGTACCAGGTGAAGTCTTGGAAAGAAGAGGCAGCCGACGTGATGTTGAGCACATCCCCCACCGAGTGCCGATTAGACAAAATAATATAGGTATAGTCCTATATACCCAGTACGTCTGAAGGCGAGAAAAAGAGTCCTCTACCTTTACTTGCACACACACACACACACACACCAACAAAATCACTCCTATACACACGCACTCACACACACTCACACGCTAACAAAATCACTCTTAAACACACTCACACACCAAAAAAATCACTCGCACACTCACACACACACGCGCATTTCATTGCTAACTGAAACAGGGGAGTGCCTATGACAGAAACGTCTCAAACGCAACGACCTTTACATTGCGAAAACAGGAAATTAATTAAAAGTTGCCGTTTTTTTTCTTTCAATGCTGGAATCAAGAGCAAACGCTGATTGCGTACGGTGACAACCTGAGGAAGGAGGGACATTAAAGAGGTAGCAACAACCAAATGGTTCAAGTTATATTTTCTCTACTTCAGCGGTAGTGGAGCAGGGCTGCTGAAATATTTTGGGCATAGTACCAATTTTTTGTTTAGGGTACACACCACATTTAAAAAAAAAAAATATTTGTTTATTTAAAAAAACCGTGAAATTTTTTTTAAACACATATATAACTGGCTTGCTTTATTCTTTATCAGAAGGAAAATTATTTTTCCATTACATCATTGCTGTTTGATTTTTAGTTTATTGTTGTTCTCAGTTTGTCACACGGCCGTTGGGACAACTTCCATTTGCTGCAGTTAATGTCATTCAGCAATAAATTTGATCTCCTCAATGCATTTATTGGTAAGGTCTTTAAAGAAGAAAATTTATTTTTAATTAAATATATGATGTTTTTAAGGGGAGAGAGAAATTAAAACAACAAAATATCGGGCGAGGTCCCAAAAGTTTAGCTCAGCAAGGATCAAATAGTACTGAATGTTTTCAAAAGTACCTGCTCAGAAGATCACAGACCACTAATAGTTTGTTATCGCTGTTTGTCTTTATGCATCATTTCTGTATGTCAAAACCTGTACAGCAAGAGATTATAAGGCATGTTTGTGAGTGTGTGTGTGAGTGTGTGTGTGTGGGGGTGTGTGTGGGTGTGCGTGTGTGTGGGTGTGCGTGTGTGGTGGGTGTGTGTGTGGGTGTGCGTGTGTGGTGTGTGTGTGTGTGTGTACATCGATGGAAATAGTTGTATTCTTTTTTTTTAAATTTTTTTTTAATTAGTTGCGAATCTTTTACAGGACGTTACAGAACCAACCCCAACAGCCCCTGGCTGTTGTGTGATTTTTCTAAGCAAATTAGCGTCCAGTAGTTTGCCGTTGCTTTCTGGACGGTCGGCTCTCGGTACCACGGTCGAAACCAAGACAAACCGTCCGCAGCAGGGATCGAACCCGGCACCCCGACATTACGAAGCGCGTTCACAACGCCTAAGCCACAGACGACGACTGTATTATTTACAGGCGCTGATTAAATTTGTTTCTACTACTAGCAGTAATAGTGATATTATTATTGTTATTGATAATACCATATTAATAATACAGCTGGATTAGCTGTAGCGATTTCTTGTTTTTAGAAGAAAGTCGTCTTAATTGAATTGCTTATTGTTGTCAGAATTGTAACTATGTACGTCAGCTACATGTTGTACATTCGTTCAACTGTGTTAACGATGTTTTCCAGTCTGGGGGCAAACAAAGTGATGTGGTTGTCAGGCCCATTTGAACACAAAAATGCACAATAATTCTGTGGAGTCAGAACCCGAGTCGCCTTATCCCTGAGATAGGCTGAATGTATGTTTGAACTGAGGACTTAGCTTTCAGACAAATGAGAGCCAACATTTAGAATACCCCTGTCTCGGAGTACCTGGGGATTTTAGGGAAATGATCCTGAAGTAAAGGTACATGACAAAACTGACATAGGACAAGTAGCAACACTAGTTTAGCGGTAGTATGTAGTAGTAGTGGTGGTGGTAGTAGTAGTGGTGGTTTTAGTAGTAGTGGTGGTGGTAGTAGTAGTGGTGGTGGTAGTAGTAGTGGTGGTGGTAGTAATAGCAGCAGTATTAATAATAGTCGCCCAGGCGGGAATCAGAATGTAAAATTAAGGATCGTTTTCCAAGCCTTTATGCCCATTTCTCAAACAAGGCTAGACGATGGGTTTTGCGTTCAGCATCACGTAGGCTGTCTTTACTTCCCATTTTTTTACCTGGTAGCTAATTAAGGCTGGGCTGACCTGAGGGCCAAGTGCATTAAAAGAAAGGTGGAGTTCCGTTCGGATTTAAACCTAAGGCATTCCGATCCGCAGATGAACTTCTAGCTGCGACACCATGGTGGCTCCCTGAGAATAACAAAGCTAAAATAATAATAAAGCAAGCAATAATTTACAAATGGGAGTCGCCGTGGTGCAGTGGCTAGTCGCTCGCGTGCGGATCAGAGGGTCGTGAGTTTGCTCTCCAGCGGGCCGGACTTTTTTTCAAAAATGACCTTGACTCCCAGGTTGACCCAGCCTTGAGTGAGTACCGTGTGCAGTCCCAGGTAATAGATGCGACCGGCGTGATGCTGGCCACATCACCCATCGTGTGCCGTTTGGTCTAAAAAATATAGGTCTAGCCCTATATGCCCTATACGTCTAAAGGCGTGGAAACGGGTTCTTTACTAATATTTTACAAATACTTTCATCCAGATATTATAAGAAACAAATCATATTAGGAACAAATCATATAAGGAACAAATCATGGATTCTGTTTTTGTCTTGGCAAATGTTATTGAACGACTTGTAAAAACCGTGACACAAACCTCTCTTGGTGATGGTGAAACATCGCAAGGTAGTTCGGTTCAGGCACGTGATGGGGGATGATTCAATTGCAAAAACTGTACCAACAGAAACACTTAGGTTGGGGGGGGGGGGGGGGGTATTTAGAGGGTGTAGTTGAAGAAGGAGTGGGCAAAGATGAAACTGGAAAGATACAATTACGAAACGGATAGGGCTAAGTTATCATACACTAATTCATTAAGCGAAAGACAGAGAAAGATGCAGGTTTCGGCGTTAGTGCCTTCAACGAAACACCTCCACAACCATTACCGGTCAAGGGTTATGTTATGTTGAAGTATCGTGGGTTCATCTCACTAGTGTTATTTTTACAGAGAACTATACGGATCGTCACCGGAGCTACAATGTTTGTGCTTTGTGTGCGCCTTCTTAAAACGACCAACCCTTCTGTGGAGAGAGACCAAGCCATATGAGATACATCCATGTACAATAAAGTCAGTCCTTTCGACTCTAACTTGCACATGAACCATTTACTGATTGCCGAAAACACAATCAATCGAATGTTTCTTCAAATTGAAATCACATGTTGCGAAACTGCAACAACAACAAAACCACGATAAGATCTGCAACGTCAAAACTGACGTAGCGAGTTAAAATATTTTTATGTATACACAATTTGTACGGGCAGACTGACCTTTTACCTCTCTAAGACACCACACTGGGCGATAAAGACCCGGTGACACAAAGTACCACCATTCGGATGATGATCACTTGTGGAGAGGTCCCAGAAACCCCGTTCAACCTTTAGGTTAAATTAGGGCCCCCGGCAATAACCAGGGTGGGGCTTCAAAATAACGAAGGGAGAAGGCGGTGATTTCCCACCAGCTGGTTTCCACATTGCTAGTTGTGCTGAGCGACACCTACCCCTCCTTCAACATCTCGGGGAGAGGGAGTGGGGCGCTAGCTAAGTAGAACCTAACCATGAAAAGAAGATCCCTTTTTTATTCGGTACATATAAATATTATTAATATTGTACTCTTATAAAAGGCATAGGCTGACTGATGCCGCTACCCCCCTCCCCCCCCCCCCCTCCACAACCCCAACACCCCACGGGCAAATTGTAAGAGATCTCAGAACCTGATGTTTTCTTTGTGTTGGCACCCATGAGTGGGAAAAACGCTCGTCAGGAAAAAGCATTATTTTTCTTAATTATATATTATCAAAGAGAAGATGAATGAAGGCTGCCACACTGATACATCTAAAGGTTTCCAGATTGTCACATTATGGACATTTGAGATAATCCAGAGCTTCTTCGCGTACTTAAAAAGAGCAAGCAATTGAGGAGAGAGAGAGAGAGAGAGAGAGAGAGAGAGAGAGAGAGAGAGAGGGAGAGAGAGAGAGAGAGAGAGAGAGAGAGAGAGAGAGAGAGAGAGAGAGAGAGAGAGAGAGACCTTCCGCTGCCTTTCAAGCCATTTTTGGAGTTAAGAAATCAAATGAACAATAATTATCGTTTTTACATCGGTATCTTGTTACTTTCAGGAAAGATTTGTTTTAAGACATGCGTGAAAACGCGTGCATATTATTTTGCTGTTAACGTGATTGTGCGTTAGCTCGTCAGCGACTGGTCGTGGGTGTGGGAAGGAGGTTTCTGAGTCACCATGTATTCTCAAGAGTTCAGGGCTAGAGTCGCGCGACTCGAGTCTGACTTATAGGTTAGTTGCGTATCCTTTACAGGACGTTGCAGAACCAACCCCAACAGCCCCCTGGCTGTTGTGTGGTGTTTCTAGGCAAAGTTACTTCCAGTAGTTTGCCATTGTTCCTGGACGGTAGGCTTTCTTGATACAACTGTCGAAACCAACGCAAGTCGCATGACCCGCAGCTGGGATCGAATCCGGCATTCCGGCAATAGAGTTTGACTTAAAGTCGCTTAATTAACGATTCGTGACTCGACTTGGCGTTTTGTCCAGCGACCCATAATTTGACTTGCAAGACGGGTCTTTCCAGGCCAACACGGTGAGATTTGGTACTAAAATCAAATGAAGTAATCTGACAACCTTTCAGTTTTCTGTTATTTTTTAAAATAACAGTGCTTTCAGTAAGTAAATATGTGCACCCGGTTCAAGTTATATTCATACAAATTCAAAATCTAACGATTGTTGCTGTTGTTTTCGACAGAATTATAAAAGCTAATGTTCCCAGCCTTAAAATGACAGAAACACGAAGAGAAGGCAAACTGAGGTACCCGGGTATCGTTTTCGATAGAAGCCTGTCCTTCCGGAATCATGTAGAGGCAGTTGCGGTGAAATGCCAAAAATTACTCGATGCTCTCAAGGTTATGGCAGCAATAGACATAGAAGAAAAAATACTGTTCACAATGTTCCATCATGTGATCCTTTCGATAATAGATTATGGACTTGGAATGCTTACCATGTCAAAGATTCAACTAATGAAACGTGAACTCACGCAGAATAAAACCATACAGGTTTTTCTTGGATGTACAAGAGATTCCCCGGTAGTATGTATGACATATATACTTGCACTGCCTACTATTACAGACAGGCTCGAGGATATCTGCAAGCAAAGACATATCTCAGAGTAACTGCAGACAATAAGTACCTCCTACATGAAGTCGTTGATAGAGGAAGGTCTAGGATGGCCCAGGCTGAAGACACAATCAGGCATATGTGCAGTCTTGATAAATTTGAGCCAGGAGAGGAGTGGGTTAAAGTTTCTCAGCAAGAATCATTTTTGTGTAGGGATCAAATCACTTTAGGTTGTGAGTGCAGGGACTTGCCAGCTAGTGCTGCAGAATCAAAAGTTAAATACATTATTCATGACAGTCCTCGCCAAGTGATATGATTATTTATACATAAGGCTCTGTGCTGAGAGGCAGACGAAGTGCATGGGAGTTCATACAAAAGCAAATGGACGTCGCTTAGTGCAACAACGCTTGGCAGAAGATATAACAACGTCTAGAATAGAGGTGGAGCCTGTTACTGCTGTCTTCCGCTGGATTGAGGAATAACTGTACACACATGTAGTAATTGTAACTAACTCACAAAGCCTGTTGGAAATGATGGAGATCAGCATGTTCTGTCCCGAGTGGCAACCATAGCTTCAGAGGTCCCGGGTTGTTATCGTCCTTTAGATATTTTCTCTAAGTGATGCCGGTATGTTGGGAAACAATCAGATAGATAGACTGGCCGGTTCTGCACCAATTGGTGGTCAATTTATGTATGACAAGATAGATGTTATGAGAACCCTTTGGAAGCAAGTGAACAGTAAGGAGGCACACACAGATCATAACGATCTGAGGAGAATAGCGCTGCGAGTAGTTAACAAGGGATCTGGCAGACGCTCAACACTCAAGGAATATACAATCAGATAGTTACTGGTGCTATCGGAACTGGGTCACCTCGCTTGCTACTGAAGATGGGGACAAAGCGCTTATAGGAGTGTCCTGAATGCTGTGATGTCGGTTCATAATTCAACACTGCATTTTTTACATCAATCATCATTACCATTTTTAAGATACTAGAAATTGTCTGGGAAGGAGAATTTAGAAGAGAAATTAGCAGGAAAGGGGCTGTCGAATCTCTGTCGATACTCAGGGGGCAGTGGAGTAGGGTAGTGATGTACACGGGTAAGTCAATAAGTAAGTCACAAATGATTATGGTATAGCAGGAAAATGTGGTTGGTGATTTCTTAATGTGTCATTAAGTGACAGCCACATTGAACTTTATGTCTTTGATAGGTGGCGCTAGGTGTTGCATGTGCATTTGCAACACAGAAACAAAATGGATATTGTACTTACGGAGTGCACATTCCAAAAAAAAAAAAAAACGTGCTGTTGTACAAAACGGCTGCCTGCAAAGGACAATAATAAGGAAATGCTTCCTGTTTATGCTGTCAACTGTTTATCATGTACAGCGGTGCATATCTAGGTAAAAAAAAATAAAAAATTTCTCAACCTAATGATTGTTGATGAGGTCAGATCTGGTCGTCCTGTTGAGATTGCAACAGACGCAGCGGGTAGGGTAGACTAGTAGAGTTGACAGGCCAGTAACGACCGAATCGGCAGCCGCTGCAATGGGGTAACCACGTGGTTCAGCATAAAAAATAATGCAAGATCGACTGAAATTAAGAAAGTGAGCTCAAGGTGGATACCCAGACAGTTAATGGACGAACACAGAATGAACAGATTAGGCCTGTCCTTGGAGAATCTCTGTCGATACTCAGATGACAGAGAAGACATGCTGAACAGGAGTATTACCGGGGGCAAATCATGGGTGTACCACTAACCGCCTGAATCAAAGCGTGCTTCAGTGCAATTGAAACATCTTTCTTCGCCATGTCTCTAAAAATTCAGAATATGCCAGCAGCAGGGAAGGTTATGCTGACAGTGTTCTGGGATTGTCATGGAATGCTTTTAACCAATTAAAAAAATTCAGATGACAATGTGAAAGTTGATTGATACTGTAAAGTTCTTTTGATGCTTCGCGGTGCAATTCCAGGCCTGCTTATTAGAGGGATACTGCTTCATCATGAAAATGCCAGACCACATACGGCTCTGTTAATTCAGGAGAGAATTAACCATCTAGGGTTAGAACTTCTTGAACATCCATCTTACAGCCCCTGATTTAGACCCTAGCGATTTCCACCTTTTTCGTCCACTAAAAACCCACCTTAATCGGAGAATATCGCGAATGACACAGAGGTTGAATGTGAAGTGAATTTATGGTTTAGAAAACAGAGCACGCAGTTCTATGCAAGTGGTTTGGGAGGACTGATGAAACGATGGCACAAGTGGCAGCAATGTTGATGGAAATTATGTTGACGAATAAAAGGGCAGTGTATGTGTTAACAAATTTATGTTTTTCAAGTTGTTATCGTCTTCATTTTTTTTTATAAACAACCATGTGTGATTTACTTTTTAGCTTCCCCTCATTGTTGTAAAATAAATACGTGCTACGAGCTGTAAAATAAGCATCAAGGAGACATAAAATGTCAGCTGTAAATATATTAGGGTACTTACTAATTTGTCTTGGATATTTCGTACCATTACAGTTTACACTCCTGCTGCCGCTACTGCGATTGCTAATGTTACTAATACTCCTGCCATTGTTATATTCTTTTTATTATTAATACTATTACTGGGTTTTGTTTACAGAAATAACATAATATTAAATACTGGAAATTTTAAAATGTAATACCCACCTGTGTGTTGCAGTGTTCTTCACGTTACATAACAAGTCCTGGGTGGCGGTTTAATCATTACGCTGTCACCTAGAAAACAGTAAGATCAAACAGTTCTCACTTTACAGGTATTTTCTTCCCTGTGTCTACATTTACATAACTCGTCAAAGACAGTATAGTTTAATTATTCCCAATGGAGGTTGCAACAGTCAAATGTACATGTGATTTAAACTAAATAGGCTAAGAAGTACATATATTAACGATCAAGTATACATTGACAAAAAGAAAGAAAGAAAGAAAGAAAGAAAGAAAGAAAGAAAGAAAGAAAGAAAGAAAGAAAGAAAGAAAGAAAGAAAGAAAGAAAGAAAGAAAGAAAGAAAGAAAGAAAGAAAGAAAGAACGAAAGAAAGAAAGAAAGAAAAAAGAAAGAAAGAAAGAAAGCAAAAAAGAAAGTGGAGGTACAAGAAGGAAAAAAAAGGAGGAAGAAGAAGGAGTGGAGGAGGAATTGGTGGAAAAGGACACAGAGAGGTGAGAAATTTAAGAAAGAAGGCTGAAGAAGGCGAGAGCTGTGATTAAAGATGGAGAAAGAAACAAGAAAAAGAAGTGGGAAAACAGGAAAGCAAGACGAAAAGGTGGCAGGGGGAGAAGGAGGCTGATGCAGAGGGAGAGAAAAACAAAAACAAAAGAAAACAACTTCGTCTTCACAAGAGATATGGGCAATAATACAAATAAACGAATCATTACTACCTTAAACAATAATACAGACAATGAAAATTTTCCTTCCATCTCGTATAGTTCTAGACACAAAAAGTCACAGTAAGGTTAAACTTGATCATCTTTGGCAATATATTGCCGAAAATCGTTCCGAATTATAAGGCGAGCAATGACAGCATTTCATGACCTGATCAGTTTATATGATTGATAGTGGGGCGAAAAGAAGAATCTGATTTATTGATTCATCTTTCCTAGACCATCTCGGTTGTTTTCTTAGCCGTCAACGACTTTTGCTGACTAGAGGGTACATTCTCTTGTCTTTTCAGGCGATGGCCTGTTATTAATCAGATAAGGGTTAGCAAGGAAGGAAATGGCTTCAGTAAGAGCTAAGAATGTTGGGGGACAAGGTGAGAGTAACCAAGTAAAGCAAGTAAAGCACCCTTTTCCCGCCTTCAGGTTATTTTACATTTAGTGCTAGACCGAACTTTTATCGACCAACCGGTACAGGCCCCTTTACTTCCAGGGAATACCGTCGGTACCCACTCAAGGCAAGGTCGACCTGGGGCCCAAGGTCATTCTAGGGGGGGGGGGGGGAAAGTATGGTTCCGTTTAGACTCGAACACACGACCTTCAAATCCAGATGCGAGCATTTAGCCACTACAGCGCGGTGGCTTTCTGGAAAGATAAAACATACAAAATGTGCCAATAAAAAGACAAATCTCGTCTTTTTCGAAGGACCCTTCTTTATATAAGGTGGTGGTGTAAAGGATGTATGATGTTAGAATCAGTATTTTAGTGTTTAATCGGCACTTGGTTGAAGATGTGGTCACGATAACACCGGCTGCCTTAAAAAAATTATTAACTCTACATAAATGTACCTGGTATATGTCTATTTTTGGGAAGGATCAACCCGAGAAGTGAAGTCAATCTGTTTCCGCCATAACACAGATTCGATAACAAGACCTTCGGGCCTGCAGTAAAGAGTCTAGCCACTACGCTACAAAGACTGCTGCTCTTTTTAAAGTTGCATCAAACATTATAATTCTATTGGTCTCAACCATACAATCCTATTAACTACTCTAGAAATCCAGGGTATTCACAGCGGAAATCCCATCTCTATACTTCCCCTGAAAGCATTTGTCTGCTCCCAGTACCAGATTTAGTACTTTGCACCAGAAAATAGGAGAGGTTAGTCTAGTTGTTGGACTGCTTCGCATCCATATGGAAGATCCATGTGCAATCCTTAGGAAGGGAGACTTTTTTGTTTTCTTTCTCAGAAGCAAACACACACAAAGTATTGAGGCTTGTCGACTATTCCCAACCCCCCCCCCCCCCCCCTCCTTTTTCCCCTTCCCCACTTACCATTTAAATGAATATAATATTAAATATAGGTGTGGAGAATTTTGATCACTGCAGAATCCAGAATAACAAACCTGTGAATGGAACTATTTTCTATACACTAACAGCTATTCTGCTCACCTGGGTAAGATTTTACAGCAGTAGCTGAAATCGGTTTAGCTTTGGCGATTAAAAAAAAACAAAAAACTATTACAGTGGACAAAGACAAAGTCCTAATGCCTAATGTAAATTTCAGTAAGGTCTTCATGGAAACGATCTGACAACTTCCTACCAGTTTCCCCAGTACATGTCATTGTGCATTTTTTGCAGATGATGTCATAAACATGGCTATGCGATCCACAACTAGATGCTTCCCTATTTTGAAATAAATGCTTCAGGAAGCGGACCATAGGGTTTTGGTTCAGAAATGGTCATATTTTGCATCTGGGAGAGTTTGGAAATACTAGAACGAAGTGCTGTGAGGGTCAGAGGTGATATATTTTTGATAGTAAGTCATCAAGGTTGTGGTCTAGCTTGTAGACTACTAATGTTTATAGGCATTGCATATGCTGAGGTTTACATTTTAATGTTTAAGTTAGGATGGCAATCTATAGGAATACATTTCATTATGTTATCAACATGTGTGTAAATTATTTATAGTTTACACAGTTACTGCAATTTGTGTCTGTATAACAAAATATCTAATCTGCTGAGGTCTCAGTAGGACTCCTTTACTGGCGTGTAACACAATCTCTGTGAAGATTCTTCTTCTTATTATATGACGGAATCCCCACCGTCCTTTGGCATGATGTTATCTCCGCTCTTTGTGTAATAAAATCTATGAAGCAGGTATTGCTCGTTTAGATCAGGACTTGCAGAATAGGGTAGGTAAATTAGACTTAAGCTTTCAACCTGAGTCATTTGGACATGATTGAACCCACAAGCGGTAGAGCTCCCACTGTTACATTGTTTAAAGTTCAAATGAAATTGGATCCATCAACCCAGGACACGATACAGGATATTGGTAGAAGAAGATGTTGAAATAGAAAGGAACCTTACATTGAAAGCCAGCGAATGAGGTTTTTTAAATGTATATCTTACTGAGCAACAGGAAGCCTCGGTAATACTGTGGCTAGAGTCTCGTAGGCCAGGCCGGAAGTCTTCTGTTTTCTTAACGAGACGAATGTCTTTGACAAATAATTTATGTACCCCTAAAAATATATAATAATTGACAACACATATATGATCATTTGAAAGTCAGTTCACATATGCAGTGATGCGTGGTGATTATTTTGGTAACCTTTCCAGCCTACAATACAGAAAATAAAAATAATACGGTAGATGACCACTTGAAAGTTAAACGCGTATGAAACGCGTGCAATTTGATGTTTGAGAAGTTCCCGTTATTAAATTAACTATAAGCTTGCTAACTGTTTGATTTGAATCGTCTCATTTACCTCAAATAAGGCAAAATCAAAACCAGATGTTTGTTTACTTTAACACACAAAAAATATTCGTCGATCGTTGTATTCTCCATTCTCTAAAACCTCTTGCAGTACATCCTTACTATCCTACTCTTAACATTCATACTTGCAGTTTGCTTCTGCTGCTGCTGTTGCTTCTTCTTCTGCTTCTTCTTGTTAATATTCACTGGCTGCAAACTCCGGCTGAAAGTTTCGGTTGTTCATCCACTTCTGGACTTTGGTCTTGCTCCAGATCTTCCAGAATTTTGTGTGCATATCCGTTTTGCAGATCTGATTCCAGTTCCATTCTGCATTGTGTGTGAGAAAGATAGGTAGCGATAGAGAGGGACGGAGAGAGAGGGAGAGAGAGAGAGAGCGAGGGAGATAGCGGTGGAGAGATCAAATGAGAGAGCAAAAAGAGAGCGAGAACGAAAGAGAGAGCGTGAAAGAGCACAAGAGAGAGAGAGAGAGAGAGAGAGAGAGAGAGAGAGAGAGACCGAGAAATAGAATGAGAGTGAGAGAAAGCGAGAGAGAGCGAGAGAGAGAGAGCGAGAGGGAGATAGAGACCAACAGAGCAAGAGAAAACGAGTGAGAGCGAGCGAGAGTGAGAACAAGAGAGAGCGAAAGACAACGAGATAGAAAGCGACTGAGTGAAAGAGAGAAAAAGAGCGAGAGAGCGAGCAAGAGAAAGCGAGAGAGTGCGACAGAGAGCTAGAGAGAGCAAGATAGAGAGCAAAAAGAAAGCGAGTGAGAGCCAGAGAGAGCGAGAGAGAAAGATAAAGAGGGCGAGAGAAAATCAGAGAGAGCGAGAGATGAAAACAAGTGAGAGCTAGAGAAAGAAGGAGTGAGAGAGCAAGAAAGAGAGAGACAGCCAGACATAGAGCGATGGATAGAGAGAGCGAGAGAGACCACCCTAGTGAGAGCAAGCGAGACAGCCACAGAGAGCGAGAGAGACGGTCAGAGAGAAAGCGAGAGAGAGTGAGAAAGACGGCCAGAGTAAGAGCGAGAGAGAGAAAGCGAGAGAGGGAACGAGCAACATAGTGAACAAGAGAGTAAGCGAGAGAGAGCAAGATATATAGCTAGAGGAAGCGAGAGCAAAAAAGAGAACGTCAGAGAACGAGAGAGAACGAGAGAGTCAGCGAGAGAGAGAGAGAGCTATAGAGAGAACCAGAGAGCGTGCGAGAGAGACAGCAAGACAGTGCGTGATCCAGAGAGAGAGAGAGAGAGAGAGAGACAGACAGACAGAAAACGAAAGCATGAAAGTGCTAGAAAGCTAGAGATAGAGAGTGAGTGAGTGAAAGAGAGGAAACGAGAAAGAGTGAGAGCGAGCGAGAGAGAACAAGAGAAAGCGAGCGAAAGAAAGCTAGAAAAATCGGGACAGCGCGAGAGAGAGCGAGAGAGCGAGATATAGAGCAAGAGAGAGCGATAGAGAACGAAAAAGCGAGAGAGAGAGACCGAGAAATAAAGCGAGATAGAGAGCGAGAGTGAGAGTGAAAGAACGAGAGAGGGAACGAGCGAGAGAAGAAACGAGCGATAGAGCGAGCGAGAGAACGAGATGGGGCGAAAGTCAGCAAGATAAAGAGAGACAGAGAAAGCAAGATAGAGAGAGAGAGAGAGAGAGAGAGAGAGAGAGAGCAAGGGGATGTGAGAGAAAGCAAGACAGACAGAGCGAGACAGAGGAGTATAGAGAGTGTGAGTGGGTGCGCTATCGAGAGAGAGAGAGAAACAAAGAGCTAGAGAAAGAGAGAGAGAGAGAGAGAGAGAGAGAGAGAGAGAGAGAGAGAGAGAGAGAGAGAGAAACTCAGTAGCCAATAGACTATTACCAGGCAATAAACCCTGATAATACTGATGTGGACAAAACAACAAAAAGTCACCAGACACACAAAAAGTTGTCAAGACATGAAACAGTGACGAAGCTCAAATGGTGTAAGTAACTTACAGGCCAATGAATGATTTTGTGTGTAATTCAAGATGGCATATGACAACCTATTGTACAGCCTTTGAGATTACAAGTACGGGCGCGCCGTCACAAAACAATCTGTGTTTGAGGAATGAGGTGGGAGGCCCGATGTATGAGAGCATATTGCAATAATAATAATAATTATTATTATATTAATAATGTTATTATTATTATTATAACGAATATCATTGTGATCGTTGTGTGCCAATGGTTAATAAAAAAGAGTACAAATTATGTTTGGAATAAAATCAAATGTATAAAGAAATACTTAAACAGAGAAAGTCCACACAAAGCTAAGGATACAATTTAGCTTTCTTGCAAAGTGTCCCGGCCATAAAGACCGTTAGTTTTCCATCCCCTTGTGGGATGCAATTTTTTGTTATTTGAAGCCAAATCCTGGCTCTTGCCAGGGGCCGCAATATAGCCCGGCCATAAATATGGCTTAATGGCTGGCTGAACGAGATTTCAGGGGACTTCTCCACGGGTGATCCTCATCCGCATGGTGGCACTTTGTGTCGTCGAGTGTTTATCGCTTGTGTGATGTCTTAGTGGGGTAAAATGTACTACTACTACTAATTGTCTCAGGGGCAGGGGCGCACACGCCATTTTGAGGTGACAGGTTTTATTTCCAGAACGGGATAGCCCGTCTCTCTAGCGTAGTTGGCTTAACCGGATTGCGCGGTGAGCGGGTGACGAACTCCTTGTGGTCCGGGTTCACTTCCACGAGTGGGCAGAAAAGCCACATTTCTCCCAGATTTACGGTATTTAAAATGGAATCAAGGCCGAAAGGTTGCGATATCCATAATACCGAGCCTAAGGGTTAACAACTCATGGCTTCTGGATACTAAAACAAACAAACAACATTTCCAGAACGGTAACTTTAGCTTTCGATTCTTTTGTTGGTTAGTGTGTCATATCGATCTACTTCTTTCTATGAGTGTCAATCGTTACATTGCCTGTTTATATATACATAATTATATACATAATATAGATCTAGCCTTATATGCTCTATATGCCTAAAGGCGTGGAAAATTATTCTAAACTTTATATAAATATATGAGCTATCAACCAGGTCTCTTTCTTAAATATTCGTATATTCTTTACAAAACAGTATGGTCTGCTGTGTTTGTTATTCGGCCTATGCTTGGTTAATATAAATGTATGTAACCTATGGTGCCATTTAAATGGTTTCAGATGAATTCTGTCCGTATTCCATAGTTGTAGATTTCAAGCTGTACGATAGACATGACCAATGAAGACATCTTTTTGGGGGTGCTTAGTTGGTCATGTTCTTAGTAAACTTGTTTCCATGGCGATTCGAACACGCCATTTGGAGGTGACAGTTTCGATTCCAAGCACAGTAACTGTAACTTTCAATGTTTATGTCCCCCGTGTGGGTTCCGGGGCCCCATTGTGTAGAAAACAAGAATAGACCCACTGCCTCTCCAAAAGCATGTCGTAAGAGTCGACTAATTGGGGTGCTTCCTTTGAAGTCGGAGTGCATCTGCCGTAGAGGCAAGGAACCAACAGTCTGTATTCAAGAGAATGAGATCTGTAAAACTGATGCACACGCAACTTCAGGTTCTGGAGCAGGACTGCAGTTCAGTAGTGGACGAGCAACCATAACTTTCCGCCAGAATGTACAGCTTGTGAACGCGAAGAAGAAAGAAGAAAGAAGAAAGAAGAAAGAAGAAAGA
>CAJHNH020000725.1:211810-239770 GCA_905116865.2 Candidula unifasciata
AGAAGAAGAAGAAGAAGAAGAAGAAGAAGAAGAAGAAGAAGAAGAAGAATGTTTATGTTGTCCAGTGCGTCCTTCTATTTTTCTACCTTTTTTCTTTGAGTGCCGATGAATATATTGTGTTTGTTCATTATATATACAGTATTTGTTTGAGGGAACTTAGAAGCCCCCTTTGACGACTTATATATTTTGAAAGAGATCTATGTCAAAGTTTGTGTTCATACATACATTATTACATTTCTTTTGCCACTTGATATATGAATAAAATCTCTCAGAATTAGCGCAGACGACAATCACTGGCATTGTGCCACCACTGGTATGGTTTCAGACGCAACCATTCTTCGGAACTTCTCTAGAGACTATCGCTGAAGAAGAGTCGTTATCTGTTCTGTATTGGGATTTTCCTGAACAAGTTGAAAAGTATATGGAAATCTCTTGAAAACTGCCAAACCATGACCACCGGGACCATACGTTACAATCTGTTAGAATATTTATTAAAATTTTACCGAAATAAAATTAGTTCAATACAGAGGTTTCGGAGAGCTTGAGAATGGAAAGACGGTTTTGAAAGCGATCGAGGTAGGGACAATTAACAACTAATACAAATGATTCTAAGAGACTGTTAAAAAAAAGAAACTTGTGGAAAGAAATAGAAGAAACAAGTCAAATGCAGTACATACATCAAAGGTATATCTCTCATAGAAATTATTCTAAAGGTGATACTGAAGACAGACTAGCACGGAGCAGAGAAATTTACCAGCAAAATGACAGTACTGTATGTACGTATGTGTTGTACCCCACTAGTACATCACACAAGCGATCAACACCCGATGACACAAAGTGCTACCATGCGGATGGGGATCACTCGTGGAGAGGTCCTGGAAATCCCGTTTAGCCTTTAGGCCATAATTAGGGCCCCCAGCAAAAGCCAAGGAGGGGCTTCAAAATAACTAAAAATTGCATCCCACATGGGGACGATGATAATGGCAGTACTGAGAGACGCTCGAACATGATCTTCGATACTGTACGTTGAGGCTGGGAGACAAGCCAGGAATATAGCAGCCACCTTTCATTGTGAAGACGACATCTGTTGAATAAATATCATATGTGTACTGTTAATATTTAACGGAAAAAAATTATGCTTAAAATAGCGTATGCAGAGTATAGTTTTAAATATATTGATTTTCAGAGGAAAATAATTCATGCGACTCAGGATGTGTGGGGAACGCGACTGCGGCACTGATTAGAACACAAGATTAAGATATACTTATTATAAAGTAAAGTACAGGAACCTTTTACACGTCTTACTGGGCATATGGGGATAGGTCTACATTTTAGAGATCAAGTTATTTTATATTAAGTATATCTTGTCCTGACGGCACTGGAACTAGCCTTTTTAAATCATCAAATGACCTTAACTCTCAGGTCGACCCACACTAAACGAGTGCTAGGTGGAATTCTCGGAAGTAAAGGCGACTGGCGTGATGTTGACCACATCACCTATTAAATGTTGATAGGTTTAGCCTTACATGCCCAATAGCCTGAAGGCGTGAAAAGAGTCCATTATTTCATTTTTACTTACGGCTAGCACATCAACATTGTTCGGCAGTCAAAACCGTTTCACAAATTAACATACCAGTCATACTCTCACAGATCTATCCTCCCAATAAGGGTACCGTCTTGCAGCAATAAATATGGCTGCAGCCAGCACGCGGCATAGATTGCATACTGATACCATATAATAAAGTTTGTCCTTGTTTTCGTGCTCCTTGATTTATGTCTGTCATCAGGAGATCTTTCCAATGTTCACGATTTGCAACACAGTTCAAATCTGAAAGCTGTGTTTTTCGTTCTGTCTTCATTTTCATCTTTGGCTTACATAAACCAGATCAGTTGGTGAGACTCACTATTCGCTTTTGGTAGCATCTCTTGAAATGTTTTTAAACTGTTTTTTGCATCTCTATGGTGTTCTTCTTGTTAAATTTGCCGAAAACAATCTATAACCCCCCCCCCCCCCCTTCCCTTCCCTCAAATTTGATTGTGCTAAATTACTGTACGGTAATGAAGCTGACCAATCCATGACAGTGTTGGTCAGAACTGAATATATTTAGCCAATCAGCAGTTGAGGAAGAGGAGAATTGTCGTTAAATTGGACACACATTCAAAAAACATTTTAACAGCAGAACTAGAATATCTTTGCATTGGAACCCACAGGGACGAAGGAATAATGACACACTAAAAACACACAAGATAAATATTTAGAGAATGATGTGACAAAGAAACAGAAGACTTTTTTTAGGTGCAGATGAATGCAACATATATTACGACATGGTGCAAGTTGGTCTTTCGCTCAACTGGGTGAGACAAGATAAAAGAAGCAATAATTGTCAAATGCAGAAACGTAAGAAGAAGTCGGAGTGTATCTGCCGGAGAGACCCAAAAAAAAAAGTCTGAATATAAACATAAGACATCTGGGAAAAGGATGTAGACGCAAAACTTATGTTCTGAAACAAAACTAGAGTTCAGAAGTGGACGACCAAACAGAATCAATCTCTGCAGGAGTTTACAACTGATA
The DNA here is from genome assembly GCA_905116865.2 of Candidula unifasciata. Taxonomy (NCBI): domain Eukaryota; kingdom Metazoa; phylum Mollusca; class Gastropoda; order Stylommatophora; family Geomitridae; genus Candidula; species Candidula unifasciata. Next base: position 214,383 of record CAJHNH020000725.1, read on the forward strand.
AACGCCAAAAAGAAGAAGAAGTTATGCAGAAACACATTACTAACGTCCACTGATGGAATCCTCCACTTTATAAAACATTCCTTCTTTACATTTCTTCACTGTCTTTGCTATATCCAGATTCTTCACAATAAATGTTCCTAGCCAGCTACAACATCAACATTGTTCAGCAATCAAATCCGTTTCACAAATTTACATTCACTTTATGCTCTCACAGATCTGTCCTCCCAATAACACTAGCGTCTTCCAACAATCAAAATGGCTGCAGACGGAACGCGGCATAGTTTGCATATTGATACCATAAAAAAACGTTTGTCCTTGTTTTCGTGCTCCTTGATTTATGTCTGTCATCAAATGATCTTTCCAATTTTCACGATTTGCAACACGCTTATTTCTGAAAGCTGAGTTCTTCGTTCTGTCTTCATCTGTTGGCTTGGATAAACCAGATCAATCGATTGGACTCCCTGTTCTCTTTCGGCAGAATTTTTCGAAATGTTTTTATACCGCCCCCCCCCTCCTCCCCCTTCACCCCCACCCACCCCCCATCCCCCTTATTTATAGTGTGTTTGCATTTTTTTTTTTTTTGTCGACAAGAATCTATTTACCAACAAATCTGTATATTCTTTAATTTAATTGTAATTTATTGAAGTTGATCAGTATACTGAATTTATATACATTTTTTTAAATGATTGAAAAGCAACTGTCAGAACAGAATACATTTAGTCAATTATAAGAGTTTGACCGAAAAAAAATGTTAGCGTTAGATTAGACATATTTTGAAATAAAAATTATCACAACAGAACTATAAACTTTTGCACTGGCACCAACCTGGGCGAAGGACTAAGGCCAGTCTAAGAACACACTAATTAAATAGATAGAAAATAAAGTTACAAAGAAGAAGATACTTTTTAAAAGTGCAGTTGGATACAAAATATATAATCACATGGCACTAGCTGGTCTTTGGCTCGAGGAGCCAGATAACACAGAGAAGGAATACTTTTCAATTTCTTGAATAAATAATTGACGTCCACCGAGTGAATCCTCCACCTTGTAACATATTCCTTGTTTAAATTCCTACACTGACTTTGACAAACCCAAGTTGTTAGGAATACATATTCCCAGCCCGGCTACTACATCAACATTGTTCGGCAATCAAAACTGTTTCACAAATTTATACTCACTTTAAGCTGTAACAGATCTTTTCTTCCAAAAACGATACCGTCTTCCAGTCCCTCTCCCCCCCTCCCCCCCCCCCCAAGGCTGCCACCAGCACGCGGCACAGATCGCATATTGACACCATCAAATAAAGTTTCTCCTTGTTTTCGCGCTCCTTGATTTATGTCTGTCATCAAATGATCTTCCCAATGTTCACGATTTGCAACACGACTCAATCTGAAAGCTTCGTTCTTCGTTGTGTCTTCGTCTGCCGGCTTACATAAACCAGATTAATCGATGGGAGACCCTGTTTGTTTCTTTCAAGGAATTCCTTGAAGTGTTTTTTTCTTACTCCTGCGCTTTTGTATTTCTCGGTGTATTATTTCCACATGAATAAACAGCGTTCTTGAATGAAAAAGTGCACGAGAACTCTTCAACCTGATCCACACGTCGCGACTGACGACCCAGGATGTGATAACCCTGATGGACGAACAAGGGACAAGGATCTTTCAGACAACTTCGAACAGCAGACTGAAAAATAACGCCAGAAAGAAATATGTAAATCATATCAAGTTGATTGGCAGCCCAATTTCCCATGATGTCATCTTGACGCGAAATTTTTCTTTTTCTGAGAGGCTAATGAAATACGCGAACTCTAAAGCAGTATTCGGACCGGCTAATTTCGTTACTTTTTCTTTATTGATGAAAGGGATCACTACGTCGCTTTTAGGAATATTTTGTCATATAGTGAAGGCCGCTTTGCATTGACTTGAACAGTGGTATACAGCGTGGAAAGTTCGGATGGTCATGGCAAATTCTTCTTCTTCTTGTTTTCTTTTTCCTTTTCTTCCTCATCTTCTTCTTCTTCTTCTTCTTCTTCTTCTTCTTCTTCTTCTTCTTCTTCTTCTTCTTCTTCTTCTTCTTCTTCTTCTTCTTCTTCTTCTTCTTCTTCTTCTTCTTCTTCTTCTTCTTCTTCTTTTTTTTTTTTTTTCTTTTTCTTTTTCTTTTTCTTTTTCTTTTTCTTCTTCTTCTTCTTCTTCTTCTTCTTCTTCTTCTTCTTCTTCTTCTTCTTCTTCTTCTTCTTCTTCTTCTTCTTCTTCTTCTTCTTCTTCTTCTTCTTCTTCTAATTTTTTCCTCTTTTTATTCGTATTCATTTTCACGTTCAGCGGCTGTAAACTTTAGTGGAAAAGCTCTGGTTGTTCGTCTTATTTCTTGACTTTGGTCTTATTCCAGAACTTGAGTTTTTCATGCACATCCGTTTTATGCAGACTGTTGGTTTCTGGCTTCTCGTGCAGATGCACTCAGTCTCCGATGAGTACGCTCCTTATTTCATGATATGCATGTTGGTGGGGGAGAGGCTATTTTCACCACCCCCCCCCCCCCCCCCCCCCCCCCTTCCCCCCCCCCCCCACTTCACCGAACGTAGCCTCAGATCCCACACGAGGTCACACAAACAGCCAGCAAAAGCTGGGTCTGGTTCCATAACGTCCTGTAACTGTCTGAAGGATTCTGTGGTTTAAAGGCTAACGAAAACTATTGCCAATTTCATCATTCTCCAGTACAAGGGTTCGGTCCCCGCGATGGACGATTGAAAAGAAAACCGTTCCCGTGGTTTTAGGAAAGCGATTCGAAAGTCGCGCCTTGGGAGACACTAGGGTCTTACCAAGTAATTTTCTCTAGGGTCTTACCAAGTAATTTTCTCGGAAATAATACTGGTACGCTGTAGCCATTCTTAAATTGGAAGACGGCATTGTTATTATTGTTCAAATAACGGATACGCTAAATAATATTAAGATTACTATTTGTACTAACTAACTGATATTCTTTGAATAAAGGCAGTTGTATAGCAGTTCTTTGCTGAGTTGTTGGTTTGAGACTCTACACATCTATGGCTAGACGCTTAACAGAGGCAGAGCAGGTGCCACGGCGTTGCAAATTCAGCAGTTAATTCAAGATAATGCTCCCCCAGGTGATTTGATTATAAATAAAAAAAATTTATTGTCAAGGAGCCATAGAAATGCTTGGGGGTTCTTAGCAAAAGCTAATAGTCGACATTTGATGCAGTAGAGCCTAGCATATGACAGCATAGCATCCAATGTGAGAAAGGATGTGGAAGCGGTCACTGCACACACACATGCACGCACGCGCCCACCCACGCACGCATCAACGTACGCACGCATATTGGGAAATGAACAGATGGACAGTCTGACTGGCTCTGTACTTGATGGAATATTGATGCATGATAAGTTAGACGTGGTCAAGGCCTTATAGGAGCACGTGTACAATTCGGAGTAGGAAAAGGATCATCACAGTCCGGTGAGAGTGATGCAGCGAGGAGTGACGAGGGGATCGGGCCGATACTGGACACTCAGAGAAAAGCCAAGATAGACTTATAATCATACTTCTACTGGTACCACTGGTACTTAAACTCAATACACATGCAGGTGTGAAAAGGTCTTTCGATGTATGCCCAATAAGCCTGAAGGCGTGAATATGGGTCCATTTTGCATCTACTGTCTCAACCGGCAAGGACCCTAATCAATATTCTACAAATTAATTACAGGTTAATATAATATCTGCCGCTTTCGAATCCAAGAGAGTTTCATTGTATCAGATGTTAGTCTTGGTCAACATGAAAGTCCACACCATGTTTTTAAAAAAAAACCTTCAGATTAGCAGGTATAGCCGACAACCTGTCTGTGTAAGAGTATGCTAACCACTACACCATAGAGCTGATTCTACAAACCACGGCCTTCTCTATTTATAGGCTTACTGGGTCAACAGGAATTCCCGTTCTTGTGCAAATAAGGAGTCCCTCTGTGTTTAAAGGTTTTATCCAGGAGATGTATATACAAATTCAATTACAGTTTCATTAATTTGAGACATATTTTATAGACTTATATGTTGTTTTGAAAATAAATAAGTGCTATTAAAATATAACAGTAAAGGCTCTTACAGACAAACAAATATGCTCTTGCTACAGTCAACATGAACATAAACATCAATAACGTGTAGATATAAACTGAAAGTTATTCCGACAAAAGTAAAGAAATATTAGTGCAAAATCTTTGATTCTGAGAGGGTATTTCATTAGAGAACCCGTGGGGGGGGGGGGGGAAATTTGTATTTTATCGAATTTAGTATATGAAAATACTGCTGTGAAACATACTCTTATCATACATAAATGTAAATGATTAATGTGTAGTAGGGTGGAAGCGACGAAGACTACAGTACAACAGATTAAAGGTCTTTGAGAGGTTTATCCTGGTTTGAAAATGCCAACTGTGGCCCTAGTACAAATGGTTTTTATAACTACAAGTAGACTACTACAACATATAATTATACTGTTATTTAATAATGAGTAAACAAGCACAGTCAATACGAAATTTATATGTGCAATAATTTTTTACCCAGAGCAGTTTTCTTAACAGTACTTATAGCACTACGAAATATTTATCATCAAGGTGCAAACAGCGCAAACGAATTTGTCATACAACCCTTGTTTCTGTACCGTGTGTTTATCAATAATTTCTCGCATCTCGTTGGTTTCACACATATATAAAAATTTTCGAGGGGACAGGATTTAGTTGCAGGATCTTTCTGTCACCGTGATGTTTTATCTGTTATGTGGTAAATATAAAAATACAAGGATCCTTCAGTTGCAAAGTTGGGGTTGCGTCACTCGTAAGGACCAGGAAAAATATAAAATCGAGAAGTAGAATTAAACTACTTTATATTATCACAATTAGGAGCCAGAAATTAAACGTTATGGCCAGAAAGTCTTCATCAGTTTACTACACAAAGAGATAATGATACCATCACAAAAAAGAATTCGCTTATATGTAAGGTGAAGTCTGTAATTGAGAAAAGCAATATTTAACACGTCTGAACAGCAGAAAGTTTAGTACCTAGTTTATACCCTAGTGAGATTGGACCATTAATGGTTGCTAGTATATTTATCAACTGTGAAATACGTTTTAGACAGGTGGTATATTATTTGAGTCTGCAGTGAATTAAGAAGAGTTGCAGTTCACCTATGCGTAGCCTAGGCAGGTGTATATTATTTTAATGAAAAGGAAAGAAGAGAGAATCGCTAAGTATCGGTGTTCGTGAAAACAAAGAGGGGGAATTGTTGTCGATTTGAAGGGGAAAAAAACCGAAAGAATTTCATTTTTATAATGTCCAGAAAAATCAGGAAGAACTGCATTGTTTCAACGGGTAGAAAAATTATGAAACGTTGCAGTGTTTCACTGAACAATGAAGCAAGCGAAAAATTGTGGAACATCAAGAGATGGAGGGAGTGGGCTAATGACAAGGTACAGGAATGGACGGTCAGAGAGAGAGAGAGAGAGAGAGAGAGAGAGAGAGAGAGAGATAGAGAGAGAGAGAGAGAGAGAGAGAACGAACGAACGAACGAAACAAACATTTTTTTCCAAAGGGTTACAAATTGGGCACCCAAGCCAGTCTTACATTCGGCCCTTCCAAGCACTCATCTATCGGGCAGCAATTGCTTGTTATCAGTAATGCATGCTATGTTTATATATATATATATATATATATATATATATATATATATATATATATATATATATATATATATATATAAATCAATGTTTGTGTGTTTGTTTGTCCCCTATAGACTCGGAAACTACTGAACCGATTTAGCTGAAATTTTCAGGATATGTTTGTTTTGATACCGGATGTTGAACCATCATGGTTTGAAATTCAACCTGTCACTGTTAGAGATAGGTGACCACAATTTAAGCCATAATATTCAAAACTAATATTTATAATTTTAGTGATTTCTAATTATAGCCACATTACGTGCGATCGATTTACCGTGCATGGGCAGTAGTGCCGCTCTATCGTCAACATCCACTCCCAAAATTACAAGGAAAACAGCTATCGACTTTTTTAGTTGTGTTATCTAGAAATATCTAAAAAGGTAAGAGCATTTATTTAAGTAACATTAGTCAGTATGTACATGTTTTTTGTTTACTTCAAACAAATGTGGACCACTTCCTAAATCCCGCATGCTCATATTTTCATTTATTTCAGCGATACTTCAAGTCACATTTCATTTAGTGCGTAAAGACGAACTAGCTGCTGATGATCAGCGCTCACAAAATTTGTAGTTATGCCTCCCAAACGACAAGCGATTGGCCCATCTACACCTAAAACACGCAAGAGAAGAGCAATAATTACTTCAGAAACAGACGAGCAACGTGAGGTAAGACTGGAAACCATTCGAGTGCGCACTGCTGAAGCTTGTTCATCTCAATCAGACCAGCAACGGAAAGCAAGACTAGAAAACGTTCGAGTGCGCACTGCTGAAGCCAGATGGTCTCAGTCAGACGAGCAACGAGAAGCAAGATTGGAAACCAATAGAGTACTCACTGCTCAAGTCCGTTTATCAGAAACAGTCGAGCAACGGAAAGCAAGACTGGAAACCGTTAGGTTGCGCACTACTTTATCCAGGCGAACACTGCATGTTGAATTTAATCTTGGTGCATTCCATTACAACAGCAATTATAATTACAGTCTTCCTCCGCAGGTGCTTATTGGCAAAATGGATAAAGTGTGCATACATTGCAGTGCCTTCAAATTTAAGAATGACATGCCGGGTATGTGCTGCGCTGGTGGAAAAGTTAAATTGCCAGTATTACATTCACCACACGAACCATTATCATCATTGGTAGCAGGTGACACAGGCCAGTCGACACATTTCTTGGCAAACATAAGTACATTTGCAAATATGTCAACAAAGGAGGCGATATGGCAGTCTTTGGATTGGGACATGCAGCTGCATCTATCGATGAAATCAAGCAATATCAGCTGGGGCGCTACATTAGTAGCAATGAAGCGGTATGGCGAATTTTGTCATTTCCAATTTATGAACGACATCCAGCAGTTGTTCATTTGGCAGTGCACCTTGACAATGGACAGCGCGTGTACTTCACTACAGAAAATGCACATGCACGAGCATTGTTACCACCGCCAACCACGTTAACTGATTTTTCTCATTGTATATATGTTTGCAAAGACACTACATTATTTTGACTTGCCAACATACTACACGTGGAATGCATCAGCTAAAAAGTTTCAACGTTGCAAGCAAGGTCAAGCGGTTGGCGGACATCCTACTTTATATTCTATTGATATTTTAGGCCGTCTGTACACTGTTCATCCCAAAAATGCAGATTGCTTTTATTTGCAATTACTTTTAATCAACAAACAGGGACCAACATCCTTTCAGATCTTGAAAACAGTTTATGGTAAAGTATTTGCTACTTACTGTGAAGCTTGAAAAAAAATTAAATCTTCTTGAAAATGATGCACATTGAGACACTTGAGTGAAGACATCCTACATCGCTGGCGTGAAACGGAGCAAGATCAGGACATTAAATTCACACCAAATGTATATAATGAGGCATTGGTTTGCATTGAGGACATATGTTTGGCAATAACTAATAAAGCACTGGTTCAGCTCTGGGACTGGCTCCATTAGAACGATCTGCCAACAACCTTTTCGATCATGAGTTGCAACGAGAGACACACTTTGATGTCACCGAATTAGGTACATTTGTTTAAACAAATCTTCAAAAATTGGTTCCAGAACAAAGTATAGCATATGACACAATTAGGCATGCCGTTACAAGACAACACGGAGGATTGTATTTCATAGACGCACCAGGAGGCACAGGCAAGGCATTTCTCATTTCGCTTATTTTGGCATCCATACGGTCACAAAATAATATTGCACTGGCAATCGCATCTTCTGGATTTACCACAACTCTTTTGGATGGTGGCCGAACAGAGCATTCAGCACTGAAGTTGCCTTTAAATATGCATATCACTGAGACACCAACATGCAATATCAACAATGATTCTGCAATGGGTAAAGTACTCAAAGTATGTCAACTCATTATATGGGACGAAGTTTTCCCTAATATCACACAGAATTACATAAATCATCAGTGGCTCAGTGAAGGTGCTATCTTAGCAGCCAAAAACAAGGATGTGTATGCCATGAATCCGAACATCTAAGACAAATTACCAGGCGGAGTGACAATGTATAAGTCTATCGACACTGTAATAATTCAAAACGAGGTTGTCAATTATCCAACTGAGTTCTTTAATTCGCTTGATTTGCCAGGCATGCCACCCCATGTTTTAACCTTGAATGTTGGCGTGCCTGTTATTTTTCTCAGAAACATCAATCCACCACATCTTTGCAGTGGTACCAGGCTTTCAGTGAAAAAGATGGTGCCCAATATCATCGTAAGTACAATTTTACATAAACATTTAAGGGCCATGATATACTATTGCAACGCCATTCCAACAGACATGCCATTAAACTCCAGATGCTAGCAGTTTCTGGTGCGACTCGCCTTAGCATGACCATCAACAAATCACAGGCACAATCAGAACAATTGTGTGGACTACATTTAGACCATCCATGCTTTTCACATGGACAGCCATATGTGGCATGTTCAAGCGGCGGAAAACCTACTGATTTATTCGTGTACGCACCAGGCGGAAAAACTAAGAACAATTACATTTTAATTTGCCTGTTTTTTCCTAAGGATTTGTAAGCAGCACAATGATCCAATATAAATGCTACATATTGTTATATCGACTTTCCTGTCAATTGAATTTCTATTAGAGGCGTAGCAACGCGCGCTTGGTACAGTTTACCATAGCAATCATTTCGTAATTATTGTGTATTTTTCCTGTTTTCATAGCTTTTCATTTGGGTAATATTCAGCCAAACTATGCTTTCTTTTCACAGTAACAGTAACGCGTGGCCGGGTACAGCTAGTATATATAAATATATATATATATATATATATATATATATATATATATATATTTATATATAAAGAAATAATGCATATAAGCATCTTGCATACACAATCATACACACCGAATATACACGTACACATACACTCTTATATGCCTATACATACACTGACACCAGCGCATCCATACATGTACATACACACGCATATATATACATCCTTATAAGAATACAGGCATGCACACATGTTCATACAGACACATACAAGAACCCACATTTATGCAGGAGAGGGGTGGGGAGTGAGGGTCAAAAAGACAGAGAGAGTAAAGTAGAAAGATTGAGAGAGAGAGAGAGAGAGAGAGAGAGAGAGAGAGAGAGAGAGAGAGAGAGAGAGAGAGAGAGAGAGAGAGAGAGAGAGAGAGAGAGAGAGAGAGAGAGAGAGAGAGAAAGAAAGAAAATACAAATGTATTACAAAGTATTAGAAGTGCAATGGTTAAACTCCGAAGGGATGTTAAGAGAAAAAAGTATTGCCACATTCCAGAGAATTTGTACCAGTCCATGAAATGTGAGTAGTTGGATAAGTGCACGACTCACTGAGCGCGCCCAATGCAATAGTGGCACCAGGGAAGAGAGAGGGTGAGATCAGCTCAGAGTTCTCAAGGGTTATACAACTGTCTACATGATTGTCTGGGGAAACAAAATATGAATTTTCTAAACGCGAGTACACGCCTGTATCTTGTCAGGTAGCACAAGAAAGCAAGGAATATAGATTACTTTTCATTTTTCTTAGCGTTTGCAGGCTCTTTAACTCCGGTGGAAGATTCTGGTTGTTCGTCCACTTCTGGACTTCAGTGTTGTACCAGAACTTGAAGTTTGCGTGTCATCCTTCTTACAGATTGGATTATTTGAATGGAGATTGTTGGTTCCTAGTCTTCCAGGCAGATGTTCTTCGCCTTGGGAGGAATAAAAAAATCTCCATAGTAACCTGTTGCGACATGCTTGATAGGAAGACAGTAAGTCTATTTTACATCCACCACCAATTCCACCACAACCACCAGAATAGTGCTCCTGAACCCATACAGGAATATACTGATTATTAACTTACGAATCGACAGTACAGTATACCGGAAATGACGTCAAAGGCTCCGTCCCCCGAAAAAAAAATGGCTCAAGTCGTAGATGGAGATAATTCCATTTCACACTGGTTGTACACATATGGTATATTTTCTCTCATGTGTCCTTTTACGACGGACCCAAACCTGATTCCAAACGGGCACAATCTTGTACAGGTTGTTTCATCTAACATCGTGTGTCCTACGATCTTTTGTTCATAAATGGTATTCAGAATGTCCGCTTTGCTCAATGTGAGTTTTCGAGCAGCTATCGGCTTTGTAGCCACAAAGTCAGCTCGTTCATTTCTAGCACTCTTGCACTGTTATAAACAACATTTATGTCTGGAACAAATTGGTCGAGCACAGTTTGATCAGTATGTACTGATTGGGTAAAACTACTACCCATAAGTCGTCCCCATGTGGGATGCAATTTTCTTGTTATTTGAAGCCCCACCCTGTCTTCTGCCGGGGGCCATAAATATAGTCGGGACATAGATATGGCCTAACGGCTGAAAGGGGTTTCTGGGACCTCCCCACGGGTGATCTTCATCCGCATGGTGGCACTGTGTGTCACCGGGTGTTGATAGCTTGTGTGATGTCCTGGTGGGGTACAACAAACTACCTACCTATGTAAAACTATTGCTTTCTTACAGCTTGTTTATACTAAAAGCGCCGGTAATAACAAAAAGGTAGAAATAAACGAATTATGTTATACAGGAAAAGCAAACTTTAAAACTGCTCAGTCGAACGAGCCGAGTGTTTTGGGAAAAACTGTTGGTTTATGATTGGCACAAATAATATAAAGCGCCTTTCTTCATATCGACTTACAAGAGGCAATTTCACTACATGAATGCTTGAACACTCCGACTTGAAGAAACACATCCATGGATCAGGAGAACTGAGTTATGATGATGAGTTATCAATTGGGTTATCTTCACGGAACTCAGGACATCTCTTTAGGTTCTCATATTTTCCCTTCAACGTATACATCCGCGTCCCGCGGTTGATAGTCCTATGCTGGCTGACAAGACTTTTCATGTGTCTGGTGTGGTTCTCGTGCCTGTTTGTGCCTATCTTTACTCCCAATTCTTGCACTCTTAGCATAGTGAAGATCATGACAGAGAGTCGCCTTGTTGTAAAAACACTTTTTCAGCTACACAATATCCACACAAACACACACACACACACACAAATCAAAGCAAACGTAGATTATGATCGGCCAGCTTCACATGATCCCAATCCCAAACGACCAGTGAACGTTGCGACTAGAAAGCCTTCATCAGCACATGATATTAATAGCCACTGTTAGTTACACATATAAATACTCAAAAATCACTTAACTGAGGTCTCTGCATGAAAAATCCACATGTCTGTCTGGCCAACTGAAGCTCTAGTATACGTATGAATGCAGGAGACGAATATTAGCTATGCTGTGGCAGGCAAGCGCTGTTTTTATTTTTTTAAAGCAAACGTCGCTTTACACGTCTGTGGCGAACATGACTAGACTAATATTATTATAGACCACCTCCATGGGTGATTTGGTCAACATCACGCCGACCACCTTTACTTCCCAGGACTTTCACCTGATACACATTTAAGGCAGGCTGACCCTGGGAGCCAAGGTTATGTTTAAACAAAATCCAGCTGCATGCGGATTTAAACTCACGACATTTGGCAGACTTGCTTCTAGCAGCTACACTATAGCGGATACACAGGCAGTGTCGGTGAATTACAACTATTGCATTAGGCTGTAAATTAGATATAGATGCAGTTTAGTATGATTCAGCTAGTGAACCACTTCAAGTGGAGGCTTGTAAACATTGCAATAATTTATGAGCAACTCTAGGTGGTGGGGGCCGCCGTGGTCTAATGGCTAGAGGCTCGCCTGCAGATCAGAAGGTCGTGGGTTCGGATCCTGAAGGAGCCGGATTTTTCTAAGATAACTTTGGCTCCCAGGTGAAACCAGCCTTAAATGGATTTTTGGCTGAGTCCTGGAAGTAAAGACGATCATCGTGATTTGGATCGCATCATCCACCGAGTCCCGATTGATCTTTAAAATTTTGACTAAGCCCTATAAGTCTCAAGTTGATTTTAATCTTAGGGGTAAGTATTTACACACAAAAAGGTTTGGGGAGGGTAGGATTGAAATCTCTGTGGCGTAGTAAAGTTGTTTGCTTCGCTCTCTGGATGGTCGTAGTTTTGTTTCGCGGCGTACTATTTTTAAGGAAATCCATGGGAGCGTCGCCGGAACTACAGAGTTCGTGTTTTTGCGACGCTCTCGGCAGGCGGCTAGCTGTTCTGCAGATAGAGACTGCGCTATACTGGATAAGACCCGATGCAATAAAGTCGATCCACTCACTTTTACCTTAATTTATAAAAGCTAATTGATACAAACTCACCACTTTACTTTGGATTTATAGGCTATGAAAAAGAATTTGACAGCACTGATAGGGAATCTCTCTGGAAATTTATGGGGCACTATGGAATCCCACAGAAAATTATCAACTTAGTAAAGGCAACATATAAAGACATGAAATGTCGAGTTCTTCATGAGGGAAAGCTAACAGATGCATTTGAAATAAAAACAGGTGTGCGACAGGTATGGCTTTTGTCGGCTCTCTTATTTTTACTGGCTATAGACTGGATTATGAAAACAGTACCTGCTAACATCAAGAATGGAATTCAGTGGACCCCTACAAAACAGTTTTGTGATCTGGACTTCGCTGATGATATTGATCTTCTGTCCAATTCAAGGAATCAGATGCAAGATAAATAAAATATACTTGATGCGAGACCACAGCAGCGTGGTCTGAAAATCCACAAAGGAAGGACAAAGATAATGAGAATAAATCAGGCAAATAGTAATGTTGTTTCTCTTAATGGCACCCCACTCCAAGACGTGGAGTCGTACACCTATTTAGGCAGTAATGTAGATAAAGATGGAGGAACTGATAGAGATATTAAAATAAGAATACAAAAGGCAAGAGGGGCTTTCATAGTACTAGGGAATTAGTGGAGGTCAAAAAAAAAATTAAAAGAAATGCTAAACTAACAAAATTTTTAAATTCTAATGTCAAATTGTATGGGGCGGAATCATGGAGAACAACTAAGAAAATTACTAATAAACTACAGGCATTCATTAACTGGCGTCTGCGCAGAAGAGAGGGAATTAAATGGTATGATAGAATAACTAATGTAGAACTTTAGGAGAGAACTAAACAGGCTCCAGTGGATAAAGAGATGAGGAAAAGAGGCTGGCGTTGGATAGGACACACCCTGAGAAAACAGGAGAACAGCGTAACTAGAATGTCTTTGCATTGGAACCCACAGGGGCATAGGAATAAAGGAAGTATAAAAAAACACATGGAGAAGAGAGCTGGAGAATGAAGTTAGAAAGATGGGGAGGACATGGGGAGAGCTCTATGCAATGGCGAAGGCTAGAACGACTTGGCGTGAGTTGGTTGAGGGCCTATAGAAAAGCAGAAGAAGAAGAGAAGAAGAAGAATTGTTACAAATTAGGAATTACACATTTTATTGGATTAATAACTAGTCCGCCAGCAAGCAAATAACCTAGCCAAGCATGCATCACGTTTCATGACTGCAGCTGACCAAAAATTACTGAAACAATAAATGAGTTATTACTGTAATTATCAAATGCCAAACTCCGTTTGGAAGCGGCATGGTTTTTAAATAGGGTGTGGCTATCATTCTTTTCTTCCAGTCCATCAGAATTATCTTTTCAGGTGTTGTTACTGGAAAACTTACTTTCTCGTAGGTTGTTTACGCGCTGGCTGAAGCATGAAATGGTAAATATAACACAAAATGTGATGTCATCAAGACTTGTAAGGAGAAGACAAAAAAGTACTTTGTAGGGTACTGGAAAATGAGACCATCTGTATATCAGAGCTGTCATTTGCAGACGATGTGGCCCTGATAGCTAAATCAGAGGCACACCTTCAGTCCAACTTACTTGTCTGGAAGGAAGAGCTTGAAAAGAGAGGGATGACCATCAGTATCTTCAAAACTAAAACCATGGTGATCTCAAGAAAGAGAAGAAACACCAGATCATGATAGGACAGTATGCATTGGAGCAGGTTAACCAGTTCAAATACCTTGGAGTTGTATTAGACCGAAATGGAGGCATTAAAACTGAGCTGGCTACACTAAAAGCAGCTGCTGGAAGTCTCTTCCAGGCCATAAACCAAGGGTTTCTTAGCAAAAGAGAAATTGGCAAGAGGACGAAAATGGCTGTTTACCGCTCTACCTATGGACCAGTCCTGACCTATGGGTGTGAGTCATGGGCAATGACAACAGCTCACAGAAGCCAGCTGCAGGCCTCGGAAATGAGATATCTGAGAAAGGTGGTCCAAGTGACAAGAAGGGACAAAGTCCGCAATCAGACAATACGTCAAGATCTTGATACCCAGTCCTCACAAACCCGAGTGGATCAGTCACAGTTACGATGGTTTGGACATGTGTGCAGAATGGGAGAAAATCGGCCACCATGGCAAGCATGGGAGGCTAAGAACCAGGGAACCAGACCTCCAGGGTGACCCAGGGTCCGATGGGAAGACAACATATGGCAGCAGTCCCTGACAGAGGACTGGAATGGAACAAAGCCAGAAAGAAAACTGCTGATAGAGGCGTCTGGCGATCTCTCTGGCAAACCTCTACACCCCAAAGTAGAAGAGGAGCGACTAAGAGAAGAGAGATGTGACTAGAAAGCTAAACGGAGTGAATGGAAAAGACTCGCACAAAAACAACCGAACGTTTCGACCAAAGTCTTTATTAACAGAGTACTTGTCACAGCTCTTGCTGTGTTTCGAAAACTCTTACTATTTAGCACTCCGTTGATAAAGACTGCGGTGAAACGTTCGGTTTACGGTTCAGCTCCAGATATAAGGCCGTACAGCCAAACGGGAATTATCCTTTTTGTGAGGCTGGCGTGGCCGGTCGAAAGAAAGAAAGAAAGAAAGAAAGAAAGAAAGAAAGAAAGAAAGAAAGAAAGAAAGAAAGAAAGAAAGAAAGAAAGAAAGAAAGAAAGAAAGAAAGAAAGAAAGAAAGAAAGAAAGAAAGAAAGAAAGAAAGAAAGAAAGAAAGAAAGAAAGAAAGAAAGAAAGAAAAAGAAAGAAAGAAAGAAAGAAAGAAAGAAAGAAAGAAAGAAAGAAAGAAGAAAGAAAGAAAGAAAGAAAGAAAGAAAGAAAGAAAGAAAGAAAGAAAGAAAGAAAGAAAGAAAGAAAGAAAGAAAGAAAGAAAGAAAGAAAGAAAGAAAGAAAGAAAGAAAGAAAAAGAAGGAAAGAAAGAAAGAGAAATCAACAAACTAAGAAAATTATATCAATTGTACAATGCTCCCTAGAGAGAACTATGGGGACAAACTACAAAGAAATCCATATTTGAAAATATTAGCACAAACTGAGCATCTACAAGAGAAATAAAGAAATGTCCCAAGTCTACAGCTGATTGAACATGTTCGTGTGAAAGGAGTTGCTGTATTGAAAATATTCGTATGAATAGGACAGCTATACAAACAAAGCAAGGACAGCTGGGAAATAAAACAAATTATCGTGTGAAGATATCACAATAGGAATTTCACTCTTTCGCTGTCTAATTTCTAATCTGGTGCAGCGGAAAACGAAGCGAGAGCTCTGAAACAGGGTTCTGTATTTAGATTCTTCATGGAAATTCCTCCCTTCTTCCGTTTCCTGTTCTATGGCTGGTCTCAGGTCAATTTCTTTTCGCTGGTCAATCGCCTTTAGCTGGTTGATCCTTTCCGGCTTGATGTACGCCTGTTTAACTGGTTCTTCAATGGCTACCAGTGTGTTTTGCAATCTCATGAAACAGCTGTGTCTCAGAAGCTAGATACTTGCAAAATAAACATGAAAATGAAAAAAAAAATGAAATGAAAATGAAATGAAAAATGAAATGAAAATGAAATGAAATGAAAATGAGAATAAAATGAAAATTACAATGACAGTTTTTGAGTCTTGTGTCATGAGCACACTACTGTACAGTAGCGAGTCTTGGAGCTTATAGGCTTCTCAAAAAAAAAAAAAAAAAAAAAAAGAGACTGGATACCTTCCACATGCGCTGCATGAGGCGCATACTTGGTATATCATAGAGAGACGTTGTCTCCAACGAATTTATACCAACAACAGCGAAAATACCATAAATGTACTATCTACTGAAGCAAAGACGTCTGTGGCTGGGACATGTCTCCAGCATGGAGGATGGACATTTTCCAACAGACCTTCTAAATGGTGAACTGGAAACAGAGAACAAACCTACGGAAAGGCCAAATCTACGTTATAAACGCACATGCAAACGTGACCTGATAGATACCAACATAGGCACAGAGACTTAACAAAAATCAGCTTCAGATCGACTACTATGGCGACAGAAAGGGAAAGACGGATTGTCGCAGTTTGAAGGAAACCAACAGAAGTGAGCTACACAGAGGAGACGTCACAGAGCCTTATAGCGAGGTTTTATTTTTGTGTGTATCATATGTGACAGAGACTACCACTCTCGCATCGGACTTAACAATCCCAGCAGATGCTGTTCCTAAAACCAGCGACACATCTCCCTAGCCCATTGGAACTGACGATAGTCACTTTATACTTCTTGATGATCCGACGGTCTACGGGTCGCGTCCTCGTTTGAGGTTCGTTTTTATAACGTATCGAAAATTCAATATTCAGGGAATACCCTTTAGAAAAGGGGGTGTTGAGAACAGCGCCAACCAAGTGCCACTGATCTAAACAAATATGGGTTTAGCGCTATATATCTAAGCTCACCTGCAGATGGGAAGGTTGAGGGTTCGGGTTTTGACGGAGCCGGACTCTTTCAAGTGTCCTTGATTTCCTGGTCAACGCAGCCATAAACTGGTATCAGCGATAGTTCTGGAAAGTAAAGAGACCCTCGTGATGTTGACCACATAACCCACTTTCTTACACGAGCCTATTCGAGGTTGTATCTGAGTATCCAGGGACTCTGCACTTAGCAACCAAAGACAGTTGTCACGGACTCTTACTGGCATTAGAAGGAAAGAGTTAACCCACACCCACCACCACAGTGAGTAAAAAAGAAATGAGTTCCACGACAACACCTACCAATCACATCGTACAAGGCTACTAATTAGGAGTATTTCCTTCTACGTTAGAGTGCATCTGCCATAAAGGGAGGAACTAGCAGTCTGCATACAAGTAAACCAGGTATGTAAAATGAAGCTGCATGCACAACTCAAGTTCTAAAACAAGACCAAGATTCAGAAGTGGACGACGAACCAGACTATTCCGCTGAAGTTTACATCCAAGGAACGCTAAGAAGAGAAAAAAAAAATGAGGATGATCATCATATGCAAGGAAAGCAAATTAATCTATCAAGCGTATTAGTAATTGTTTTGGCCGTTTTCCGTGTCTGTGCTCAGTACAGCCTATTTCCTAATCGTGTAACGCATCCTAGTCTTTGCCATTCCTTTGGGTAGCTTCCCGGTTTACAAGGTCGTTTATTCTCCTTTATGTCATACACTACGTGCGCTGAAATCAATTGCCGGCTGATTCGCCTTGCCATCGCCCCATAATCTGTTTGGGTTGTGCTTTGCAGTGTGCCACTAGACCGCTTACGCGACTTCAGTGTTGCCTCGTGTGAACCCACATTGTGAGCCGCCTTATTCTGCAATTATCGACTTTTGAATTCCTGTGTGGGGCAGACAGGAATCGCATTCCTCACTTCTAGAGCTGAATGATATGGTCAAAATAAGGGGTGTATAATCCATGTCGCAGAATAAAAAATGAGTTTCTACCTGGGTCTACTAGTATTTGGGAGCCACGTTAGCGGAGTTATTAAGTGCTTGCCTGTTGTCACGAATGTTTTGGTTCGAGTCCACATGCGAAACGGTTTTTTTAAAAGGGCCTCGCCATAGGGGTTCTGAAACCCCAATCATGTCGTAAAAGAGGACTAATTAATGTTTCCTGTAGTGCGAAGATGACTACATCATCTTATAAGGTGCCGAAAGGTCCATACATGTTGAGTCTATACGTATAGCCATATTTAGACCGACAGCCGGAAATCTGATTCTAAAAAAATAGGATGCTTCATGATGGTGGCGTGTGGGGTCGTTGATCAACAGTCTTAAGCCAAGCTAGCGGGAAACACGTCCCCGTCATCTTAACCCCAACCGTAATCTATACTACATCAGTCATGCACTCAGAATGGATAAGACAAGACTCCCCCATCAAGCTCAAATATGGACACAGGCAGGGAACAGAAAACGAGGAAGACCAAGAGAGACCCTGCGTAGAACCATCTTCAGGAAAGCATCAAAAATGGGTCTAACAAACATCAAAGATCTAAAACAGGTGGCAACGAACCCCAGACATTGAGAGCTATGACCTCTGCTCTATGCGCCGCCCTAGGCGCAAGAGCAGACTAACTAGGACACTGTCCGCTGCATTAATAGCGTAAGAAGGATCCTTTTCCTTTTGAAAATGATGTTTAGTTGCCATCATAGTGACCTTTCATCCGTGACTTACATGGGCCTGTAAAAAAACCCACATAATAGACCATGTAACATACCATGTAAGTCGTAAGAGGCGACTAAGCCGGACTGAAGTGACGGTGTATACACAATAGAGAATAATAACTTCCAATGTCCACATATCATAGAATGGTGGCAAAATATCTAGCTTCTGTTCTAAATAGTGAGACAGAATTGGGTTAATCAACAACCGAGAAAGAATGAATCTATGTAAAAACAAGGTGGACTACATTCACTTGAGAAACCATACAATACTGAAAACAATAAAGCTCCTGGTGGTTCAAGAGTATTAAATTTGTTTAAGGGGCGGGTCAAAAATGAAAGAAAAATATGATAACTCTAAATCCCCTGTTAATAAGTAACTAAGTAAAGTAAAGGACCCTCTTTCACGCCTTTATGCGTATAGGGCATATAGGGCTAGACCTATATTTTTGTAAACCAATCGGCACAAGATGGGTTATGTGGTCAGCATCACGCCGGCCGCCCTTACTTCCCGGGACTGCACCCGGTACGCACTCAAGGCTAGGTCGACCTGGCAGCCAAGGTCATTTTTGAAAAAAGTCCGGCTCCACCAGGAAGCGAACCCACGACCTTCTGATCCGCGGCGAGCGTCTAGCCGCTCCGCCACGGCGACTGCCTCTTAATAAGTAATAGAAAGGAAAGAACCAGTTTCAAGCCAAAATGCGTTGGGCATACGGTGTTTTAACAACAGTATTCGACCAAATGGCAATCCATTAATGTTGTGATCCCCTGTACACCACAATGACAATTTCTGGGCGCCGACTGCAATTTAAATAGACATGACAGCCCATGTCGTTTAATAAAATTTACTTCGTTCCATGCGTAATCGAACCTGAGCATACGACCAGCAAGCGAGCGTCTACATAAGTTAAGTTGTGCAAAGGGAAGCATTCGATCAGAAGGAGCATGATACAATGATTCGGGTTTAGTTTCGAACCGACATCATGGCACTATGATACCTTGAGCAGCCAGAACAGAGTTCTAGCTTTAATGGTACCTGCAGCAGCTGTTGTCCGTCGTGCCTTTTCCTTGGGTGTTGAGGGCCAGTCAGCTCCCCTGGCCTGTTCCCGTTGCCCCATTTTAGATTAGAGCGTAATGATCACTATGGACTGGACCAGTTCCTATTAAATTGTGGAAACTTTTGGGAATTGCTTTGAGTTAGGTTCATGCTAATCTCCTCAAATAGAGTAGGTCACTTTTCGTTCACAAATTTGTTGGGCTGGTCGACTTTCCTGTAGGTTACGGGTGTATCCTGCTCTGCTTTCTGTGATGTCTTGTATTTCCCTTTTTTCCCCGAGAATAAGAATGCATGTGACGTACTTTGCAGCACTCTCTAGGTTTCATAGCGCATTAAAAATGTTAATCGTTACAGAATTTAAGAGTTTGAAAACAATAAGATTTGTTTCTTTAATAAAGCCAGATATTTTTTAGTTATTATTCTAAAGGAAAGTGGGAAGGGGATGAAATACCAGTTTTGTTTAACCTTTCAGTTATTCATAAATCTCTTTAAAATCTAATGCAAGGCATTGGCCTAAAACTGCACCACAGACATTTCACCTGAAGCCGAAACTTGTTCTTTGCCGTCTAGTGTTAAGCGGATAATTGACTGGTTAATGACAGCGAACATAAAAGGATCAATTTAAGAACGAATCTTTCCTTAACCTACTAACAATTTAACACAGACTAGTTAGTAGATGTTCGAAAAATTGTGTGTCATTGAATAAAGTTGTACTGCTTTCTTGACAAGGAAAACTCTAGGTATTCAAATGACGGTTCAGTAGTAGAGAACTACAAAAGCGCAGATGTTAGTATACTTGTTCACGAGTTTGGTGATAAACGTTCGGATGACTATGTAAGCAGATTTTTAGTTTTAATGACACAGGCTTCTGACTAAATTAAGTTCTAGGAAATGTTTTATGAAGTAAAAGCTGCCGGAAAAATTTTCTACAGATCACCCATGAAGTGCCAAATATACTATATGGGCCTGTCATGTATTGAAAGAAACCGATTCACAAAGAGACCATGAAAACTGGAGTACATCGTGAAAATAAAAACGAGGAGGGGTAGAGACTATGCTGGACAGTTTGGTATCAGGGCATAGGGGAAAATATGTCTGAGAAATTATAGAGAAGACATAAGACAAAAACAGGATGTGAAGAGCGTGGTCGACCTAATTTTCTAGGGTGTGAAAAAGTTAATTTACTTACTTTTTCTTCTATTACCCGTAAAACATATGGGACTGTTTTTGCCTTTCCTCCCTACCTAACGATGTTTAGTGTATAGATATTTTTTGTACGCGTTATTTTACGTTTTTCTTACATTATTTATTATTATGAATTTTGCGCAGTTAAAAAAACAACAAAAGCCTTTGCCTCCTGATTTCCGTGTCCATACCAAGAAAACTAATTAAGCTACGGACATGGAAGGGGGTGGGGGCGAAGAAGAGGTATTTGGGCGACCACATTTTTTCCCTGCGCTTGGATCAACTGAAATGCTCTAGTTATTGTTTTTACAACTGTGACAAAGTACAAATACACACCTCTAGTTCAGACCAGATGGTCACGTTGTTCAAGTTATAGATGAAAAATTAGTATTGTGTATCACATTCCAAGTGGTCAACGTGCAACTTACAGAGGTGGACAACAATTAGAGGTAAGATTCTACTAAGAATATGCGGTGAGCGCTCAATCAGTATAAATAAAGTCACCTTTCAGAGGTTCAACAGGAATTAAACTCATACAATCAGAACAAGACTCCAACTCCCCCCCCCCCTCCCCCCACCTCCATCTTGCCTTTAAGCGATTCAAAAGTTAGAAGCGACCTGGTTCCAGAATAAGGAGCACTACCCCACCGCCTACTTCAGAACAACACCCCTCCCCCCCATTTCCCAAGGAAACACTATGTAAATTCACAAATAAGAAACCCTGTATTTGAGACACAATATTTGTTTTCAAGATTTCTGGCAGGACAAGCAGGAAGTGACTTTAGCAATCATACAACGAAAAATCGGTTAAAAGAATGACAAATTTGATAATACATTTATAATAAATAACTTAATTAACATGACACCAATTATATTCAATTATTGTCTTGTCATTATTATCTTTATAACGATCGGTAACGAAATGCAAAATGAATTAATAATGCATTTAGTAATAACCACTTGATAGGTAAATAACAACGAAGAAACAATTAGCTTAATTAGTATTTTGCTTAAGTGAATTCATGTGTTTTCCATGTGTTCACAATATAATTAAACCATCAAAATGAAAATGTTAAAAATAGGAGTGAAGAAAAAATCAGAAGCATCCTGTTTTATCGATAATAATATTATGCTTGTGGCAAATTGGAACTAACAGTAATGAGTGGTGATGGATAATCATTCGACGTATTTTGATGGAAGTGACGGACAGCTTTTCTTTCCTTCTTTCCTTCTTTCTTTCCTTCTTTCCTTCTTTCTCGCTCTTTTTTTTTCTTTCTTTCTCTTTCTCGTTTTTTTTTCTTTCTTTGTTTTTCTTCTTCTTTCCTCTTTTCTTCCCTTTTTTTTTTCTTTCTTCCATTTGTTTTGCTGCTGATGCTATGAAGCGTCGTAGACGGAAGTGAAATGTCTTTTGATATTAGTGTAACTTGTGTTAATATCATGATGCGTTTATATAGTGTCGATATTACTTCATCCACCCTTCTCTTTCTGTGTTTACCTCCTGACGGAGGAGGAGGAAGCAGAGGAAGAGGCAGCAGGAGGAGGTGGAGGAGCAGCAACATAAGCAGCAACAGCAGCAGCGGCAGCTGCAGACAAAGACGAAAAACAAAAATAGAAAAAGAAGACGACGACGAAGAAATAGAAGATGGAGAAGATAATGATGATGAAATTGAGGAACAGGAGCATAACGAGGAGGATAAGTAGAAGGATGTGTAAGAAGAGAAAAAGAAAGAGAAAAGATGATGAATATGGTGATGAATATGATACCGAAATCATCATAAAAATCCCCATATACTCTTTAATTACAATGTACTAAGCAACGCATGATTTTGTTATAAATTCCCCCGACGCCCCTTTCTTTTGATCCAATCCTCTTGTAAACTTTACTGACTATACCAATTCACCCGTTCTACCCAATATGTAGAAAGGAAAAACAGCGAGCATAGCAAGAGGCTTCTGATCAACAGTGCACCCGTCGCCTACTTCACCGAATTTTACAAACCTTTTACCTTTCCAAAATTCTTTTCAGGCGGTCAAATCCCCGTGGCGACTCCGGAATATTTTTTGTGCTTTCGAATCTACTGCCGCCATGAAACGTAGCTTCATCGCTGTTTCTAAATAGTCTCCGACATATATGTTCCCACAGAAACAACTCTGTCCTCGGGAAAGCAAACTTCGGGTGTCTGAAAGTCGTTTTGACTGCTACACCTTGGCCAGAAGTGAGCTAGCTCTCCAAATATTTGTTGTGCTTTCGAATCTACTGCCGCCATGAAACGTAGCTTCATCGCTGTTTCTAAATAGTCTCCGACATGTATGTTCCCACAGAAACAACTCTGTCCTCGGGAAAGCAAACTTCGAGTGTCTGAAAGTCGTTTGGACTGCTACACCTTGGCCAGAAGTGAACTAGCTCTCCAAAGCTGCCGATTAATGCCTTTAGTATTACACTTTTGCGGTGTAGGCAGTGGGGTCTTTGAGCCTGGGGATTTAAGGCCGCATGACTAATGCTGTCGCCACAACTGTGCAGGAGAGGTTTTATTTTGCCCCTGACAGAAAAAAATCCTCAGCCCTACTGAGGTTTTGAACCCAGGTCTCCTGTCAGAGCCTAACGTTCTAACCGCTTGGCCAGTTGCTTCTCCAGCTTTTTTCCGCCGGTCGAAAAGATGTCTGCCGCTTCCTTGTCTTTGGTTCGTTGTAACACTAGCGCCTACTCTCATAGTGCTTCTTCTCACCCCGTTCATGGCTTCTCTCCGGCTCTTACTCGCCCGAAGAAAGTTCTTCACCCTAGTCGGGACAGTGCTTTGGTTGACGTCTTCCTTTCCCGTCCTTTAATGCAGACGATCCCTCCGTGTGACTTCCCATACCAGGCGGCTCTCTTGATGGTCAACATTTCCTGGTGTAGGCATGGTAGTGGATTGTAGGCATGGTAGTGGTTACAACAAGCAGCTTGATATAATAGCTGGTATGCTTGCAAGATTCAGTTTGGTTTATTGGTGGTTAAACTGGACTGTGAGTGCTTCGATTAAAGAGCTGCCAAAAATAATAAGGAGCAGTCTGCAGATGCGATTCTTAAGAAGAACGTCACCAATACCTTGGACTGCCAGAATAAATAACAATGATTGCCTTAAAATGGCTAATAAAAGTAGAACATTCTATACAACAATGAGAAGGATACAAAGTTATTTGGTCATGTGATGAAAAAAAAAGCGCTGAAATATGTGATGACTGGAAAGATCCCCGCTAGAAGGGGTGGAACTGATCCAGAACATCAAAGACCGAGATCTGTGGACACGTACCAGCTCCTACGCCAGCTGGCAAGGTACTTGATGATGATGATGATGATGAGTCCCTCTCGTTCTCTGATTACTTACTCCGAAGCAAGTGTGGTGCATTTTCTGCTTCCTCAACAATTATGTCAGTACCCACGTCATCGCCTGGCCTCACAATTTTAAATGATTAAGTGCATTGTAAACATAGTTTGACAAAAGCCCTTTTGTTCACCATTATTTATAAACCTACACTGCTAAACGTCACCTGTCTTTTAGCGACACTTTTACTCAACATGCCACTGAAACTGGTTTCCATTTCACGCTAGATACGCGTGCCTTAAGTTTCTGATCCCTGTACCAGATCAGTCAGAATTTCTAGGAACAAAACTTTCTAAACCTCCATGTTTTGTGTGTGTTTGTGTGTGTGTGTGTGTGTGTGTGTGTGTGTGAGTGTGTGTGTTCCATCCGATTCACCAGTAACATTCAATTTATACTGCAAACAGCATCCATCGTTCCCCCTGAAAGCGAACTCCACCAAACTCAACAATGATAGCATTTCCAGAACTAATTGAATCTCTGTAGTCGATACAGGCATTAAGAAAGAAGTCGCACCGCGCTATCTATGCCCTTTGACCTTTCTGTTGAGAGATGATAAATTATTTCCACTGGTCTGTACATGGTAATGCTTCACACAGACAAGGAATTCTCCAATACTTTGCTGATTACCTATTCTGGTATACTGCAGCTGATTCCCTTATTGATGATTTATTCCAACAACATTTCCATCAGCATCTATTCATATAGTGTAACGTTGTATTTATCTAGTGCTCTATATATTATATCGGCGTAATGCTGACCACATTACCCACTGTCACAAACCTCTGGTATGACCTTGCCGGTCCGTGGCTCGCTAACTAGGCCTATGACAGACAGACTAACCTACAACACACACTGAACCCGAACGCACACAGAGCACACACGACAATCTTTATTGGAAGTACAGGTAATACATAGACAGTTGACTTCCCGCCGTGTGGCCACCTATTGCCTGGACCCTCTGGCTGGACGGGCTTTACAATCGCCCCGTCCCCAGTACGTGCGACAGGCAATACTCTGGTGTACAAACCACAATCCGGCAGGATACGCTCTCTTCTATCGCCACGCTGACCCAATCAAACTGTCACAGTCTCTGTCTTAGTGCAGGGTCAGAGTGTCCAGGTTAGCCACTCTCTCACAGCACATATACATAAATACTCTAACATAAGAACTATCCTATCCTAACACGAAACTGGTACATAAA
>CAJHNH020000726.1:0-57500 GCA_905116865.2 Candidula unifasciata
GATGCATTTTTTTTTTTCGGCTCCTCACACAAAAGAAATATGCTTCGCAGCATTTTTTGAGTTCAATTGTTTAACGAACAAGCATTTATTGCACACATACAGACACGTAGGTATCACCTCTCGACTTTCTATAAATACCCGGTGGTCCGGTCAGGAAGAGTCACTGATCACACAGTCTTCCAAGATTTGCGTTGGTCGGCGTGGATCTGAACTCGAACATTCCGACTTGCTAAGATGTTTGCGAAACTGTTGCCGCTGCTGGCGGTAGCCTTGGTATGGGTGGCCGAGGCTGAAGTGAGTATTTCGAATATGTGTATATTGACTGCATGATTCTATACTATTAGTCTCCCACCTGGAAAAAGATATGGAGGTTGAGGTGGGGGGAGGGGGGGGGGTAGGAGGTTTCAAGGGGACGTCAGGTAGTGTTGAAATTAAGAACATTTATACTTGTCATCATCCTGTTGAGTGACATTTTTTTAAAATCAGTTTAATTGTAAACACAATATTTTTAGAAAACTATTTATAAAAAAAAAAAAAAAAAAAAAAAAAAAAAAAAAATTGAGGATTCTTTTCCATGAGCAGTTCATGCTTGTGAAAGTAAAGTTAAGGACCCTTTTCCACGCCTTCAAGGCGTATTCGGTATATAGGTCTAGACCTATATTTTATAGACCAGCGGCACAAGATGGTGATGTGGTCAGCATCACTCCGACCGACTTTACTTCCCAGGACTGCACCCGGTACCCAAATAAGGCTGGGTCGACCTGGGAGCCAAAGTCATTTTTAAGAAAAGTCCGGCCCCGCCAGGCAGCGAACCCACGACCTTGCTATCCGCAGGCAAAGTTTGTTCTTATACCGTTACAAATTTAATTAACATGATAACACGTGCATTTAATGAAAGGTTAAAAACATGTCCAAAACGTACCCATATGCTGTCTCTCTCGCGTCTTGCAGAATCTATTGTTTTTCTCTTTCAAATCACAATTTGCTATGTTAGGGTGGGAAGTGGAGGGGCGGGTGTCTTGCTATATACTTAAAGGAAGGGGGAGAAGGCGTGGGGGACTTTACATATACTTAAAAGAGAATGTATGGGAGCCTAGCCATATACTTGAGAGAGGGAGAGCCATATACTGAAGAGAGGGGGTAGCGTGGGAGTCTTGCCATATACTGAAGAGAGGGGGTGGCATGGGAGTCTTGCCGTAAACCCATTGGGGTCTTGTCATTTACAAAAGGGTTGAGCGTGTGAGTCCTGCCACACACAAAGCTGGGAAGGGGCGAGACCTGAAACAAATTCGCGACCACCATTCTAGAGTGACCGATGTTCACAACATTAACAAAATGTACATCGACAGCACAACCTCGGAACTGACGAGGTATCTATGAAAAATGTATATTGACCACATCACTCTCGAGTTATTACCGTCTATAAAATATTGACCACTTGAGTATTGAGGGACTAATGTCTATTTATTGTCATCTATATATATATATGTAATGCTAGTTAATAGCATATCATATTTAAGTGACTACATTATTCTTGATTAACTAATTTATACAAAATATTGACCATATCAAAATCGAGTGACTAAAATCTATAAAATATTGACTACATCAAAATCGACTGACTAAAGTCTATAAAATATTGAGCACATTAAAATCGAGTCACTGTAATCTATAACATATTTACTATATCAGTGTCGAGTGATTAAGTAAAAGGCATAACCAATTGTGTGGCAGCAGTTAAATCTGCAGCTCACATCACCACGATGGTAAAATTCGAAGAAAATTACAATTTAAATAAGCAGATAACAGTGTCTTGTCGTGCACTCAGGTCAGTAGCAGGGCGACCAAACTTAATAATTTTAGTCTACAAATCGAGCAAAGTGCAACGGACGTCGTCTTTCTTTTTCATTACGTCTTCTTTTACCGCTTCGGGTGTCGAGGGAGATAGAAGATCCTGCTTAGTGCTTTTTCTGGCTGCTTCGACCATAGACACATCGTGGTGCTGATTGTAGTTTCTCTGATGTTGTCTTTCCATGTTGTTCTTGGTCTACCTTTTGCTCTGAGTCCCTCTTCTTTTGGTATTTGCCTCTTAATAGTATAGCATCAGAAGGCATTATCTTCTAGTGGGCAAACCGTTTGATTAACTATTTTTCTATGTAACTTAGATTTGGTTCTGTGCCGACTTTATCTCCTATGACCTTATCCTTGATTTGATTTCTTCTGGTCACTCCTACATTCTTTCTCGGACACCTCAGTTTTATGGTTACTAATTTTATTTTATGTTTTGTTGTGAGTGACCACGTCTGGCACTGGTAGCATCGGGTTGGAATGATTATGCTTTGTATGTCTCTTTGTGCTGATTGGGATCACCGTCTCTCAGAAGCAACACAATTGCCATGACTTAAAACAGTGAGCGTGTCTAACTTCAGTTTTCACCGGAAGGCTTTCATCTTCTTCTTTAGTCGGCCTGAAATAAGTTGTCTATATCAGCAATTTTCTCTCGCATGTAAATTTCACTGTTCTTTTTTAGTCCATCCAGTTGAGTTTGCGTCCCACTGTGATTCTTTCTGTTTAGACCCCCCACCCCCTTTAATTTATCCCATTCGATGCAAATCTAGAGTGCATGCTTTTCTGTCTGGGGCAACATTTCACACGTACGCATGGCTGATACGTCTAATTTTAGTACTGTAGACATGTAGTTGCCTTATCGATTGTGCCCTGTTCGGAAGTGAAGAATAAAGACTTGTCAGCCACGTCTATGCTTCTTCTGGTTTGTAATAATTCGCTGGTAATTAATTCGCTCGTTCATATCCCTTTACACTGACATATGATGCTATGTATCTGATAGTGCTCCCGCATTTAGTTCAAATTGTTCTTTTCCAAATCAGGACAATTACTTTGCGATAAACACCAGACCCACAGATGGATCTCCACCAACACGCCTGTATTGGGCACAACCTTACTTTCCAGAGGGGTCACGACCTCCACCTGCAGATGGGTTACGACCTCCACCTGTAGACGGATCACGACCTCCACCAGCTGAAGGGTTCAACGCTGCGCTTGGTGATGTATCGGCTCCCCCACCTCCAGAAGGATCACGTCCTACAGGTCCTGAGGGGTCACGACCCCCACCTCCAGATGGTTCACGACCTCCACTTCCAGATGGTTTACGACCTCCACCACAAGATGGCTCACGACCTCCACCTGCAGAAGGGTCACGACCTCCTCCTCCAAGAAGACTGAGGTCTAGACCTCGTGACTTGTCGGCTCTGCCTCCTCCAAATGGTTCACCGCCTCCACCCCCTGAAGGTTCCCGCCCTCCACCCCCTGAAGGTTCCCGCCCTCCAACCCCTGAAGGTTCACGCCCTCGACCTCAAGATGGGTTACGACCTCCACCTGTAGACGGATCACGACCTCCACCAGCTGAAGGGTTCAACGCTGCGCTTGGTGATGTATCGGCTCCCCCACCTCCAGAAGGATCACGTCCTACAGGTCCTGAGGGGTCACGACCCCCACCTCCAGATGGTTCACGACCTCCACTTCCAGATGGTTTACGACCTCCACCACAAGATGGCTCACGACCTCCACCTGCAGAAGGGTCACGACCTCCTCCTCCAAGAAGACTGAGGTCTAGACCTCGTGACTTGTCGGCTCTGCCTCCTCCAAATGGTTCACCGCCTCCACCCCCTGAAGGTTCCCGCCCTCCACCCCCTGAAGGTTCCCGCCCTCCAACCCCTGAAGGTTCACGCCCTCGACCTCAAGATGGGTCACGACCTCCACCTGCAGAAGGGTCACGACCTCCTCCTCCAAGAAGATTGAGGTTCAGACCTCGTGACTTGTCGGCTCTACCTCCTGCAAATGGTTCACCGCCTCCACCCCCTGAAGGTTCTCGTCCTCCACTTCCCGACGGTTCCAGCCCTCCACTCCCCCAAGGTTCCCGCCCTCCACCCCCTGATGGTTCCCGCCCTCCACCCCCTGATGGTTCCCGCCTACTATCTCCTGAAGGTTCCCGCCCTCCACCCCCTGAAGGTTCCAGCCCACCACCTCCCGACGTTTCCCGTCCTCCACACCCTGAAGGTTCCCGCCCTCGACCTCCCGACGGTTCTCGCCCTCCACTTCCAGAAGTCCTTAATGTTCGCTACCCAGCACAAGCTATACGAGAGCCTCCACGCCGACCTTTCCGGGGCTGATGCCAAGTTTATAGCGAACCTACACAATCACCACCTCCAGTACAACAACCTGTCTGAAGAAACTCTACTTTCTAGCTCGCTGTCCGGTGTTTGGAGCCAAGGCCGACACTATTTATTTAATAGAGAAGGCGTTGTTGGAGCAAACCCATGTTCTCACCCTGCAATCTGTACACAAGTTTGGCCATCAAAGCCTAGAGCTTCATTAACGACCATATAAACCTGTTTCCTCACTCCAGTTAATTTCTTGGCATTCTAGCGCCGGTAAAATTTGAAACTGAAATAAACTAAATTAATTCCACAATATATTTCTCGTGTTTTTTATATCATGTTTTGTTTAACTGTGTTTTGTGCCGTTTGTTTCATTCTGTGTTGATAGTTGTCTGCAATTTGCAGCAAAAGGTCGCACGTAATTTGTACATGTGCCGGTACTCATCACCAAGCATACATTTCAGTAGCACCGAAAAACATGATGCCTATACATGTTTACGATGCTGCATACGAAAAAAAATAAGAAAATAAAGACATTTCGGAAGTGCGGATATCCAAATAAAACCCTAAAATGAGTTGATGAGAGAGGCCAAAGCTACTGGGTAGATTCCATCTATAAAATCGAAGCGATTGCAAGGCCAGAAAGCAATAGACGGCCATCCCTGTGTGACATGTAATGGAACATCAGGACAATGATGAGCGCGTACTATTGCCTACTAACAGAATGATCCCTGGGATTTAGAATCAACACTAGTGACTGGTCATTTATGGAAAAGATTTGCCAATAGAAGCAAACAACAGCTATAAGAGTTAACCAATTGAAACATTTCAGGGCATATGGAAAGGGGAAGGGGATTTGGTGGGGTAGAGGGGAAAGAGGGAGTGAGCGGGGGTGGGGGTGGGGGGGGGGGGGGGGGGGGGGGGTTACGACAAGGATGTATTCTATTACATGATGTGTTTTCCATAGGTGAATATAAAAGGAGATCTGTCATGAATTTACCAGGAATTTTGGTTGGTGGTCATATATCACATCAGAAAAAAAACTACATGCATTGATAGATACGGTGGTGGAAGAAAGTGATAAAATGGAACTCGGCATGATTAATGGGAGGACATAAGTAAGGGTAAAAAAAAACAAAAACAAAGAATAGTGGCCTTATGTATAATATAAAGCTTATGTTAGGAAAGTACAAAAAATTTAAGTATCTACGCACACAGATAACAGTACAGAACATGACAGACTAAAACTGAATTTTGTCAACCCACCTAGTCCCACTAGGGAGTGCAGCCTAGGTTCCACCACTGCATGCAGCGTATCTACCACCCCCTAAAGTCCTAAAGTATTCAACTGTCTGTTCGGAGGTGGGGGGGGGGGGGTATTGGAATAGAACCACATTCTGTGTTTTAATCCTTGTCATTAGGGATTCGGAAAAAAAAAAACCATCATCGCATTCTATATAGAGCCAGTTTGAACATATAGCCGAGAATCCTGTACAATTAAAAAACACGTAAAACAATTTCTGGAGGTCTCATGGATGTGTTTTTACAGAAAATATCCTTAGAATGCCTAGGACAGCCAAAGATAGCAGCTTATATGTTTTGAAAGAGGCGAAGGCTCGAAGATAACCTATACTAATATAAGAGCGAGCGAGCGAGTGAGCGAGAGAGAGATAGAGAGAAAGAGAGAGAGAAAGAAACAGAGAAACAGAGAAAGAGAGAGAGAAATAGAGAGAGAAACAAAGAGAGAGAAATAGAGAAACACACACACACACACAAAGAGAGAGAGAGAGAGAAAGAGAGAGAGAGAGAGAGAGAGAGAGAGAGAGAGAGAGAGAGAGAGAGAGAGGGTTTATCAATTATGGCCATGTGATGAGAAGAAGAAAACTGGAAACTCCAGCCACATCCCCGTCAGCATGACAACACCGCTGGATGTCTACATAGACTTTGTCCTTGGTACTTGTGTGTATGGGCAAATTACAGAATTGCCTTGAGAAAAGACAGACTCTTCCCGAGAGGGTTAGGAAATGGGAGCCAAGCCAGGATACATTATAACAGCGACTTTCGGTCAAAATGAACGCTAGGCACGGTCACTGTTTTGAGTCGTGACAATTTTTTTTCTTCTGCCAGACGGTGGCAGTTGCATTTTTGCTCCATTTGTAGACTGAAAGGATATAGTCTCGTCGCCCAGCTACCGAGCTGAGTGCTTGTCCCGACAGTGTGAGCTGCGAATTTAGTTTGCAATGTTTTTCGACTGTGACCAACGGGATGTTGTGAATTGTAGATTCAGAAAATGGCGCACAGCCTGTCTTGGGAATATTGATGGTGCCCGCCCTTATGTGATTAAAATTGATCGCGTGTGCAACTGCTGATTTGTTGGTAGCTTCTGCTACCGTCAATGAGGAACTGCATTTCTAATGTCGGACTGTTTGTGTTAGCACTTCTGATGGCTACCGTATGCTTTTAATGCGTGTGTACCTAGTGCATATGCTGAGACAGCAGTCTGTCAATCTTTCCACAAGAGACTGTGATGAACATTCTGTGTGTTTTTCGTTGGTACAGGAGCGAAGCAACTATGGGCTATGAAGCTGAAACTACGATTACCAAGAATATGACGGCATCATTGGGATTCATCTCGATGTCAAAATACAGAAGCGAAACTTAACAGGTCTGGTCTGATAATAGAGTCGACAAACACTGTTGTGGTCCTCCTGACTGTTCAGCGACTAAGATGAATCCACAATGAGCCTATGATAGTACGATCTTGATTAAACGTACCCATCACGGTAGGCGATACTGCGCATACTGAATTACTATAATTCTGTATCATTGTCATCTTCATCTTCATCATCATCATCATCATCATCATCATCATCATCATCATCATTATCTATTTCTACTTCTGCCGTTAAACGTTGTGGTCAGCAACAGTTTGCATCCATTCCTTGACAGGCAGCAATGGCTACTGTCATTCCGTGTCGATGTAGAAGCTCTTTAATGTCATCAGTCCATTCTTCCCTAGGGCGGCATCTTTATTTTACCTCAGATCTCTTCACGTGTAGAGCCTGCATTGTAATTGTTCTGGCTGCATTCTTACTAAATAACAAAACAATTTGATCTTTTGTTTCTCACATAATTTGCTGCAAGGTGTTGTTACTACAGTCTTTCTGATAATATCATTTCCAACCTTGCCTCGAATGGTTAATTCTCGGCTTTTCTCCGACATCTTATTATGCAGGTGTTAATTGATTTTACATAGGTTAGTCTTTGATAATATCCAAGTATGGCACTGGAAGCACATTGTTGATATATTTGTGCTGTCTATAATCTGTTTTCTGGCGCTTTAACTTATATTTAGATGCCCTAATAACGATGTCAGTTGGTATATAATTGCACTGGCTGGTTGGCATCTTGTTTCTCTTTCTCGATCTATTCTTCCGTCTTCCGAAAATATGCTTCCTAGATATTTACATTTATAATTGATCAGCCCGGCTCGCTAGCGTAGTTGGCTAAACCGGACTACGCGGTGACCGGGTGACGAACTCCTTGTAGTCCGGGTTCACGCCCGGGGGTAGATAAAAAAGCCTCATTTCTCCCAGATTTACGGTTTCTATCATGGAATCAAGGCCGAAGGGTTAAAAAATCATTCTTCTTCTTCGATCCTTCTGTCAGAAAACTTATACCAGGAGGCCGGTAGCCTTTATGAAAGCTATCGTGCAATTCATGTCCTCTCGTGTACCATACAGTTTTGTCTTCGGTGTGATTGGAACAGGCCAGATTGTGTCTCTGTTGTCAGCATACAGTTAACAGTTTTTGAGCACAGGCTCAGCATTTTCGGGTGCCACGCTGCAGGGACACGTCTCCGTATTTCCTACACCGAAAAATTTGAACATATGTTGACGAAGTCTGTTGTGCCCAGTCCTTAGTCTGAATATATTACATTGTCCCTCTCTAGAGAGGCGATGAAGCGAGTCTTGGTGAGAAAATCTGGTGTGTGTATCCAGCCACCTTTCGTGGATACTAGATTGTATTAATGTTTTCGTCTCTTGGTGGGCTAAGTAACTATTTAGTTGTACCATGTCACTGCCGCTTCTGGTAAATCTGTGCGCTATTTCATTGCCTTCCAAACCACAGTGACCTGGAATCCACTGTACAGATCGTTCTACTGAAGAGCCCAAGTGAATCAGCTGTTTACAAACTACAAGTCTACAAACTGAGTGTCTTTTGGGTTAAAAATTGCTTGTAGAACTGACATAGCATCAGTCAGAAAGACCACTCTGCTATATTTGCTGTGCTGTTGTCCATTCAGGAAAGAACATGCCGCTAGAAGTGCTTCTGCCTCTGCTCTGTTATTGGAGGAAGATGAACCTGTTGGTTTGATTTTTAAACCATTTGGGCATTTGGGCATATATATATATATATATATATATATATATATATATATATATATATATATATATATATATATATATATATTCCTCCTACTCCGTCTCTTACTGCTCTCTTGGCTGAACCATCTGTATACACTCGAATCCAACTCTGGTGTGGATAAAGTCTATTGATCTCTCCTTCTATAGTTGATTTCATATCAGTGCTGCTCATTGATGATTTGGAGGAGATCCCTGTTACAGTGGTTCAAACTGTTGGCAGGCTATCTCTAAGCCAAGGTGGGCAGTCGTTGAAAGGTTTAAGTGGAACATTTGGTATTATGGGAGGGAGTTTAAGGACAGCGAGCTTGCCATTTGCGTTCTTAATAAAACAGGTTCTTTTAAGTCTCGCTTTCTGAGGTTTTTGCAGTCGGCTGTGCATGGGTTGCATAACGTTCCAACAGGGGAAATAACCAACCCACCCTCGCTAGTGTCTACCGCATAAGCATGACTAGCTTAAGCTAGCCAAATGCATAACTCTGGAATTCGACTCAACAGTCTAAAGTATTCCTTTGCACTGCGTCCCAAACTCACCCCATCATTTCCTTGCTGTGCTCCTCATTCGAGCAACACAGCAGTTAATGAAACGACAAACTGTGTGTAGTGACTTCTGAGTAACGAGAAAACCGATAGTATTTTCAAACAAACAGTGCAGAGTTTTGTAATAAACAATGCAGCGTTTTCAAACAAACAATGTAGCGTTTTCAAACAAACAATGTAGCGTTTTCAAACAAACAATGTAGCGTTTTCAAACAAACAATGTAGCGTTTTCAAACAAACAATGTAGCGTTTTCAAACAAACAATGTAGCGTTTTCAAACAAACAATGTAGCGTTTTCAAACAAATAGTGCAGTGTTCTAACTAACTAACTAACTAGCTAACTAACTAACTAACTAACTAACTAACTAACTAACTAACTAACTAACTAACTAACTAACTAACTAACTAACTAACTAACTAACTAACTAACTAACTAACTAACTAACTAACTAACTAACTAACTAACTAACTAACTAACTAACTAACTAACTAACTAACTAACATAATGTCATCCGTCAGTCCGGGGGGACTATGGAGATGTGCCGCTGGCTTTGGGAACAGCATCTGCTGTGACTGTAAAGTCCGATGCGGGAATGGCAGTTTTTGCCCCACAGGATACACACAAAAGCAGATACTCTCTCGTTGTGAGGCAGTATTACTCTCCGGTGTCTCCTCTCCACAGCTCGTTGTGTTCGGTTTCTTTCAAAATGTGACAGTCCGTCTTTCACTTTCTGTCTCCATAGTAGTCGATCTGCAGCTGATTTTTCCCATGTCTCTGTGCCTATGTTGGTATCTATTAGGTCACGTTTGCATACATCTTTATAGCGCAGCTTTGGCCTTCCTGTAGGTGTATTCCCAGTTACCGATTCACCATATAGGAGATCTTTTGGAATACGACCATCCTCCATGCGGGAGACATGTCCCAGCCAGCGCAGACGTCTTTGCTTCAGTATACAATACATTAATGGTATTTTTGCTCTTGTGAGCACACATTCGTTGGAGACAAGGTCTCGCCATAATATACCAAGGATGCGTCTCAGATAGCGCATATGGAAGGTATTCAGTCTTTTTTCCTGTGGAGCATAGAGAGTCCATGATTCGCAGCCGTACAGTAATGTGCTCAGGACACAAGACTAACTAACTAACTAACTAACTAACTAACTAACTAACTAACTAACTAACTAACTAACTAACTAACTAACTAACTAACTAACTAACTAACTAACTAACTAACTAACTAACTAACTAACTAACTAACTAACTAACTAACTAACTAACTAACTAACTAACTAACTAACTAACTAACTAACTAACTAACTAACTAACTAACTAACTAACTAACTAACTAACTAACTAACTAAATAACTAACTAACTAAACTAGCTAAACTAACTAAACTAACTAACTAAACTAACTAACTAAACTAACTAACTAAAAACTAACTAACTAACTAACTAACTAACTAACTAACTAACTAACTAACTAACTAACTAACTAACTAACTAACTAACTAACTAACTAACTAACTAACTAACTAACTAACTAACTAACTAACTAACTAACTAACTAACTAACTAAACAAACTAAACAAACTAAACTAAGTAACTAAGTAAGTAAGTAACTAACTAACTAACTAACTAACTAACTAACTAACTAACTAACTAACTAACTAACTAACTAACTAACTAACTAACTAACTAACTAACTAACTAACTAACTAACTAACTAACTAACTAACTAACTAACTAACTAACTAACTAACTAATTAACTAGCTAACTAACTAGCTAACTAACTAACTAACTAACTAACTAACTAACTAACTAACTAACTAACTAACTAACTAACTAACTAACTAACTAACTAACTAACTAACTAACTAACTAACTGACACACTAACTGACAAACTAACTGACAAACTAACTGACAAACTAACTAACCAACTAACCAACCAACTAACTAACTAACTAACTAACTAACTAACTAACTAACTAACTAACTAACTAACTAACTAACTAACTAACTAACTAACTAACTAACTAACTAACTAACTAACTAACTAACTAACTAACTAACTAACTAACTAACTAACTAACTAACTAACTAACTAACTAACTAACTAACTAACTAACTAACTAACTAACTAACTAACTAACTAACTAACTAACTAACTAACTAACTAACTAACTAACTAACTAACTAACTAACTAACTAACTAACTAACTACTAACTAACTAACTAACTAACTAACTGACTGACTGACTGACTGACTGACTGACTGACTGACTGACTGACTAACTAACTAACTGACTGAATGACTGACTGACTAACTAATTAACTAACTAACCAGCCAACCAACTAGCTAACTAACTAACTGACTGACTGATTGACTGACTGATTGACTGACTGACTGACTGACCGACCGACCGACCGACCGACCGACTGACTGACTGACTGACTGACTGACTGACTGACTGACTGACTGACTGATTGACTGACTGACTGACTAACTAACTAACCAACCAACCAACTAGCTAACTAACGAAGTGAACATTTTGTTTTCCTCCTAAATTCTTTATGTGTGATCTTGTTTGGTGAAGATGTTCACAGGTTTCTCCTAAGACATTTATGTTCAAATGTCTCCAGATTCGAACACATGTCAGCCTTGACTGTATACGTTTGTAAGATTTCATACATTTCATATCGTTCCATTTTCCCTTTCATTTACTGATTATCTTGCACCGTTTGTGTTGTGATTTCCTAATGCTACTTGTTATGTTACTGACTGCCGCAGAAACATGTGAAGACATGTTCCTACAATTTTGTCCTATAGCCTCCTCTGGAGTATGTCTTCAAAAAAGTGAACCTACTTCCTTGCATTAACTAATGTATGAAGCTAACTCCGTGTCCTCTTGCCCCGCCCATCCAGCTCAAAATATGATTTTCTACCTGTCTGCCTTTTTAATTTGTTTGTAGTCTCCAGTGAAAAGACATTCTATCGTTACTACGTGTATAGAATGTGGCTACGTGCTACCTCGAAGGGAGCACAACCAGCACTATTTGTTTAATAACATCACTACCGACTCGCCCGTTGCTCAGACGTCACTACACGCCAGGTCTCCGAGTGTCAAGAGTTTTGACATTTTCACAGCTCGTTATGAGGCTATAAAAAATGAACAAGAAAAGGCCACATTTATGTTTGACTAGCCAGTCGTTCACTGCGAGATGTCCAATACGTTAAATTGTAGCCTCGGAATGACGCATGGAGAGACATTCGTGAGGTAACGGTAGGCCTCCTATCTTATATATGGGAAGAGTTCAAGAGGGATGAGCTCCACAGTCCCTCATATCTCCCATTAATATTTTGTGAGCAAACTAGGTGGACTCATTTATCGGCAAAGTTTTTACATGTACACATGCAATTTTATTTCATATGTTTCCTATATATATATATATATATATATATATATATATATATATATATATATATATATATATATATATTCTAACAGCACGTGATGGTGATGATTATTTTTATATATACTAAACTAGGTCGTTAAAGAGAAGATCATGTGGTTTAGCGAATCTGGTTAGAATGCAGCATTTTGTTGGATGAGAACCAGCTGCACACACACACACACACTCACCCGCGCACGCCCGCACACACACACGCACGCACGCGCGTATAAAGACTCATACACACACACACACACTCACCCGCGCACGCCCGCACACACACACGCACGCACGCGCGTATAAAGACTCATACACACACATACACACACACACACACACTGACACGATTGTAACAGGCTCAGAAAGCATGCAGTGAAAGTTGGAGACAGGCATGCTGCACACAGCTTTTAGTGGTCACCAATAGTTAGCGTTCTTTGGATCATTTCTTCCGGGAATATTTGTGGTTAGGAACGACAAGATCGTCAGTTGGCTAGTTCTGCATCCCTGGTGTTGTGAACTGATGCTTACAAGCTACATGTCGACAGTACGAAAGCACAGACATATTATCCGCATATTGGAATAATAGGGCACCGGAGCATAACAGGAGGACTTGGCCGGACCTCAACATAGAGACATTAAAAACCCGCCCACACTAGACTACCGTCGTTACCGTTTTGCAGTGCCCCGATATAACTGCTATACGGTTATACGTTGGCTCTGTGGCTAAACCGATGCGAAAGCTTCGTAATGCCGGGGTTGCCGGGTTCGATCCCATCTGCGGGCCATGCTCCTTGGGTTGGTTTTGCCAGTGGTATCAGGCGTCTGACTGTCCAGTAAGCAATGGCAAACTACTGGACGTATATTTGCCTAGAGAAACCACACAACATCCAGGGCTGCTAGTGTTAGTTCTGCAACGTCCTGTAAAGGATACACAACTAACCTTGACCTTGTATGGTTATACGGTTGAAAAGTAATTCGGTGACTTGTACCTGTGCTTTTCTCATTATTGAGATGTTTACCCTGCAGACTGCAATCCTGGAGCGATCCTGCTATCTTTACTTCCTATTTTACTGCTTCGGGTGTACTGCCCACAGCAAGTGACGGTTGTTTGAATGTTGTTTCTACTTTCTGTTTTAACTCTTCTATTATTACTTGTTGTTTCAGCTTTTCTTGTTAATTTCTTTTTATGTTTAGTCAGTGTGAAATGTTTAGCTGTTAACACAACCAAGATACGACAGTGTCACGTAAACTTGAGGGATTGCTCTTGCATCAAGAATCCTACTTCCTTTTACTCTAGTTGTTGATGGAGGTGTGGTTCCATTTGTACCAAGTGTAAAGCTGCTTGTGGATCCAGAGACTGTTGATATTCTCTTCTGTTATTAGCTACTCTTCAACTAAAATATCCCAATACATATATCGTGCTCAGCGCCTCCACTTTTTCAGTCTCTTCAGACAGATCGTCAAAAAATTCGTCGTTGTGTTCTTCTGAATAGTTATCGTTGCATGGTGCATATAATTGTAGATTTGTGTGCTAGCCGGGAAGAGGAAAAAGTAAAAACAAAAAGTAACGAGATGAGGAAAAAGAAAATGCTGTTGGGACAATATGTAGATCCCCGCTGAACTGCAAAGAAAAAAGGGAAAAGTTAAGAGAAGACAAGGGCTCTCCTGAGCAGGGGCCATGGAATATTTATAATAACCCAGGGAATTAATATGTGTATAATGAGTTACAAAACAGCAACCTATGACTACACAGGCTACGCCTACAAAAGACCACGTGCATGAACTAAAAGTTTTATTTTGAATAAAAAATTAACTGGAACTATAATTATCACCTTAAACATATGTTTATTTCCCTGATCACAAAACTAACGTTTTTCACAGATAACAATACATTACCAATCAACATCTTGTTCACACAGACCGTGTGCTAAGCACTTCAGCTAACAAAAGTGAAAGTTCATCCCAACGATCTGCCGTCAAAAATCTCCAAGCAGAGATACACGTGGCAATAAAGGTCTAACACAACCTAATTACTAATCGAAATTTATATCAAACACCATGTAACTACTACAACGTACTACCACTGAAAAAGTATTGCCAGCCCATCTCTCGACTCAGTCCCCTATCCCCAGAGTGACTGGCCATTCTAGGCTAACTATCACAGTTAGAACTGTCTAACAGCTTTTTTACCCTATAGTTTACAACATCATTTACTACAACTGTGTTCCTTAAACTCTGGCGACGGACTGACCAACAGCCAACTTCGGATCTCTACTCGTTCACCTCCCGAACCCCGAGTATCCCGTGCCGTCATCTCTAGCTCGAGCTTTGTGCACGGCACGATGTGACCCTTTGGCCACCACGCAAAGCAGGGTTATCATTTCTGCTATAATTTTTAAGTGTTATAATTCTGTCTGAGTGATAAGTAATGTCTAATGTGTAATGTGAGGTGTCCGGATGTACGGACAACCCACTCCATCTTTCTATGTTTCTTCACCTTCATATGTTTGTAAGTAGCCTCTGTTTACTTTCTTGTTATCATTTTCCTTTGCATCTTAGATTAGCTAGCCCCATTTATTTAACTTTCCTTTGTCTCCACTATTTCAGTAATTTGATATGTTTCCTAGTCCTGCGGTGTTAAGAGTTACAACTGTATACTTCTCTTTTCTATCTCGCAATCTTTAAACAATGCCATAGTCGAATGTCAATACAATTGTATACTTCTCTTTTCTATCTCACAGTCTTTAAACAATGCCATAGTCGAATGTCAATACAATTGTATACTTCTCTTTTCTATCTCGCAGTCTTTAAACAATGCCATAGTCGAATGTCACTATCAATTGTATACTTCTCTTTTCTATCTCGCAGTCTTTAAACAATGCCATAGTCGAATGTCACTATCAATTGTATACTTCTCTTTTCTATCTCGCAGTCTTTAAACAATGCCATAGTCGAATGTCACTATCAATTGTATACTTCTCTTTTCTATCTCACAGTCTTTAAACAATGCCATAGTCGAATGTCAATATCAATTGTATACTTCTCTTTTCTATCTCGCAGTCTTTAAACAATGCCATAGTCGAATGTCAATACAATTGTATACTTCTCTTTTCTATCTCGCAGTCTTTAAACAATGCCATAGTCGAATGTCACTATCAATTGTATACTTCTCTTTTCTATCTCACAGTCTTTAAACAATGCCATAGTCAAATGCCAATTACATTTTACATGGAGCAATAGAACAATATTTTTTTTAACGGTGAAGACTATAGTGAATCAGACTGCTACTGGGAGCACCAGAGTAGGAACTATTTGCTTGCTGCTGAAGATGGTTTCGGAGCGCTTATGGGAATGTCCAGAGTATTGAAATATCCATTCTCAACTTTACAGTTCCAGAACGGGACTGCTGCAGATTACACATGGAATAAAACTGCCACAAGTTTGATGATTTATGTGTGTGTGTGCGTGTGCGTGTGAAAAGGAGTCTCGTTATTTTTACATCCCTGTTCACATTGAACCAGTCTGATGGTATGACCTCCATTTTATGCCTGCTTGCTATTCATTTTGTAATGCGATCCATATATTTATTTAGTCGATGTATGCAATTTAATTTACATGTTGTATAGCACTGGTTGTATTGTTTTAGACACGACAAAACGTACTTCAGGGAAACAATTCTATTTGGTTTTACATAATCACTACTCAGATTTAAATTTGAATCCTGGTTAGATCAGACCTAACCCTGATTAAATAACCTACGGCTAGATAAAACAAAGTTGTTACCTGTAACCTGCGGCTAGGTAAAGACAAGTTGTTACCTGTAACCTGCGGCTAGATAAAG
The DNA here is from genome assembly GCA_905116865.2 of Candidula unifasciata. NCBI lineage: Eukaryota > Metazoa > Mollusca > Gastropoda > Stylommatophora > Geomitridae > Candidula > Candidula unifasciata. The sequence continues at coordinate 16,437 of CAJHNH020000726.1, forward strand.
ACATGTTGTTACCTGAAACCTGCGGCTAGACAAAGACCAATTGTTACCTGTAACCTGCGGCTAGATAAAGACAAGTTGTTACCTGTAACCTGCGGCTAGATAAAGACAAGTTGTTACCTGTAACCTGCGGCTAGATAAAGACAAGTTGTTATTTGTAACCTGCGGTTAGATAAAGACATGTTGTTACCTCTAACCAGCGGCTAGATAAAGACATGTTGTTACCTATAACCTGCGGCTAGATAAAGACAATTTGTTACCTGTAACCAGCGGTTAGATAAAGACAAGTTGTTACCTGTAACCTGCGGCTAGATAAGACAAGTTGTTACCTGTAACCAGCGGCTATATAAAGACATGTTGTTACCTGTAACCTGCGGCTAGATAAAGACAAGTTGTTACCTGTAACCTGCGGCTATATAAAGACATGTTGTTACCTGTAACCTGCGGCTAGATAAAGACAAGTTGTTACCTGTAACCAGCGGCTATATAAAGACATGTTGTTACCTGTAACCTGCGGCTAGATAAAGACAAGTTGTTACCTGCATGACTCGAAATTTCAACAAATGTAAGCATAATGTGACACAGCCGAGGTCGCCATTCCTGATCCGAGTTAATCCAGTTGAAGCAGCAAGATTGCCTTGTTTCCTGATGTTCACAAGACAAACACTGGTTCCCAAACTGACAGTTTTTAATTCTTGAGTCGCAAGAGACGGTGCCGTGTGTGTCACGAAATGGTGATACGCGTGACCCAAACTATATAAGAAATAACGAATTAGATCCCCTTTTGTTTCTGTATGTATGTGTGTATGTATATGTACGTATTTGCGTGCGTATGTATGTATGTATGGGTGGATGGATGGATGGATGGGTGTGTGTGTGTGTGTGTGTGTGTGTGTATGTATGTATGTATGTATGTATGTATGTATGTATGTATGTATGTATGTATGTATGTATGTATGTAGTATGTATGTATGTATGTATGTATGTATGTATGTATGTATGTATGTATGTATGTATGTATGTATGTATGTATGTATGTATGTATGTATGTATGTATGTATGTATGTATGTATGTATGTATGTATGTATGTATGTATGTATGTATGTATGTATGTATGTATGTATGTATGTATGTATGTATGTATGTATGTATGTATGTATGTATGTGTGTATGTATGTTTATGCATATTTGCAAGTGTGTATGTATATGTGTGTGTAGTTGTATTTAAATGTGCACATTTGTCAGACGTAATTTTATGTTTTTCTTGCTCCTATATATTTATGTACACCGCTGTATTAACTTGTTTCTAGATGGAATTTATTGGAGAGAGGAATGCTTGAATATATTGGAGAGAGGAATGCTTGAATATATTGGAGAGAGGAATGCTTGAATATATTGGAAAGAGGAATGCTTGAATATATTGGAGAGAGGAATGCTTGAATATATTGGAGAGAGGAATGCTTGAATATACTGGAGAGAGGAATGCTTGAATATTTTGGAGAGAGGAATGCTTGAATATACTGGAGAGAGCAATGCTTGAATATATTGGAGAGAGGAATGCTTGAATATGTTGGAGAGAGGAATGCTTGAATATATTGGAGAGAGGAATGCTTGAATATATTGGAGAGAGGAATGCTTGAATATATTGGAGAGAGGAATGCTTGAATATATTGGAGAGAGGAATGCTTGAATAGACTGGAGAGAGGAATGCTTGAATATATTGGAGAGAGGAATGCTTGAATATATTGGAGAGAGGAATGCTTGAATATACTGGAGAGAGGAATGCTTGAATATACTGGAGAGAGGAATGCTTGAATATACTGGAGAGAGCAATGCTTGAATATACTGGAGAGAGCAATGCTTGAATATATTGGAGAGAGGAATGCTTGAATATATTGGAGAGAGGAATGCTTGAATATACTGGAGAGAGCAATGCTTGAATATATTGGATAGAGGAATGCTTGAATATATTGGAGAGAGGAATGCTTGAATATATTGGAGAGAGCAATGCTTGAATATATTGGAGAGAGGAATGCTTGAATATATTGGAGAGAGGAATGCTGGAAGGGCTAGGTAAGACGGTCCTGTGTACCTAGTTTGTGACCCTTTGGAAATAAGTTATTTCTTTTGTTCGTTTGTTTTCATTTTGTTTTCTCCAAACGCCCCACTGTTTTTCTCTCTTTTTCTCCTCTATGACTCGCTTCCAAGCGTGCTACAGTCTAAGAACTCATATTGTGAGTATAATTGTAGCCCAATGGCTACCCAAAAGCATGTCGTAAGAGTCGACTAATCGGGAGCTTCCTTCGAAGTCGGAGTACATCTGCATGAGAGGCATGGAACCAACAGTCTACATGCAAATAACTCAGACCTGTAAAACGGGTGTAAACGTAACACTTTGTTTCTTAAACAGGACTAAAGTCCAAAAGTGGACGAACAACCAGGACTTTTCCGCCGGAGTATACAGCCGGCGATTGAAAAGAAAGAAGAAGAAGAAAAAGAGACTGTTGATATTCTCTTCTGTTATTAGCTACTCTTCAACTAAAATATCCCAATACATATATCGTGCTCAGCGCCTCCACTTTTTCAGTCTCTTCAGACAGATCGTCAAAAAATTCGTCGTTGTGTTCTTCGGAATAGTTATCGTTGCATGGTGCATATAATTGTAGATTTGTGTGCTAGCCGGGAAGAGGAAAAAGTAAAAACAAAAAGTAACGAGATGAGGAAAAAGAAAATGCTGTTGGGACAATATGTAGATCCCCGCTGAACTGCAAAGAAAAAAGAGAAAAGTTAAGAGAAGACAAGGGCTTTCCTGAGCAAGGGCCATGGGATATTTAGAATAACCCAAGGAATTAATATGTGTATAATGAGTTACATAACAGCAACCTATGACTACACAGGCTACGCATAGAAAAGACCACGTGCATGAACTAAAAGTTCTATTTTGAATAAAAAATTAACTGGAACTATAATTATCACCTTAAACATATGTTTATTTCCCTGATCACAAAACTAACGTTTTTGACAGATAACAATACATTACCAATCAACATCTTGTTCACACAGACCGTGTGCTAAGCACTTCAGCTAACAAAAGTGAAAGTTCATCCCAACGATCTGCCGTCAAAAATCTCCAAGCAGAGATACACGTGGCAATAAAGGTCTAACACAACCTAATTACTAATCGAAATTTATATCAAACACCATGTAACTACTACAACGTACTACCACTGAAAAAGTATTGCCAGCCCATCTCTCGACTCAGTCCCCTATCCCCAGAGTGACTGGCCATTCTAGGCTAACTATCACAGTTAGAACTGTCTAACAGCTTTTTTACCTTATAGTTTACAACATCATTTACTACAACTGTGTTCCTTAAACTCTGGCAACGGACTGACCAACAGCCAACTTCGGGTCTCTACTCGTTCATCTCCCGAACCCCGAGTATCCCGTGCCGTCATCTCTAGCTCGAGCTTTGTGCACGGCACGAGCTTTGTGACCCTTTGGCCACCACGCAAAGCAGGGTTATTATTTCTAACATAACCTAACGGTTGAAAATGGTTTCTGAGACTTGTGCACAGGGGATTCTCAACCGAATGGTGGTACTTTGTGTCACAGGGTGTTTATCGCTCGTTGTGCCGTCCGGTGGGGTTGAAGGTCACTCACTCACTCACTCACTCACTCACTCACTCACTCACTCACTCACTCACTCACTCACTCACTCACTCACTCACTCACTCACTCACTCACTCACTCACTCACTCACTCACTCACTCACTCACTCACTCACTTGTTTAACTCTATCTTTATGTCAAAAAAGAATGCTTAGTACTGTCAAAGTTAAGTCATATTTCAACTCACCGTGTTATTCCATATTGCATGGTCTCTCTCCGCAGAACGGCTAACCGCCTGCCTAAAGCGTCGCACAAAGCATGAGCTTCAAAGCTCCAGCGACGATCCCCGTGTATCTCCGTAGAATCTGCAAGTATGAACTAAATGATTCGTCCATGAAACGAACTCATGAATTTCAGAGCACGAAGCAAACGGTAAGCCCATTTCGCCACGAAGGAAGAAAAATCTTTCTCTTAGGGCTTGAGCCAAGGACCGCCTTCCGCGTGATATGCGGATATGATCACCACTACACTACTTGTTAACTTTCGTAAACAGCGGCAATCGGCGTCTGTGGCTTAGGCGTTGCGAACGCGCTTCGTAATGCCGGGGTGCCGGGTTAGATCTCGGCTATGGGCCTTGCGCCTTGAGCTGGTTTCGACAATGGTATCGAGATGCAATAGCAAACTACTGGACGTAAATCTGCCTAGCCAAATCACAGCAGCCAAAGAAAAAAGATATGCTAGAGTTGGTTGTGCAACGTCATGTAAAGGATACGCAACTAACTTTAAACAGCAGAAGAATATTTGGTGTCCAGTTTTCAACCTTTGGGAAAATAAAGTCCCTTCGTTGTTTCGCTGTTTCGTTCACTGCATGTACACTAAACATAAAGTCCTCCAGGAAATCATCCAGCGATTCTAAGACAGAAATGGAGGTCTTGAAACACATTTGAGAACCTCTGTACTGGGGTTACCTGTTCTCGCGAGATATTACGTTTCTATTGTTGTGTGGCGATGTCACTTGTCACTTACTGCATCAAGGTATAAAGGTATAACATTTTACCTTTTAGATATCTACACAGCGTTTATAGTTTCTGCATGCCATCTTGTAGATTTTCCCGTCCGAGAACTGTACTGTAGATGCTACTTTTTTTAAATAGTAGAGATGGCAAGTTCATTTTTTTCCAAAAACATATTTAGTACCGAGCAACTCACCCCGCGATTGTTGGTTTCTTCTCTCATGCTTGACTTCTCTTAGCTCTGTATACCCCGTCCAGTTGCTAAACCAGCGAACTCTGCTCCAGTTGTTACCAGCACGTTCACTACTGCAGTCTCGTTGTTCTGAGGCTTTGACAAAATAAATCACACTAGGAGTGGGGAAGGGGTTGGGCTCATCGCCCTTCTCCCGCCAATAATATGTTTGTGTTAGATGGCTTCAGGGTGGGGTGAGGGAGGGGGTTGGGCTCATCGCCCTTCTCCCGCCAATAATATGTTTGTGTTAGATGGCTTCAGGGTGGGGTGAGGGAGGGGGTTGGGCTCATCGCCCTTCTCCCGCCAATAATATGTTTGTGTTAGATGGCTTCAGGGTGGGGTGAGGGAAGGGGTTTGGCTCACCGCCCTTCTCCCGCCAATAATATGTTTGTGTTAGATGGCCTCGGGGTGGGGTGAGGGATGGGGTTGGGCTCACCGCCCTACTCCCGCCAATAATATGTTTGTGTTAGATGGCCTCGGGGTGGGGTGAGGGAAGGGGTTTGGCTCACCGCCCTTCTCCCGCCAATAATATGTTTGTGTTAGATGGCCTCGGGGTGGGGTGAGGGATGGGGTTGGGCTCACCGCCCTTCTCCCGCCAATAATATGTTTGTGTTAGATGGCCTCGGGGTGGGGTGAGGGAAGGGGTTGGGCTCACCGCCCTTCTCCCGCCAATAATATGTTTGTGTTAGATGGCTTCAGGGTGGGGTGAGGGAAGGGGTTTGGCTCACCGCCCTTCTCCCGCCAATAATATGTTTGTGTTAGATGGCCTCGGGGTGGGGTGAGGGAAGGGGTTGGGCTCACCGCCTTTCTCCCGCCAATAATATGTTTGTGTTAGATGGCCTCGGGGTGGGGTGAGGGGGGGGGGGGTAAATTATGTCTTGTTTAGGTGCCTAGAAATAATAATAATTGTTTTTATTACTGTGCGCTGTATTATTAATATGTTGAAATAACATTAAATGTACAAAGATACACTTGAAATAGAACGTCTATATATGTGTGCTAGCGGGAAGAAGAACAACGCGAAAAAACTAAAGAAGTAGGGAAAATGAGGACAGAAAATTTTGGTAAGGACAACATGTAGTAGTTCCCCACTACACAGCAAAAATAGGAACAGAAAAGACGAAGGGTTCTTCTCCGATGGGGTCCTTAAACATTCCACTATAACCCAGACAAGGTATATGTCTGTGCAATTCTATGGTATACACACTAAAACACAAGATGGCTACAGACATCTAGACGAACCATACGCACAGACTACAGATTCTAAATTGAATCAAGAAAATGAATTATAATCATTACATTAAACAGCTGTTTATTTTACTAAACTGAACACAAAACTAAGCGCTGTTCACAAATAACACAATTTTAAACATCGTACCAAGAACTTCACCTAGCAAAGTTAGTAATTCGCTTCTACAGTTATAAAATCAAAACTCTCCGAGCGATGATATACACTGATATTTCTCTACACAGTTTAACTACTGAATACGAAACACTGAAAAGAAGCCAACCAGACAATCTGTTCATCCCCACGCAACCCCCCCCCCCCTCCCCCCCGAATACGTGCCGCTGAGCACATGTACATGGCTACAGTGCTGAGTGGATCTACTGCTTTTGAGGGACTGCGGGCTCAGGCCAGAAGGCCACAATGAGGACGTGTTTTTTCCTGTCCGGTCCTTTTTATGCTCAGTGGCCAGATTTGCTGGCTCGCTTTAAGCCTCATTAAAATTATCACCATCCGTTCTCTGGCGTCTTGTCACAAATGTTTCGACTACGAACTTAATGCCTTGCACATTTTCTCATTGGCTGAGCCGCTTAGACACCCGCCCACAATACTGGGGGGGGGGGGGGGGGGGGTTAGCTCAACGGGCCTGGGTCTTCAGGTTACGGTGCCTATGGTGTTATTGGTTTACCTTTTTCATACTCAAAATGGGCTCTCCTCTGAACGGCGTCATAATATTATGGCGGCCATAAAATATCCAAAAATATCCGAACTGGGCTCAGTTCTTTTAAAAATATGCCGGCTCCGTATAACGAAACAAATGCTCTAACAGGGTCTCAGCGATATGTTACTTGCGGACCTGTTTCTGTGACTGTGCCTTACCGCCGACCGTATCCGATGGGGGCTAAACTAGATGGCTGGGACTCACGAGCAGTAGCTACCGCATCTCCTGCAACTTCCTCCAACTCATTTGCTCGTGAGTCCCAGGCACCTAGTTAAGCCCCCCCCCCATCCGCGCCGCGCGTAGCGGCGCGGGGGATACAGCGGTAAGTTTAATCGCGTTTTGCGCATGCCGAAAAGTGTGAGGGTACAGGTCGGCAGGTCTGGCATCTACCGCTGCTAAATCCTCAATCGGACGAACAGTATTGCTAATCTGCGTGGGAGAGCGTGGTCTACCCGCCATATCGCTTTCATCGTCTGTAATGTCTCGAAATTGTCAACGGTCACTAATATCGTCTGCTAGTATCGTCTGCAGAAACGCTCGAAATTGTCAACGGTCGGTATTTATCGTCTGCTACTATCGTGTGCAATGTTGATATTGTCAAGTAATCCTAGTTTTGCCGCGATTTGTTCCTTGGCAAAAGTCCGTATTTTAGATATGCCTGAGCCCCGTTCGGATATTTTATGGCCGCCATAATATTACGACGCCGTTCGGAGGAGAGCCTCAAAATGTATTAGAGAGAGAGAGAGAGAGAGAGAGAGAGAGAGAGAGAGAGAGAGAGAGAGAGAGAGAGAGAGAGAGAGAGAGAGAGAGAGAGAGAGAGAGAGAGAGATCAGAGTCACACACAGAGCCTTATAAAGTACCGACTAGAACAGTTTCAATATTTCCTAGAAACTGTTTTGGAAGAAACGGGAACCAAATTTTAATCTGGCCATCCAAACTCTCTGTACGTGACTCAGTATATAACATTGTGTGCCGTCTGCACAAGGCTTGGCTAAGTATCCATCTTTGTCTTTGGGACTTGGACTCTCTTACCACTATCTGAATCCCACGTGAACGGTTAAAAACATAATAAACCGTCTTTTGAAGAAATCTAACCCTAGTCGTGCTCGAGAATCACGGAATGGTTAAACTCGTTCACTAACCACTAAGACATGCGCAAAAGTCAGTCTACAGGTAGGCCAAACATCTAAAACACTACGACATCAAATGCAGGGGTGGGGGGGGGGTGTTTACTCTAACGTTTGTGTAGACATCAAACTGCAGCATCATTGAGTGAACATGTTTCCCGCTATAAGAACATGTCTACCGAGCCAGCCAGCCAGCCAGCCACTGACATAAACTGCAGTCTTGGTCACAAGGACGGGGTCTGCTGGTAAACACAATCTTGTATTCTTCTCCCTTGTAATTAGTTGTTCTCCCTTCGCCTTTCCACTTCAACCATACTTTAAGCCGCCCGACAAAAACCCAGTGGCGTCCTGTTGATTTAAGTAAGGGACGGCTGCTCGGAGCGACAACGATCGTAGCATACAAAGTTAGACTGTGCACATTCGTCAGCCTCTTCAAACATTTCCCGGCTGCACCAGCCAGGGGGGCGGTCTAGTCAACTATGTCACATGGATTTAAATACCTTGTGTTGAGGCCGGTGACAGGGCATCAGAATCTATCACCAGGTTTCTAACAAGTTGAGTCACACAGCCGAGCGGACAGACAAACCAGTCGTGGAAAGAAAAGAAAAAAGAATTTCGATATTGATTTGTTCTCAGGTGATCGCTGTTGTATGTGTATATGTCAGGGATTTCAATTCTTGCTGGTTAATCCTGTGGTAAACAACAAGATTTGTATTGAACACAAGTGGTTTAGCTTTTTTCCTAGGACGCATGGAGTTGGATATAGTTGACGTAGTTTGGCGAGATGTAAGGTAAGTGTAGAAGTGTGTTTTTATGTTAATGCAATCAGTTCTTGAAGACATGTACTGCTACAAGAACAACTTGAAGACATGTACTGCTACAAGAACAACTTGAAGACATGTACTGCTACAAGAACAACTTGAAGACATGTACTGCTACAAGAACAACTTGAAGACATGTACTGCTACAAGAACAACTTGAAGACATGTACTGCTACAAGAACAACTTGAAGACATGTACTGCTACAAGAACAACTTGAAGACATGTACTGCTACAAGAACAACTTGAAGACATGTACTGCTACAAGAACAACTTGAAGACATGTACTGCTACAAGAACAACTTGAAGACATGTACTGCTACAAGAACAACTTGAAGACATGTACTGCTACAAGAACAACTTGAAGACATGTACTGCTACAAGAACAACTTGAAGACATGTACTGCTACAAGAACAACTTGAAGACATGTACTGCTACAAGAACAACTTGAAGACATGTACTGCTACAAGAACAACTTGAAGACATGTACTGCTACAAGAACAACTTGAAGACATGTACTGCTACAAGAACAACTTCGGCAAATATCATCATCGGTATAAAATATGTTTATGCATGTCTCTGCCTATTTACTAAACTACACAGCTACTTTCTCACTGTACATTTAAACATGCGATTATCACAAGAATTAGCAAAACTAAATGCATAATGGTCTTCTTTTTTTTTTTTTTACGTATCCAGAAACCATGAGTTGTAAACCCTTGGGCTCGGTACTATGGATATCGCAACCCTTCGGCCTTGATTCCATTATAGGTACCATTAATCTGGGAGAAATGTGGCTTTTCTGCCTACCCCCGGGAGTGAACCCGGACCACAAGGAGTTCGTCACCCGGCCGCCGCGAAAGTCAGGTTTAACCAACTTCGCTAGAGAGCCAGGCGCTAATAATGGTCTTCAAGTAAGCGTAACTTACAAAATGTGGCATGAATACACATTCGCACATATCCCACTGCCCCAACCAAACACACAGAAACACACACATAGACACACATTCAACTTTCCCTATTACTCACACAGAGTCACACAGACACACACATAGGCCCACTCCACCTCCACCCACAATTACACACACACACACACACACACACACACACACATCCCCTCCCACGTTACCACAACACAGGGACACATACACAAGGAGACTCCCTGCTTCCCTCAACCACACACATACACTCTCTTAATCAGTTTCTCCCTGTCTTTAACACTTACAAACAACCATACGTATGGTTTGCTATTAAACCTACATTGTTTGTTAGGGGACCAGTGAGTTCCCTGCACTCCCAACACCTTCCTGCATTAGTGGATTGTTTATAAGCCTTCCCCCGCACACAATATTAAATCAGTGTTATACAAGGAAGCATTAGGCTCTCCTTTAAATAACGGTCCCAAATGATCTACGCAGAAAGTTAACCCTAACCGAGCCTCATTACGTCCTGCCCTACAAACATTTAAAAGCTGTAACTCGGGAAATATAAGGAATGAAAAGTATGAGGAAAATGGGGGAATTCTACTACTTACTGATATTGAAATCGTTTATATGTGAAAATTGTGGCACAGAAGTTGCAAATAAGATGTGCGACGGAGCTGGTGGTCTCCTAGGCATCTGAATGCTATCGCAGGCTATCCTCCGAATGACGCTCCCAAAATGTCGAGGAATCTAGGAAGCCAACTTGTGGATTAATAATTCCTTCTTGCAAGATATAAATTTGATCATAATGAGAAATTAAAAGCTGTCGAGTTGCCTTCTCTTGTATCCAAGCAACACATCCAAAAATTATCTGAGTTTTAAATATCACTCGAAAAAAAAATATCTATTAACGAGCTATTAGATTGTTGGTCATTTTGTGCACTTCTTGTGGGAGAAAAAAACAACAACACTTTCTCGGCCATTCCAGTGATAGAAATCAAAAAGGAAAGTCTAATTGGTGGTACTGCAGCTCATCGTCTGTCAGAAATTGGTGGTACTGCAGCGCATCGTCTGTCAGAAATTGGTGGTACTGCAGCTCATCGTCTGTCAGAAATTGGTGGTACTGCAGCTCATCGTCTGTCAGAAATTGGTGGTACTGCAGCTCATCGTCTGTCAGAAATTGGTGGTACTGCAGCGCATCGTCTGTCAGAAATTGGTGGTACTGCAGCGCATCGTCTGTCAGAAATTGGTGGTACTGCAGCGCAAGCGCATCGTCTGTCAGAAATTGGTGGTACTGCAGCGCATCGTCTGTCAGAAATTGGTGGTACTGCAGCGCATCGTCTGTCAGAAATTGGTGGTACTGCAGCGCATCGTCTGTCAGAAATTGGTGGTACTGCAGCGCATCGTCTGTCAGAAATTGGTGGTACTGCAGCTCATCGTCTGTCAGAAATTGGTGGTACTGCAGCTCATCGTCTGTCAGAAATTGGTGGTACTGCAGCTCATCGTCTGTCAGAAATTGGTGGTACTGCAGCTCATCGTCTGTCAGAAATTGGTGGTACTGCAGCTCATCGTCTGTCAGAAATTGGTGGTACTGCAGCTCATCGTCTGTCAGAAATTGGTGGTACTGCAGCTCATCGTCTGTCAGAAATTGGTGGTACTGCAGCTCATCGTCTGTCAGAAATTGGTGGTACTGCAGCTCATCGTCTGTCAGAAATTGGTGGTACTGCAGCTCATCGTCTGTCAGAAATTGGTGGTACTGCAGCTCATCGTCTGTCAGAAATTGGTGGTACTGCAGCTCATCGTCTGTCAGAAATTGGTGGTACTGCAGCTCATCGTCTGTCAGAAATTGGTGGTACTGCAGCTCATCGTCTGTCAGAAATTGGTGGTACTGCAGCTCATCGTCTGTCAGAAATTGGTGGTACTGCAGCTCATCGTCTGTCAGAAATTGGTGGTACTGCAGCGCATCGTCTGTCAGAAATTGGTGGTACTGCAGCGCATCGTCTGTCAGAAATTGGTGGTACTGCAGCGCATCGTCTGTCAGAAATTGGTTCAGATCTAGTAACCTTTAAGATGCAGCTGAGGCTCCATTGAAACAAGCAGATTTAACAAATAACTGATATCTGAATTTGTTTCCTTGTTTTGTTAGCTGTTAGATGCACACTGAAACCATTTGTTTTTGTTTTGTCGCGGGTGTAAATAGCTCGAGGAACGCTGACTTACACCATATGTCCCACGCGCTGAAGCCGTTGTAAAAACAGAAAAGGCCAACCAAAGAGTCAGTACTGCAATCAGAGTTTTATGGAACTAAAAGGGCACTCATTAAAAAAAATAGTCACGTTTATCACAAGAAATGTCGATGTAAATCAGAAAGCGATTACAAGAAGAAGAAGAAGAAGAAGAAGAAGAAGGTAGAAGAAGAAGAAGAAAAAGAAGAAGAAGTAGCGTTGCGAAGGTTCTTGACTTTACATCAGCAATGCGGACGTCAGCCCCCTCCTCCAATTGATGTTATCTCCACACTTTAAAGTCTCCAACATCAAAGTTGGACAGAAAAAGCAAATAAAGGCGAAGTTTTTCTCCCCACCGTGTACATGATCTGGCTTCGTCGGACGACACGACAGAAAACTTACACCACACACACACACAGCCTTGACCTAAAAGCTGAACTTAGCTAGTTCTATCACGGCCTGGGTCAAATGTTCATTTGTATGCTTACGTGTGACGAGTATAGTGCGACATTCTAACTGCACCATCATTTTTGTACATAGGCATCATTGTAACCCTTTGTAGTTATCTATCTTGATTTTCTATTTCTGTGTTCGTTCGTCAGTTGTCTTTGTACCCACCTTGAGCACACTTTCTTTAATTCCAATCGTGCATGAATTATTTTTATCCTGAAAAAAAAAAAAAAAAACATGTGAGCACCCTATTGCAGCTGCTACAGAATCAACCGTTACTACCCTGTCCATTCTAATCGTCTTCTCCACCCGTTGCAAGAATACGTCAGTTGCAATCTAAACAGGACGACAAGATCGGACTTCATTAACAATTTTTACCCAGCTATGCACTGCTTAACGGGAAAAGCATTTGTCGGCATAATCAGGAAGCATTTCATTATGAATGTTCTTTGCAGTCAACCCATATGAAAAATTATATATATATATATATATATATATATATATATATATATATATATATATATATATTTATATATATATATATGTGTGTGTGTGTTTGTATGTGTGATGTGTGTGAAGTTTGAATATGCACATTAAAGCAGATAGAATCAATCGACGACTATGTTTGTTACTTGTCTTTATTCTCGGATAAATTAAACACCTTAAGGGGAAGTCAGCAACGTACTTATGCTTCCGGAGATCTTATTTATCTATTTTATACACTACACTACTCTCTCTCTTTCTCAAGGCATCTCTCTCTCTGTCTCTCTCTCTCTCTCTCTCTCTCTCTATATATATATATATATATATATATATATATATATATATATATATATATAAACACACACACATACATGTATCGCCGCTGTGATGTAGAGGCTAGTGGAAGTTCATGAGAGTCAGAAGTTCATGGATTCGGTTCCTGTATAGGTAAAGTTATGGGGAGTAAAGACGGCCGGCGTGATATTGACAACATCATCAACCTGCTGCCGACTGGTCTATAAAATATAGGTCCAGTCCTATATGCCGAGTACACGTGAAGGAACGCCCTTTACTTCCCTTGACATGTATATATATATATATATATATATATATATATATATATATATATATATTCTCTTTATTTTTTCTACTGATCCCCCTGTACATGTATCTCCCTCTGTCTGATCAGGCTTTGATTGCAGACACAGCCATAAATTTGCAACAGCTTCTCGCATCCACGAATGAAGAATGTAAATCAAATAATATGAGAATCAATATCAAAACGACAGAAGTAATGTCACTAGGAAGAAAGAAGCAGGATTTAAACATAGCATTAGAGCATATATACATTAGACAGGCATCTGAGTTAAAAAAAATCTTGAACAACATTCACTTAAGATGGTAAATTGGACAAAGAAATAGATATCCGATGCAGTAAAGCAGGCCAAGTATTGGGCCAGCCCCTCTCACAGCATAAGGCAATCCCAATCAGTACAAAGAAACATCTCATAAAAGCATATTCATTCCCACTATATGCTACCAGTGCCAGACGTGGTCACTTACAATAAAACATACAAGAAAATTAGTAACCATGGAAATTAGGTGTTTGAAAAAGGCTGTAGGAGTGACCAGAAGAGATAAAATCAGGGATGATATCACAAGAGATAAAGTCGGCACAGAACCAATTCTAAATTACATACACAGATAGCAAGTCAAATAGTGTGCCCACTTAGAGAGAATGCCTTGTGATGCTATATCACACAAGGCATTAACCAAAAAGAGGAGAAGGAAGTAGAGCAAGAGGTAGACCAAAAACAATATGCAAAGATAACATCAGAGAAACTCTACAGCATCACGATGTGTCTATGGTCGAAGCAGCCAGAAGAGGAAGAAGCAGGTCCTTGTATCTCCCTTGACACCCGAAGCGGTAAAAGTGGACGTAGAGAAGAAGAAGAAGTTAGTATTTCCCCTTGAGCCTAAGGCGTCACCTAGGGCAGAGGTCATAGCTCTCCATGTCTGGCGGTTCGTTGCCACCTGCTTTAGGTCTTAGATATTCAGTAGGCCCTTAGTTTAGCCTTCCCTCATGATGGTTCTATGCAGAGTTTCTTGATCTTTCCCGTTTTCTTTTCCCTTCCAGTGTCCAAATGCGAGCTTGATGGGAAAGTCTTGTCCTATCCATTCTGACTGCATGGCCGAAATAGTTTTAGCGGCACTTTCTTATACAATTGTATACATTTACTTGCTTGGTCTCTTTGTCTTTTTTGCGTATTCGATCTTAAATCTGTCTGTGGAGATTCAATATTCTTCTAAGACATCTGTTCTCAAAATTGTCTAATTTTTTTTAAATTAAGAGCTACTGCTGCTTTCCAGCTCTCGCATCCATAAGTTAGCACTGGAATCACAAAGGAGTTGAAGATCTTAAGTTTTATGTGATTACTGAGTGTCTTTGACTTTCAGATGTTTGACAGTTTGGAAAAGGCACAAGCTGCCAGTGTGATTCTAAATGATATTTTTGGCGCTTGCTATGTAAAGCTGTCGACTTTTTCAAGAATGTGATTGTTTAGTTTGATGTTCTCAAAACTACTGGTAAGCTCACAAATTTTTGTTTTTGTTGAGTTAATTTGGAGACCAATTTGTCCTGAAATATTTTCGAGATGGTCTGTTTTCTATTGGATGTCTGGGTGTGTTGAACTCAAAAGCGCTACGTCGTCAGCAATGTCAAGTTCTACAACTTGGTCAACCCATTTAATGCCCAGGTTTGGGTTGTTTGTGCATTTCCGCATGACCCAATTGATTGCTATTCCAAGGAGCAACGGCGATAGGACACAGCATTGACTCCTGTTTCTACTTGGAAGCAGTCAGAGTTGCCGGTTTCTGTTCTTACACTGCAACGTGTTTCATTGTAGAAAGACTTTATTACGTTGATGAATTTGGTCTGGAAATCATAGATTTTAAGTAGTTTCCAAAGTGTAGTACGGTGGATACTGTCGTAGACTTTTTGAAAGTCGACAAAAATAATAATTAATTGCGACTGAAATTGTACGAATTCTACGATAATTATTCTGAAGGTGAAGATGTGGTCTACGCATGTGCGTTTGGGTCTTAAGCCTGCTTGTTCTTCTCTAAGCCTTTCATATCTATATATATATATATATATATATATATATATATATATATATATATATATATATATATATATATATTTGGTTCTGTAGTTGCTTTAGTTATCTCTCAATCGTAATGTGTCTGAGAACATTATATGTACCCCAGTGAATTTTGTAAAGGGTCGACGAACTCGCAGAAAGTATTTATTCTTATTCAGCTTGACTAGTTGTCTTCCAAGCCTTCACATTACAAAACCGGAACCAAATATAAGATAGTGGTGCATCTTCTTCTTTTTCTGTTCTCCTCCTCCTCCCTCATTCCAGTACTTGAGTTTTGCATGCACATCCGTTTAACAGATCTGACTGTTGGTCCTTGCCTCTCAAGCAGATGCACTCCTTCAAAGGAAACACCCTTAATTATTGACTTGTACGACAGGCTTTTAGCGGGCAGCGGGGCTTCTATTCCCTCCCCCCACCACCAATGGGACCGCGGAACCCACACGTGAGAGTGGTGTCTCTAATTACTAGCAGACAGACACTGCAGGGTGCTCTATGTTCACCTGGCGTCTGATGAGTGGCTCAAGCGTTCTGATATCATGAGACCAAGACTGCGATGCGTGCACGTTGTTCTGTTATTGGTAAACTTAGATAACAACTTTGGTATTTAACAACAAACAAATAACTTCAAAACAATTATGCATCCTCATGAATTCTGGCTAATTTTACATATCTCTTTTCTTGAAACCACAAAGTCTTTGTGCGCAGTCCTGCCCTAGAAACACGAAGTCTGCTGTGTGTTTTTGCGTTATCCAAGTCTCCATTAGCCGTATGTTATCGTGACATGTCTTTGTCTGCTAGCCTGGAACAATACCAAGTGGAACCTTTGGGCGTGGCCAGAAGATGCACTTGACAATTTCCGGGACAATCAGACTTGTGGAGCTTGCTGGGTCAAGGCAACCTGGCATAGTTCTAGAGTAGTGGTCTTATACCTTTTCAGGCACCCCCCCCCCCCCCACACACTCTTTAGTAAAAACACACCTGCCCAATTATTTCATTAATTCATTCTCTACGCTTATGAGCAGGTGCGTAAAAAAATGTAACATTGTATCTGACTTATTTAGTCTTTTATTTGTTGTTATTGTTGTAATTTTTGTTATTGTCGTTTATCTTCTTCCTTCTTCTTTCTCTGACTAGGGGGCTGACAGATAAGAGAGGCGTTATCCATACTCAGGTAAACAACGCATTTCATAGCCAGAAATCATTGGGGGGGGGGGGGGGGGGACCTGTTGTATAAAATAGGATTTCAGTGAAAATGCACACATCTATTAATGCACTCAAATTATAAGCATGATTTATCATTCAGTTCAATGGACATAAGAGATTAAATAATTATCTTTACAAAATTCATCTGTAATTTGACATCACGATTAATGAAGCTTAAGACGCATAACTAACATCAGGCCTTCTTTCTCCTCCTCCTCCTTCTCTCCCCCTCTTCTTCTAGTTCTTCTTATTCTTTTTCTTCTCCTCCTCATCCTCTTCCTGCTTCTCTTTCTCTTTCTCCTCCTTCTTCTCCTTCTCCTTAGCGTTTATCGGCTTTAAAATCCAGCGGAATGTTTGTCCACTTTTGGACTTAGGTCTTATTACAGAAATTGAGTTTTGCGTGCACATAATTTTTACAGATCTGGCTTATTTGTATGCAGGTTGTTGGTTCCTGGCCTCTCAGGTGGATACATCTACTTCGACTACGAATGAACCAACGATAATTAGTCACCTGTTAAAGACACGATTGTTAAAGGCTTCTATGGCTTAGCGTCGGCTCTATGGCTAAGTCGATGCGAACGCTTTGTAATGCCGGGATGCCGGGTTCGATTCCAGCTGCGGGCCATGCGCCTTGCGTTGGTTTCGACAGTGGTATCAAGAAAGCCGACCGTTCAGTGCAATGGCAAACTACTGGACGTATATTTGCCTAGAAAAACCACACAACAGCCAGGGGCTGTTGGGGTTGGTTCTGCAACGTTCTGTAAAGGATACGCAACTAACCTTATGGCTTAGCAGTTGAGAACGCACTTCGTAATTCCGAGGTGCCGGGTTCGCGCCGAGTTGTGGGAGATTTTACAGCAGACCACCTTGAAATGGTTTTGATAGGTGGTATCGAGAGCTGACTGTTCAGTGCAATAGCAAACTATTGAAAATAAAACTACTTAGTGAAATCACAATGAGCCAATAAAATATAGTTTTTTTTTTTTAAATTGTAACACCCTGTATAGGACGCACAACAAACTTTTGTTAGGGGACAATGGGTTCCACCCCCCCCCCCCCCCGATTCCACCCCCTCACTTCCCCCCAAGGGCTCCCGAACCCACACGGGGGATTACCAATAAATAATACTTGAACTGTCGAACAGATACGCCATTAGAAGTATACTCGACAATTATACCCTGAAGACACGAAGCAGGTTTTACGTTCGCCTAGAACTTGAAGCAAGCAGAACGATGGCAATTGTTCTAGTTAAACAATGCAATGTGTATCTTATTGATTCAGCGGGAGCCATGTCACAGATGGTGAGTTTAAAGTTGTATGAATTCGTGTCGTTGAGGCGGGTTGAAAAAACTAACCTTGTGTGAGCCGTTACATCTGCTTGCGCTTGTCAAGTTATGGAGTTACAACACGCTGGGAGTACAGTGGATTACCCAACACATATGGAGTAAAATGGAGCTACAACATCCAGGGAGTACAATGGAGTTACATCTAGATAGTGCAATTGAGTTACAACACACAAGGAGTACAGTGGATTACCCAACACATATGGAGTACAATGGAGCTACAAAATCCAAGGAGTACAATGGAGTTACAACATCTAGATAGTGCAATGGAGTTACAACACACAAGGAATACAGTGAAGTTACAACATTAAGTGAGTACAATGAAGTTACAATACCCAGGGAGTACATTGGAGTTTCATCACACAGGGAGTACACTGGAATTACAACACCCGGGGAGTACATTTGAGGTACAACACCCAGGGAGTACATTTGAGTTACAACACCCAGGGAGTACATTATAGTTACAACACCCAGGAAGTACATTGGAGTTACAACTCCCAAGGAGTACATTGGAGTTACAACACCCGGGGAGTACAATGGATTTACTACAAAAAGAGAGTACAATGAATTTACAACACACAGGGAATACAGTGGAGTTGTTACACCCAGGGAGTACAATGGAGTTTTTATACCCAGGGAGTACAATGGAGTACAATACACAGACAGAGCCGCGTTAGCGCAGTCGATGGGAGGCTCGTTTTTAATTCCAGCTGCGACTCGCTGCAGCCAGGATCTGTGTTCGAAACCGGGCGGTTCCTGGGGTTCACCCAGCCTCTAGGAAATGGGTACTAGAGTTGACACTCTGGGGTGAATGGAGCAACGTCGCTGTAGCTACGGAGCTACGTGCGAACGGCGACACAGGCGGACAGTTTCTTATCAACTATCCGTACTGGTGGCAGAGCACTTATGGCTTATAATCGTGTGCATTGACGCTGGTTCACATCCTCCCACTTTACCTTTTACCTTTTTTAGGGAGTACATCAGAGTTACAACACCTAGAGAGTACAATCGAGTTACAACTTACAGGGAGTGCAGTGGAGTTACGTCACACAGAGAGTGCAGTGGAGTTAGGACACACAGAGAGTACAATGGAGTTACGTCACACAGAGAGTACTTAGAGTTACGTCACACAGAGAGTACAATAGAGTTACGTCACACAGAGAGTACAATGGAGTTACAACACAGAGAGTACAATAGAGTTACGTCACACAGAGAGTACAATAGAGTTACGTCACACAGAGAGTACAATAGAGTTACGTCACACAGTGAGTACAATGAAGTTACAACACACAAGGAATACAGTGAAGTTACAACATTAAGTGAGTACAATGGAGTTAAAACACAAAAGGAATACAATGGAGTTACAACATTAAGTGAGTACAATGGAGTTACAACACAGAGAGTACAATGGAGTCTTGGTAGCTGAAATGATTACACATTTGCTGCCTGTAGTATACATGAGGCGGGAGAACTGGCGAGAGACCGAGTTTCTTTCAGGCAGACTGTCATGAGAGCGACTTTCTGCAATGATGATAGTGATGAGTATACATGAAAGATGCTCCATCTAGGATTGTTACTGGTAATTTGTTCTAGTCTAATAATACCTCGGTACCAGGTATTGTCCTGGAAAGTAAAGGCGGCCGATGTGATTTTGACCACATAATCCACCAAGTGCCGATTAGTTTATAAAGAGAATGCGTCCAGCATGATATATCAGTTACGCTTCTGGTGTGAAAAGAGTTCTTTACGTTACTAACTTACTCATCATCGTCATTTTCAATTTTCACTTCAGTCGTTATGAGCAGTAGTTTGCCATTCATTGCTTGATGGGCAGGAATGTCCTATGTTATTCCGCGTCAGTGTAGAACAGCGGTTCTCAACCTGCCAGTCGAGACCCTTTTTGGGGTCGAACGACCCTTTCACAGGGGTCGCCTACGACCATTGGAAAACACAAATGTATTGAAGTTATGAAGGCAAATAATTTTTTGAAGGTCGCCACAACATGAGAGAACTGTATTAAAGGGTCGCGGCATCAGGAGGGTTGAAAGCCACTGATGTAAACGCTCTTTTATGTCATCAATCCATCTTCTTCTATGGCGGCCTCTTGCTTTGACTTCAGATCTTTTCATGTGAAGCGCCCGCGTTGGTAGCTATTCTGGCTGCATTCTTGCTAAATGGCCAAACCATTTGATCTTCTGTTTCTCGATGAATTTGCTGCATGGTGTTGTTCCTACAGTCTGTCTGACAATATAATTTCTAACTCTGTCTCGAATGGTTAAGCTGGAAGCTTTTCTCAGGCGTCTCATTTCACAGGTGTTAATTTGACGTAGGTTAGCCTTTGAAAATGTCCATGTCTGGCACTGTTAGCACAGTGTTGGTATAAATGTGCTGTTTATAATATGTTTCTTGGTGCACATACTTATGTTTGGATGTCCTAATAACGGTTTAAGTTGGTAAATAAGTGCACTAGTTCGTTAGCTTCTTGTTTCTAATTCCCGATCTATTTTTCCATCCTCCGAGAATATATTTCCTAGATATTTGTTTGTTTGTTTTAGTATCCAGAAGCCATGAGTTGTTAATCCTTAGGCTTGGTATTATGGGTATCGCAACCTTTCGGCCTTGATTCCATTTTAAATACCGTAGATCTGGGAGAAATGTGGCTTTCCTGCCTACCCCCTGGATTAAACCCGAACCACAAAGAGTTCGTCACCCGGTCTCCGCGCAATCCGGTTTAGCCAACTACGCTAGAGAGCCGGGTTTCCTAGATATTTAAATGCTTTAACACTAGTGTAGTGGGACCTCGTTGAGGTCAACTGAAGATCTGTAACACCAGTGTGGTGGCACCTGATTGAGAACAACTGAGGATTTGTAACACCAGTGTGGTGGCACCTGGTTGAGAACAACTGAGGATCTGTAACACCAGTGTGGTGGCACCTGGTTGAGAACAACTGAGGATCTGTAACACCAGTGTGGTGGCACCTGGTTGAGAACAACTGAGGATCTGTAACACCAGTGTGGTGGCACCTGATTGAGAACAACTGAGGATCTGTAACACCAGTGTGGTGGCACCTGGTTGAGAACAACTGAGGATCTGTAACACCAGTGTGGTGGCACCTGATTGAGAACAACTGAGGATCTGTAACACCAGTGTGGTGGAACCTGGTTGAGAACAACTGAGGATCTGTAACACCAGTGTGGTGGAACCTGATTGAGAACAACTGAGGATTTGTAACACCAGTGTGGTGGCACCTGGTTGAGAACAACTGAGGATCTGTAACACCAGTGTGGTGGGACCTGATTAAGAACAACTGAGGATTTGTAACACCAGTGTGGTGGCACCTGGTTGAGAACAACTGAGGATCTGTAACACCAGTGTGGTGGAACCTGATTGAGAACAACTGAGGATTTGTAACACCAGTGTGGTGGCACCTGGTTGAGAACAACTGAGGATCTGTAACACCAGTGTGGTGGGACCTGATTGAGAACAACTGAGGATTTGTAACACCAGTGTATTGGGACCTGGTTGAGAACAACTGAGGATTTGTAACACCAGTTTGGTGGGACCTGATTGAGAACAACTGAAGATCTGTAACACCAGTGCTTGGACCTGACTAAGGTCACCTAAGGATGTGTAACACCAGTGTGGTGGAACCTGATTGAGGCGAAGTGAGAAAGTACCACCATAGATGTAAAACAAATATCGACAACAGCCATGCACTCATTAGTGGTGTTCATGTAAGATTATGTGTCATGATGTTCATGTAAGATTGTGTGTCATAGTGTTTATGTAAGATAGTGTGTCACGGTGTTCATCTAAGATTGTGTGTCATGGTGTTCATATAAGATTATGTGTCATGGTGTTCATGTAAGATAGTGTGTCACGGTGTTCATCTAAGATTGTGTGTCATGGTGTTCATGTAAGATTGTGTGTCACGGTGTTCATCTAAGATTGTGTGTCATGGTGTTCATGTAAGATTGTGTGTCATGGTGTTCATGTAAGATTATGTGTCATGGTGTTCATGTAAGATTGTGTGTCATGGTGTTCATGTAAGATTGTGTGTCATGGGTCATCATGTGTGTCATGGTGTTCATGTAAGATTGTGTGTCATGGTGTTCATGTAAGATTGTGTGTCATGGTGTTCATCTAAGATTGTGTGTCATGGTGTTCATGTAAGATTGTGTGTCATGGTGTTCATGTAAGATTGTGTGTCATGGTGTTCATGTAAGATTGTGTGTCAGATGTAAGATATGTGTCATGGTGTTCATGTAAGATTGTGTGTCATGGTGTTCATTATGTGTCATGGTGTTCATGTAAGATTATGTGTATGTGTCATGGTGTTCATGTAAGATTGTGTGTCATGGTGTTCATGTAAGATTGTGTGTCATGGTGTTCATGTAAGATCATGGTGTCATGGTGTTCATGTTCATGTAAGATGTGTGTGTCATGGTGTTCATGTAAGATTATGTGTCATGGTGTTCATGTAAGATTGTGTGTCATGGTGTTCATGTAAGATTGTGTGTCATGGTGTCATAAGGTGTTCATGTAAGATTGTGTGTCATCATGTGTTCATGTAAGATTGTGTGTCATGGTGTTCATCTAAGATTGTGTGTCATGGTGTTCATGTAAGATTGTGTGTCATGGTGTTCATGTAAGATTGTGTGTCATGGTGTTCATCTAAGATTGTGTGTCATGGTGTTCATCTAAGATTGTGTGTCATGGTGTTCATGTAAGATTGTGTGTCATGGTGTTCATCTAAGATTGTGTGTCATGGTGTTCATGTAAGATTGTGTGTCATGGTGTTCATGTAAGATTGTGTGTCATGGTGTTCATCTAAGATTGTGTGTCATGGTGTTCATGTAAGATTGTGTGTCATGGTGTTCATGTAAGATTGTGTGTCATGGTGTTCATCTAAGATTGTGTGTCATGGTGTTCATGTAAGATTGTGTGTCATGGTGTTCATCTAAGATTGTGTGTCATGGTGTTCATGTAAGATTGTGTCATGTCATAAGGTGTTCATCTAAGATTGTGTCATGTGTCATGTGTTCATGTAAGATTGTGTGTCATGGTGTTCATGTAAGATGTGTGTGTCATGGTGTTCATGTAAGATTGTGTGTCATGGTGTTCATGTAAGATTGTGTGTCATGGTGTTCATGTAAGATTGTGTGTCATGGTGTTCATGTAAGATTGTGTGTCATGGTGTTCATGTAAGATTGTATGTCATGGTGTTCATCTAAGATTGTGTGTCATGGTGTTCATCTAAGATTGTGTGTCATGGTGTTCATGTAAGATTATGTGTCATGGTGTTCATGTAAGATTATGTGTCATGGTGTTCATGTAAGATTATGTGTCATGGTGTTCATGTAAGATTATGTGTCATGGTGTTCATGTAAGATTATGTGTCATGGTGTTCATCTAAGATTATGTGTCATGGTGTTCATGTAAGATTATGTGTCATGGTGTTCATCTAAGATTGTGTGTCATGGTGTTCATGTAAGATTATCATGTAAGATGGTGTTCATCTAAGATTGTGTGTCATGGTGTTCATCTAAGATTATGTGTCATGGTGTTCATGTAAGATTGTGTGTCATGGTGTTCATCTAAGATTTGTGTGTGTTCATCATGTGTGTGTTCATGGGTAAGATTGTGTGTGTCATGGTGTTCATGTAAGATTGTGTGTCATGGTGTTCATGTAAGATTGTGTGTCATGGTGTTCATGTAAGATTGTGTGTCATGGTGTTCATCTAAGATTATGTGTCATGGTGTTCATCTAAGATTATGTGTCATGGTGTTCATGTAAGATTGTGTGTCATGGTGTTCATGTAAGATTGTGTGTCATGGTGTTCATGTAAGATTGTGTGTCATGGTGTTCATGTAGGATTGTGTGTCATGGTATTTATCTGCGATGACTGGTTGTGTGAATATTATTCTGATATGAAGCTGCATAAAGTTAAAATAAGCAGAGGAACCGTTTTCCACGCCCGCAGACGTGTTGGGCACATAGGACTAGATCTACATACTTTATAGACTAATCTGTCCTCAGTGGATGATGTGGTCAACACCACAGGCTGCTTTTACTTTAAAGGACTGAACCTGGTACCCAAGTCTTGGTCGACCTGAGAGCCACCAGGACCAGAACACACAACGTTTTGATCCGCCAGCGAGTGTCGAGCCGCTACATCACGGCAGCTCCTGAAGCTGTAGCACAACAGTGTCATTTAGGAAAGAGGGAATCAACACTTTATTTTTACAGCATAAGGCAATCCCGATCAGCAGAAAGAAACAACATCTCATAAACAGTATATTCATTGCCACGCTATGCTACTAGTGCCAAACTTGGTCACTCACTCTAAACCAGAAAAGATAATTAGTAACCATGCAAATAAAATGTCCGAGAAGAGCTTTAAAGTACGACAAGAAAAGTTAAAATAATGCATAATTTGTTCAGAGAGAAAGTGGGCACAGAACCAATACTAAAATACACACAAAGACAGCAAATCAAATAGTTTGTCCACTTGGAAAGAATGTCTTACGACGCTATGAAGAACAGTCTGGTGTTTTTTTGGCTGTTGTTTTGTTTATTGATTTATCAGGTTAATTAAGGTCGTCCCCATGTGGGACGTAATTTTTCGTTATTTTAAAGACCCACCCCGGGTTTTGCAATCCAGCCTGAAGGCTGAACGCGGTTTTTAGGACCTCTCCACGGGTGCACCTCATCCGCATGGTGTCACTTTGTCTCATCGGGTATTTATCGCTCTGTATGCTGTCCTGGTTGGGTAAAATTTGCTTACCTACCTACTTTATTGATTTATTCAACGGATCAACATCATGACACTCGGGTATAGCCCATAAGTGCTCTATTCTACTTCTAACTCAAGCCTTAGTCTGAAGCATCTTATCACAGTGCACGAACTCTGTTGCATCAGTGAGGATCTCGAAATACTTTAGATAGATTTTTTAACTCCAGATTTTGCCCGGGCAGCGCCGTTAGTCTACTCTTTTTCGATTTTCAGCTGCCATTTCTTACGCGCAACAATACACACAGACGTTCGATCTTACTACACAGAGACCAGAAGACATTACTAGAAATCCACATGAAAACATCCCAGCCTTCACGACGGCCTGAACCCGGGACCCCCAGCACGCGAGGCGGACGCCATACCTCGAGACCACGCAGGATGAATGACTGATGACAGGAGATCATTTGTTATCTTTTATCCTTCGAGCAAGAAAACACGTCATTTAAAACATCTGTCTAGAGTTATCTAGATTTATTTATATACTTAGTAGGTCCGATGTTACCACTAGTGTCCTTTTTTTGAGTCACTGTAATGTAACAGTTTTTGCGTCAGTCGTTAATTTTCTTTCATCCAATTGTTACTTAGTATGTCTTCTTATAACGTTAAGACAAACGTTGGGAGAAGCCAGAGATGGTGTACCGGACTCCATCCATACTATAGAAAAAAAATTGCTTACGATAAATCAGAATAGGAAAAACTGCGAACTAAATGGGGTGTATAACAGCACTGCAGAAACAATGATACTGTTTTCTTGTGTCTGCTATAAATGCCAGTTATTATTTATGCTTTGATTTTTGCCCCGTGATTTAAAAGAATATTGAAGTATGAGTATTATTTGCCTTATTTTGCAAATTTCCTTTCTAAGATGAGTTTGATTTCTTTTTACAGGCGACATGAAACCTCAGATCGTTTTGCTGGCTAGTGTCTGAAGTATTTCGGCATTCTGTTGATGTAGTGAAGTTATGGAATGTAGGCTAATCTTATTGCCATGACCTCACGTCCGGTCAAGGACAGGAGCACGGAGACACAGTTACTGACTCTTTGGATTACCAGCATGATCTATGGAACTGAGTGACGTCACAATGGGCCACGCGGATGGCGTCACGGCAGATGCCACGCCATCTATTTCTCAAGATTCTTCAACCAAAACTCGGAAAGTAGGGACGGGAAATCGAGGGATTCCGGGATTTTGGTGAGATACCCGTATTTAGCTTGTTTACCATTATTGACATCTGGTTAAAAAAAAAGTCTTTGCAAGTTTTGCCATAACTCTGTGTGTATGTTTGTTTCACCGAATGCCTCTTTCTGATTATAGGTATTCATGTCAGTTTGTTTTTAAAGACATGATTTTACAGAAGTAACTTTAGAATTCCGAGGACAGCCGAAAATAGAGCAACCCAGATGTTTTCGGAGGCCAGGGCTTGAAGAGAACTTATCACAGGCATCAGAGATAAACAATCATAACTGTTTGTTTCGGTCATGTTGTGAGAAGAAGGAAACTGGAAAAAGTTGTGACCATTGGAGAGATCTGTGAAAACAAAAAGACGCACAGAAAGGATTATTGACAGCCTTTTGTCATGACAGGAAGAGGTGTCAGGAAATAACTGATAAATGCTGTAAAAGATCGCATATTGGAGAGATGCATGATCAGCCACGCAAGTCGGCAAGGCACTTAATGATGACAGTGTGTGTGTGTCTGTGTGTAGATATGTATAAAGCTATTTATGGAAGTAGATAGATTTAGATCTATTAACGCAGTTCCAATATTCTGCATTTGTGTCACCTGGCAGTTGGGTGGGAAAAAAAGGGGGAGGGGGGGGGGTATCAGAATAGGATGGGTTCAGTTTTGATTCCTTCCTGTTGTCTCAACCCTGATGTGTCACTAATGATATAAATGTACATACAGTATTACATATTTATGAATACTGCACTGCGTTTTGGGCTGACAGATAAGCGAACGCACAAACACTCTGTCATGAATAATTAATATCGTAAAATGAACGTGAAGAACAGGTGTTACAGAAACACAACATATATGCTCAAGGGAATTCTTTCAACTTTTTGTCATCAATATCCTCATTGTCGTCTTTGTCTTCATCATCATCATCTTCATCACTAACATCAGCACCATCAACATCTTTATCACCACTTTAGTCAGTCAGAAGACTTACATAGAAGTCGTCAGACGATGTCACTCTATCGTCTTCTTTTCTCACAGACTTTAGAAAATCAAGTAATTGCGTCCTTATACACTACATGGTGAAATTCCGTCGTGGACATTTTCTTGTCTCTTCACCTCTGATTCTGATTCTTAACCATTTGTTATTACTTACTTTCGTGTGTAATAATGTAATTGGCTGACATATTCAATGTTTTATGGACAAGGCTGGTGGATAGCTCGATTACATACAAGCAACTTGGGGTAAAATCTGGCCCAGGTGGTACTGTCGTCTTCCGGGTCAAGATAGAAGATATGAATATTGTCTATATGGAAACAGCCAGTTGACCTTCTTTAAGGGCGTTGCTGCATCAGAGAACTGAGCATGCATGGAGAGAACCATACCGCATGTGCAATGATGCCGACTCTGATAAAGTTTCGTAATAATGGACGAAGGCAAAACAGCAATCATACAATAACTATATAATGAGCGAGCGATCCCTGACTGAAACGAAGACAATGAGCTGAAAACAATTCGTCTTAGTCGAAGTTACAGCTTCACCACAATCGGGTTTCCCCATACTTGCTCCGAATGTTGAAATTGAATTAAAAATCGACATCACAGCACTCGGAACACCCCCACAAGACCTCCTTCCCCATCTTCAGCAGCAAGCGAAAAATTCCTGTTCCGATGAACCAGTAACTGTCTGATTGTATACCTTCTCGCCATTTCCATGAGTGTCGAGCGTCGGCCAGATCCTCTTGTAACTCCTAGCAGTGCCATTCTCTCTAGACCGTAATGATCTTTCTGTACCTCAGCATTGTTCAATTGCTCCCAAAGATTCCTCACAACATCTAACTTGTCATACATCAGTTTACCACCAAGCGGCGCAGAACCGGTCAGTCTATCTACCTGCTCATTTTCCAAGCATACCGGCACACCTTGCCCCCTTCCTGTGCCAGTAAAAATCAACTGAAATGCCCCTCGCTGTCGCATTTGAAAAACTGGTAAATAAACAATTAGTACCGGAACAATCCAGAAATATGCGTATGTAGCAAAAGAAACCAATTATGTCCAAGTCACTTAATTAAGAGTGGGCAAACTATGGCCCGCGGGACAGAGCTGGCCCGTCGGGCAGTTTTTACTGACCGGTAAGGCAGGTGTAAAATTAGTATCTAAACTGGCTCTTGAACTCACAAAATTGTAGAACATGAAAACATCATATATAGGAGGGAAAAAGCAACTGTTGATAACCTTAACCTTGACAACAGGAAATTGATGTCGCTAAATTGTTGACCCTGCTATTGAAACAAATGTTGCGATTGAAATCAGACATTAGGAGACAGTGTTGTCGGTGATCAGCAAACTTTGATAATCAAATATAAGACAACGAGTTTTAGCTATTTAGGCAGCAAGTCTGTAAATAAAAAAAGTGCGGTATCCTACACAATATCGCGCTACGTGGAAATCTGGCTGTTATGTTTTAACGGATTTTTTTCCCCCAGTATAGTCTGCGACTAGGTTAGTAATTCTAAATTTGATCCCTGGATTCACCAAAAACAATTTGCCCACCCCTGCACTAAATGAGCAGTTTTTCGGCTACACTTGAGTCGGCTTGACTTGTTTTTGATTTGAGGAGTCTGTAATACTGCCAGAGCAGATTATTGGGAACAGCATATTCCGTTAGTGTCTTTCCAAAATGTGTAGTTAGTTAGTTGCTTAACCTTTACAGGAGGTTGCTGAATCAACCCCAGCATTCTTTAGCTTTTGTGGTTTTTTAAAGGCAAATGTTACGTCTAGTTAGGTTAGTTGCGTATCCTTTACAGGACGTTGCAGAACCAACCCCAACAGCCTCTGGCTGTTGTGTTGTTTTTCTAGGCAAATACGTCCAGTAGTTTGTCATTGCATGCTGGACGGTCGGCTTTCTTGATACCATGGTCGAAACCAACACAAGGCGCATGGCCCGCATTACGAAGCGTTCGCATCGACTTAGCCACAGAGCCGACGTTACGACTTGTAGTTTTCCAAAATATGACGCCGTCATATAGTCAGGTCAGAGAGATCAATATGCATACGACTGACTATTAGGTGTTTTTGACACAGCTTTCTCTGAAAGATACTGGCTAGGTGAGAGGGCAGGTTGTAAAGTTGTAGTTACGAAGTATAATATGGACACAAGTGGGGTATGACATAGAGGTACGGCGTCACTTCTAAAACATATTGTGCTTACATATCTTGGTTGTCTTTACACAATTAAATAGTTCCATGAAGGATTCTGAATGTCTCTACCGAGTTTCAATGCTTTCATCGTGGTATCTTCACATGCAAGAGTGTTAATTCCTACATCTTGATACCTGTACCACCCACAATCGGATGAGCTGTTTTTGTAAACGCCATTCTTCTTTCCAAAGTCCTTGCGGTGTAACGTCTGTCGTCATGAAGGTACACAGAATTGTAAAGCTCATGCTGGCAATCGTTTTCTATGTACGTATAAGTTAGTTTGATATCATCATGATCAAAATCATCTCTCTTGGTCATTTCATGTCATTCTTTCTCTCCAATATTTTTGATGTCACGGTGTAGGTTAGACCCGTGTTCTTCAACCTTTTCCACATTCATGACCCATCAATACGGGATCAGCTGTTTCAGAGCCCACCTGACAGCTAACAAAACACAGAAACAAAAAAATGTAACGTAACGGACCCTCTTCCCCACTGTCAGGAGTATTGGGCATATAGGGCTAGATATTGGGCTAGACCTACAATCTATAGACTAATCTACACTTGGTGGTTGATGTGGTCAGCATTACACCGGCTGCCTTTACTTTCCAGGACTATACCCGGTACCTACTCAGAGCAGGGTCAACCTGGGAGCTAAGCTCATTTTTGAAAAAAAAAAAAAAAAACACTAAACAAACAAACAAACAAACAAACAAACAAGTCAGACTCCTTTAAGACCCAAACCCACGACCTCCCGATCCGCAGGCGAGCTCAAAACAAATGTAGTTGGCAAATTCTGGTTAAATGCGATATCACAAACTTAGAGTTTTCACCTAATGTAACCTCTGATGCCGCTTAGAAGTTTTACAATCATATATTTGTGGATGGAGCGTTGTCTCTAAAAGAAAAAGCGCTACAATAACATCTATTCGATTACCCTGCTAGACTAGACTAACCACTTACAAACTCCTATTATATAAATAGGCAGACATTTTTTGACGGCTTACTTGGCCCATAGGTAGAAGAACAATGTTCTAATTTGTTCTAGAAAATATCTTATTCATAACCTTCACGAAGAATGTGGATTGTTGACTTATAATGAGTGTTGGTGGGTTAATTTTGAAGACATCTTTATTACAATTCCTGTTTGTCCATGTTGTTCATGTTCTATTCATTTTTCTGTAACTCAAAATCTCAGACAACCTGCTCTTAATTTCTCAATAATATTTTTTTTGGGGGGGGGGGGGGGGGATTTCTTTTCTAACATCAGGAGGAACTAGTCATTTCTATGATTTGTTTGTCGCTCAACCGGCAAATATATTGCCCTAAGTCCAAGTCCTTTTGAGAAAAAAATTCAAAGGTAGTCCACTTTCAGACTGCTGCTAGCTAGCCGAGGCTGCCAACAGTCTCCGCCTATATTTATGGTCTGGGTTATTTGTGTCACTTTCGTGACTAAATTCTAGTGTTGCGCCATTTCTGGGCTTGATGCTTCCATCCGGTTCCGACTGCTCGTCCTGCACCCTGTTGTTAGCTGTTCGTTTCTTTCCTCTTCTTATCTGGTGTCTCCTCTTGGTGTCATCTCTCTCTGATTTGGCCAGGCTATATTCCCCTTGCCACTGTCACTTAATAAACACATCATGAGAAGGCGACTAATAAGGAATTTGTTTTAATTAGTTGTGTTTATCGAAAGCCACAAATATGGCAGCTTAGCTGTAAACCTCTTAGGAATACTATTATACAACAGTGAATGCTGGAAAATGACATTGCGAATTACACATATACTTCAGACTTTTCAAAATAAATGTTTAAGGAGAATTCTATGAATATTTCAGCCAAACAAGATCACAAATGAAGAATTGAGGAGGAAAACAGAATGTGGCTCACTGGCAAATGTTATCACAGTAAGACGACGGAGATGGCTTTGACATGTTTGTAGAATGCCTTGTGACACTCTGGCAAAAACAGCTCTCCGGTGGACAGCAGATGGGAAAAGAAGGCGTGGACGACCTAAGGAAACATGGAGAAGGACAATAGAACGGGAAATGAAGGAATGTAAACTGACATGAGATACCATGGACAGAAAAGAAGCAGACCGGCAGCAATAGAGATCACTTGTAAATGCCTTGTGTGTAAACAGTGACATGAAGAGGATATAGATATAGACAGTATGCGCTCTGAATGGATAGAAAGCATTCGGAAATCGCACTTAACTTCCGTAACCTGGATCTACACACCGGGTCATGCGGGCGTAAAGGGAAATGAGCGAGCGGACCAACTGGCAAGCACAGCACTAATGATTGCGGGAAAAAGCATGGACAGAGCAGATATAGTTAACGCTGTACGTACTGGGCTAGTGGATAATATCGAATCCCTGACACTAACACGATTGCGTGACATGGGAGTTAAGCATGGTGAAGCACGTCTTTGCCGTCTGCGAGGCCGAGAAAGGAGACAATATAACCAGCTTCTCATGGGGACAATTAGTAGAAGTACTTTGGAGTGGCTGCTGCTTCGGAGGACTGCGCACGCATGGGTATGCCCAATGTGCAGTGACGTCGATTGTGATAACAAAACACAAAATAACATTTTATAGGAAGTCGGCATTCTGAAACCCAAGTTCAAGGTGTCTCCTTCGTGCCAAAGAACTGCATGGCTGTTGGGTGAACAGTCGTTAACGAAGGCAGTCAGGTCGTTGTAGGGGCGACGCCTGCTGGTGGATGTAATGTCCTAAGTCCCTTTCCCAGCTAATAGTGAGGGTACTGCTGGGGTGACCATTTGTTAACCCCTCACATAATGCTTCAAGTCACAGTGGACACTAGGCACGACCACTTTTTTTTTTTTTTTTTTAAAGCCGTGGCAGTTCTGCCAGGCGGTGGCCGTTGCATTTTTGCTCCATTTGTAGACTGGAAGGATATAGTTTCGTCACCCAGCTTCTGAGTTGAGTGCATGGTGTGACACTGTGAGCTACGAGTGTTTTTCGTTGGCACAGGAGCGGAGCAACAATGGGGTGACCCGTTTGCTATGATGCTGAAACTAGGATTACCAGATTACCAGATTACCAGATATAGATATAGACAGCTGTAAACCATAAGGCAGTGTGCCAACGACCCTTTGTAGGCGATGGAAAAGAAACCAGAATTACATTGCATCAACTTTTCTTTCAGTATTCAGTATTCGGCTAACTGTGAATGCAGATTCGCATTTCCGACATACTAGGACTTGAAGTCAGCTGCAAGTAATTTCAAGATGACTCATTTGCGTTGATGTTGTCAGTAATGTAAACGTCATACCTTTGGGAAAACAGCACACAAACTACTGAACGCAAAATTGTTTGGTAAAACCATTAACATTGTTAAGAGAGGCCAGGGCTGTTGAACTGGATTCCATACATGATATGGAAAAGACTGCACTGGAAAGAATGAAATTGAGGATAAAAGTACGAGTCCTTTATGGTGATGATGATGATGTTTTGTGTTTATCATCATCATCATCTTCATCATAAACCACTTCTGCCTTTAAGCGTCATGGAAAGGAATAGTTTGCGATCTAGTGCGCACTAGATTCCATTGGCTTTTGTCATGCCGTGAAAGCGTAGTGTCTTTAATGTTGTCAATCCATTCTTTTTTTCGCGGCCGTCCTCTTGCTCTTGTAGATAGTCTTCTGAGATGTCGTCCTTGTGATGGTATTTGATCTTGCTGCATTCTAACGAGATTGCCAAACCACTTGATCTGCTGTTTCTCTGTGTTTATTTTTTTGTTTAAATAAATTTTCGACGGATCAACATCATGACACACGGGTGTAAACCGTAAGTGCTCTTTTCTACTTCTAACTCAATCTGAATCTGAAAAATCTCAGCGCAGTGCACGAGGATCCTGAAATACTTTGGGTAGATTTTGAACTCAAAATGTTTGCCCAGGCAGCGCCGTTAGGCTACTCTTTTCGATTTCCAACTGCTAAAGAATGTTTTACCTGTGCAAGAATACACACGGGCGTCAGATATTACTACCCAGAGACCAGGGGAAATTACCGGAAGTCCACGTGAACAAATCCCAGCCTTCACCGGGGCTTGAACCCTGGACCTCCAGCACTCGAGGTGGACACCACACCTCGAGACCACTTAGCCCAGATGACGATGACGATGATGATGACGTTGATGATATTGATGATGAGATGATGATGTTGTAAACCACAAACAGCCAACATATGAGGAGGTTCGTCTGTGACGTTCTGAAGATGGCATACAACTAACTGTAGACGGCCAGCAAACTGCAAACTTACATAACTGAGCCCATAGAAGTTAGTTCTCGTTGACTTGTATTGAACACACGAACTTACTATATAATTAGACGCAGCGACCGCGACGTTCGTGACTTGGAGCCCTAATTGGCATACACCCAAGGACCCCGTCTGATGGCCAACTTATTTGATAAATTGTATTTGACTACTATGCAGGTGTCACCCAACACTTGAATGTTTCAGATATTTGACTCAATGGGGAAGCCAGGACAAATCAGGGCTCGTTCACAATTGTACCAGACTCCAACATGTCGGTACTTCTTTCATAACCGTTTTAAATTTAGATTGAATAACTGTACGCGTTATTTCGTTAGTAAAATGTTGCCACCTAATTATTTCTCGAGTTTAAATGTTTATAATTTATTTAATAAAACTACTTATGGCTGAGAAGCGGACTTTAAATGTGCATACTTGACATAATTATTACCGTGTCAGAAACAACTAAGGCAAATAAACTACAAATATGCATTAACCGGTGCCTGCGCAGTATAAAAAGAATTAAATGGTATGATAGAATCACTTGCGTAAAGCTTTGGGAGAGAACTAAACAAGTTCCACGATACCGAGGTGAAGAAAAGACGATGGCGGTGCATAGGGCACACCAGGAGAAAACTTGAGAGCAATATAACTAGAAAGTCTTTGCTGTTGAACCTACAGGGGTATATAAATAAAGAAAGACGCAAACACACACATGTAAAAATTATGTAGAGAGTGAAGTCAAAAAGACGGGGAGGACATGGGGAGAGCTACATGCGTTAGCGAAGATAGAACGACTTTGCCTGATTTGACTGAGGGCCTATGCTCCACTGGGGAGGGAGGAAAAAGGGGGGGGGGGGGGGGGGGGGGGGCACAACAAGAAAGAAAAAAAAAACGTGTTGAAAACCTCAAACATGAGGATACCAAATTGTCTCTGACTCAGATGCAACATGTGGGTTTATCTATCCGTAACGGTGCAGTAGTCTCTAGACACTAAATCTTCCAAAACAGAATGGGGGTCGTCAGGGTAATATGCATACTGATATGCTCTGGAGATGTATGGAGCACGTATGTATATGCCTGCTTTGCAGTAAAGATAATTCTGAAAGACAAATAACATCTACTTCAGCATTCCGAGTTTTTAAGCTTCATTGCTGCAAATATCACCCGCCTCCACTTATCTCTGGTTAGCCTTCTCTTTCAAGTTAGTGACATCAAGTGTTTGCAGGTCTATCTGGACATTATCTCTCCATCGTCTTCTTGGTCTGCCTCGTGGTCTACAACCATTCATCTCCCTCTTGTATACAGTTTTATCTGACATTCTTTCAAAATGCCCCAACCATTTCAGTCTATTAGCTATCATGATGCCAGTGATTAGAGCTGATTTAAACAGATAGTGAGTTTCGTTGTTGCTTCTCACTCTCCATTCACCGCTGTTTGCATCTTTGATGGGTGCAAAGATTTGTCGTAAGACTCTGTTTTCGAAAACCTGTAATAAGGTTTCATCTGTTTAAGTTGTGCTCCAAATTTCAGAGCCATATAAAACGACTGGTCTCATCAACGTTTTATGTTTTTTGATCTTAGTTTTGCGAGAAAAACCCTTTTACTTTAGCAGATGTTGAAGGGCATAGTATACTTTATTTCTAGATTGTATTCTGTATTGTATTTCTTATCTCAGCATATTGGAGCATTTAAAGTTTGCACCCAAGTACTTTTATGTTTCCGTTCGTTTTCTGTTCGGAAAATAACATAGCTGAGAGAAAAAACGCCGGATGCCCAGAAGGAACCTTTGTTTTTAGACTGTGGACAAAGAACCAGTCAGTCTCTAATTGATGAGAATACCTTCTCAGTGTATCTCCTACTGTAGTCCAGGATGGTTTCTGCACAAAATCACAGCACTACGTTCGATCAGAAGATAGAAATGGGCACAGCAGACTGAGTCAAATGTACAGGAAATTCGTGATTAGAGACTTGGAACTTTGCCCATGTGGACAGAGATCCCAGAATGTAAAACAGTGCTGCAGATATGTTCTGTGCAGGCAGTTGAGTGATCCCAGAATGTAAAAACAATGCTGCAGACATGTTCTGTGCAGGCACTTGAGAGATCCCAGAATGTAAAACAGTGCTGCAGACATGTTCTGTGCCATTACGGTGTTACAACAGACAGTATGGATCAGTGGAGGACATTGGTCGCACAACAGCCTTTATAGCCTTCTGTATGAGGATTTTCCAGGAGAATGAAACAGTCTTGTATTGAAAGTATCAACCAGGTGACAGGCCAGTGTATTCCTGCCCTTACCGGCATCGTTGGGGAAAGGAAGCCAACAACGGACGAAACGTTGTGTTACCATTGCCTGGCCTCTGTGAAATGATGAAAGTAGTATTAGCATTAGTCAACAATTATACCTGCAAACAGCGGAATATAGATCCCAACGCCCTCATAATGATATGAATAATTTATAAGTTGATATTCGTGTCAGGAGCGGCGCCCGTGGCTTTGGCGTTGCGAGTTCGACTCGTTATTCCAAAGGACGCCAATCAAAACCCACTGCTGGCTTTGTAGATTTTTATCATGGTGTGGGGCGCCGCAGGTTCACCCAGCGTAAAATGGGTACCAGGATGGCTGTCCTGGGAAAGTAAAGGCAGCCGATGTAATGCTGATCACATTACCCACTTAGTGCCGATTGGTCTGTAAATATGGGTGCTCTTCCCATATGCCCGATGGCGTGAAATGCGATCTTTACTTTTACTTTACTTTAATTGTTTCAGGATACAACCATTTCACAGCAGTGAAAACGTCAACGGCGAAAGCACCGAAACAAAACGCAATTTTAACCCAGGCTTTGCAAAGCTTAGTCGAAAAAAAAAAAATTAAAATCACAATTGCTAAACCGAACGAGCCAAAAAGCTCCAAGGATGGCAGGGGGAAAAAAAAGGTATCTGAGACAGTGCGCATATAATGGCAAACTAGATATTTGGTAAACAGGATTCGAGCTTAGTAAGGAACGGAAATACCCTTTTCACTCTTAAGGTCCGTCGGGGACATGGCGCTAAAGTTAGTTAGGTATCCGTTACAGGACTGTTGCCGAACCAAACCCAGCATTTTTACAAGGGAGATTTTACAAGGCAGTTTTCCGTTCGATGTTTTCCATTTCTAAACGGTCAGCACGCCCTACCAGCAACGCCTAAGCCAGAGATGGTGTGTTTAAACCAGTCGGTACTGGATGGATGATTAAGTGTGCATCAAGCCGACAGATTTTGATTACAATCGGCAATCAGTAAACGAATTCCCAGCATCACCGAAACAAACTGCATTTAAATTTAAAACCAGCTAAACACACACTCATCAACATGTGGCAGGCAATTTACAGAACGTCGCCTCAATAACAGCTTGCCTGAAAGAAAAGCCGCCCCTCATCAACTCTCCCGCTTCATGCACTTTCCTGCCCAAGGTATGTGTCCCGTATGTCCTGTCCATCTTCGTTCCCTGGGTCTCTTGTCCGGTGCCATGCCCTCCGCAACTGTTCTGTCCAGTTCACCGTGAAGTGGCCTATGGTCGAAACATTTTAGTTTCCGAGACAAGATGCTGTTTGGGAGACAATTTTCCTGGATGTTAGGATCATATATGTTTTTTTTTTTTTAAATTTAATGGCATCCCTTACGTCATATAAATCATGACAGTCTCTTAAGAAGGCACATAACATACAGAATGTGTGTACGTCCGTGCCGTCAGAGTATAAAAGCTTCAGAAAAGGCTGTGAAAACACATCCACCCAACGGCTCACCACATGCTAGAGAGATGAAAACCGTGACTGAGGGTTGACACGCCAACCACTTAAGTGGCTGTTGGACAAGAAGGAAATTGGGTTGATGAAACTTGGACCAACCTATCTTAAGAGTGACACTTTGGTTGGAAGATCTGGTGTCTGCTTTCTTCTGATGAAAGTGTTAGATTTTGGCAAGCACTGGTGAACTCTGACAAGTAGGCAAGTTCATCTGCATAATAAAAACAGCGTCCGGGTTTGAGCCCAAGCACGAATAAACATCGTGAGAAGATAAACCCGCTGCTGAAAATTGTTGTTAGAGACGAATTGTAATGTATCACTGCATCTGGCTTCATCTGGGTATAAATTCGACATCATTTCATGCAGGACAAGCCCATCTTAGCTCTGTCTCCCTCCGCAACAGCCAGCAAAGAGTCTCCACACTGATGGTAGCTGTTGTCATCTGGTTAACTATTCGTCTTACCTGTACCCATGAGTGGCGCACAGAACCCACACAGACTCCTCGCAGCATCATTCTTCTCGGTTATAGGTTTTCAGTATTTTCCATTTTACTTGTTACCTGGTCGGCGAAATATTATCTCTTCCTTATGCATTGATGGTACTACTATAGAAGACAGGGAACAGTAGTGAATCAGTGAATAGTTTACTCACCTAACGTCTGGGTTCTCATATACTTTTGTCTTAGGGTTTCTTTTGGGCCTCCTTACCTCCTTAATCATTGTTGTCACATATCGCTCCTGTCGCGTGCCTGATTTAAGGATTTCTCCTTAAGAACCAACAGCACTCTGAAATAATTATGTTGAGTCGTTGGCTCGTATTTGTTTAAGGGATGCCCCGTGGCCAATATACGCTCAACTTATTTCAGGAGTAGGGCAACTCAAGTTTTAGCACTACAAAATATATAATATTCCTAGGCACACTTGGCTGGACACCACCACTACTATAAAAAGATAGCCCCCAGGTTATGATAGTAGACTATCATAGCCATGTTAACATAGATAACACTTATTACTCACACAAACATCAAAGCTAGACAGTTAGAATGGTGAAATAGGGACACCCAAGTCAGCCATGAAAATGTTTGCATGTAATAAGTACAATATATATATACATGTATTAATTAATAGATTCTCAAGAATGTTCATTGACTGAAGCTGATCAGTGATACAATCCATGATATTGAAGCAGCCAGATCTTGGGTCAGGCGAGTACATGAGTTCATCCTAGGAATCTCAAGGAGCTGCGGGAAGAGAGCATGATAATGAATAAGTGATCACTTAGCCTAGTTCGAAGGTCAATGCTCCCCTCAGTCCATGGTGATTCGACTGTAGTTGACTTAGGTATCTACGCCTCTAGTTGATCTGGTACCAGTGACTACCTCACCATCGAGGACACAGGAACTGCATAGGGACTCAACAAGTCTCTTTCACAGGTCAGGTCACAAAACTGTCTCAGAGCCCAACCAAGCTCCTGAAGACTGGTTCTCTAGATTGGTGACACAGATGTCTGCAAATGTCTACTCGTCCTGGAGCTCACAAACACGCTTTGCCAAGTTGAGGTAGTGGCAAAAAGGGCAGAACTTCTGGTTATGCTTGGTGCATAGAATGGTATGGGTTGGTGGTTGTTGGCTGGACTATGATTCGTCTGCCTGATCCCTACAGAGGTCTCATCCCAAGCTTAGGAAATCTTCCAAGTTAGAACTGGAACTATAAATGCGCCAAATTCTACAAAGAATGGATACACTTCTTGATACTTTGGGATCAGGCGAAAGAATGCCTTTTTTCAAAATCAAACCAGCGTCACCAGGAAAGAAGTTCCATGTATTCATGAACAAGGAGTAAACCGGTTGACAGGAATTTCTAAATAAAATACCATAATTCGCCAATCTACAGTTGCAAGTTTGAAAATGAAGATATATCAAAGCAACTAGAAGGTCTAGAAATGACTATTTTACCAGATAAAGGTATAGATTAATATAAGGGACTATATACCTTTCCGGACGGGTCTGAGTTTGAAATTTTGCTGAGCGCGAGGGATATCAAGTCCTGACTCGTCCACTGTGTATGGTGGCTGCTCATCTCACGACAATTGTATTTCCCATTCCAACGCCTGTTTAGCGATTCTCTGCTGGTTTCTTCTGGGGATGCTTCCAGTGTAATACCATCCTCTCTGTCTCATAACTGTTGAGACTAGTGGTTGCCCAGCCATCTTCTCTGTCTCATAACTGTTGAGACTAGTGGTTGCCCAGTCATTTCTTTTATTTCTTCATTCTTTTTGAATTACTCCTATATTATTTTCATAATTGTCCTCAAACATTTGTTTTTAGATTCATTTTATTTACTTCCATTTACTTCCATTTACTTAAACAATTTTGAATTCCATATTTTGTTCAAGCTATTAAAAGCTGCTGATGCCTTATCTAAAAAAGCAAGTTGATCTGTTATTTTAATTACTTTTCTCTCCAGTGTTACATCTGCTTGATTTGTTGTTGGTGTCTTCGATACATTTATATTTTCATATTTATTTATAGTCCAACCCTTCGTGCTATATTTGCTAAATTTTCTTTTTTTTTCTTTGCATGTCATAGCTGATTTTACTTAGCAGAACATATCGTCAGCAAAATCCAGATCTTCCAACATTGTGTTCTCCGCCCATTCAATGCCAGTGTTCGCAACACAACATTTGTTCATCACTGAGTCAATTGGTATGCCAAATAACAGAGGAGATAAAGGGAATCCCTGTTTCACACTAGTATCAACTTTAAATCAGTCACTTAAACCATCATCTTTTCGCACTGCACACTCTGAACCTTCATATATTGCCTTAATAATATTTATTATTTTCATTGGTATATCGTAACATTCAAAATTTCCCCATAGTGATGTTCTATGTAAACTATTAAAAGCTTTCCTAGAGTCACTGAAATTAAAAAAGGGAGTTGTGGTTTTTCAATAACTTCTAAAAAAATAAGTTTCAGAGTGACTATTTTATCTAAGAGGCTTCTTCCTTGTCGAAAATCTACTGGTTCCTCTCTCATGGTTTTGTCCACTACCCATTTGATTGTACTGAGAATTATTTTACAAAAAGTCTGTGACATTACTGATAACAGAGTAATTCCTCTCCATTTGTTGCAGTCTTTACTTTGAATTTTAGCAATTAACCCTTCTTCCACTGATCTGGGATTTGCTTCTTCTGGCCATATTCTTTAAACAAATTTAGTCCTTACATTCCAAAATCTTCCTCTAGTGATTATTTTTGAGCCAAGCAGTGTGCATATCTGGCCTTTGACTTTCGCAGAGCGGCTTTCATTCATAACCATAATACACGCACTATGTGCACCACATATTTCCCGGAATGGCATCCTTTCGTGCAAGTTTCTGTAGCTAATACATTTTTAACAGTGTGGGGTAGCTTGCCCCACCCCCAAACCCTCCTCCTGTATCATCGGGGCTTGGGACCAGCAGACTCAATCTAAAATGTGTACCAGAAACAATTGTGACTAGCGTACAATTATCCGACGTGAGGTTGACCGTATCATCTATCGAGTACTAATTATTCTATAAATATTTTGATGTAGCACCATATGCCCGGTGCGCCTAGGGCGTAAAAATGGTCTTTTAACGATTTATTTACAAGTAGGATGTGTCTAGTTGACTTTTAACTGTAACTGAAACACGGTTTTTGATGAACATGGGCAGAGCAATTAGAAACAAGATGCAAAAATAACCAGTGTACTTTTATAGCTAGTGACGTCCTTGTTAAGACATCCAAACATAGGTATAGTCGGTTCATAA
>CAJHNH020000726.1:65000-225000 GCA_905116865.2 Candidula unifasciata
AGGTTCACTGCTCTTCAACAATCTTATCATAAATAGCAACTAAATAATTGTTACTGAAAGTTGATATGCCGGGCTGAAACTCTCAGATGTTTGCAGCAAGTAACAAAAAAACTGTTTACAGGTAGACTGGGTGCCTATTTTAGATGCAATTGAGCTACAGCTACGGAAATATGAACTCACATAAATGCAGGCTTAAATGAGACAAAGTGACCTCTGAGGTTCAAAGTTAAGTATAATGCATTTATCTGGGAAAAGGAACGATGAAGAAAACGCACTTCAGAACTTGATCCCCTTTCCCGTGTGCTATCTGTGCTGCAATACTGGAAATACTTTCATCAAGTTTCTCATATGCTTATAGGACGTAACTTGAGCCAGAGCGTATCTGAACCTTGTAGATAAATATGACCGAACACTGCTATAGTGTGAGAATCTCTCCAACAACAATAACTACCATTAACTCTTTCACTCTGAATACGTTGCTATGTTTTCATCCTGGGATAGAGTTGGTGTATGTGGGCTGTTAATTAGCAGAAATACAGAAATAGAGGAACTGTATGACAGAGAAAGCGTATGTGAGTTGTAAATTAGCAGAGTGTCACATATCACTCCTGTCACGTGCCTGATGTAAGGATTTCTCCTTCAGAACCAACAGCACTCAGAAATAATTATGTTGAGACGTTTGGCTCGTATTGGTCTAAGGGATTCCCCGTGGCCAATATACGCTCAACTTATTTCTGGAGTAGGGCAACTCAAGTATTGGCACTACAAAATATATCTGTATATGAATACAATATTCCTAGGCACACTTGGCTGGACACCCCCACTACTTACTAAAGAAAGCCCCCAGGTTATGATAGGTCATTATCATAACCATGTTAACACATATTGTTAAGATTCATGCACACACAAATGCTGAATACTTAAAAAGATGAAATAGAGACACCTAAGTCAGCCATGAAAATGAATGCATGTAATCAGTATACTATATACATATATAAAATAGAGAAGCAGATGCCAGATTTCTATAGCTGGATTCCAGGATACAATGTCCAGATCACCAAAATTACACAGAAAGAAGGTCCTGGAGATGAGACAGTGTCATCATTGGGAAACATGGAAGCTGTGAGGAATATAGCAATACATGGCATCAACTGTCACTTATCCTCTTTCTATCGGTGATGCTTCCCTCAGCTCCTGATGATTCGACTGTCTTTGGTGACTCTGCCTCACTGGATCAGATGGTGGAGAAGTACCTCACCATAAAGGACGCAGCAACTGGATAGGCACACAGCAACTGGATAGGCACACAGCAACTGGATAGGCACACAGCAACTGGATAGGAACACAGCACCTTCTCCCACGAGTAACTCACAGCACTGTCCCTGAGCTACACACATGCTCTGGCACTGGATGATGTTCGGGTTATATTGTACCCCATCTTGAGGAGGACAGTCTTCTCAATTGGTAGTTGGGTGATAATAAGTAGGTAATGGGTGAATTGATTGATGGGTTATGGTTTATGGTTGGTGGGTGTTGGTTGGACTGTGATTCTTCTGCCCGCTCTTCACAAAGGTTTCATCCTGCCAAGAAATAACTCAGAATTAGTCATCACCAAGAGGGTAACATCTTGACAGGA
This sequence comes from Candidula unifasciata, assembly GCA_905116865.2. Lineage (NCBI taxonomy): Eukaryota > Metazoa > Mollusca > Gastropoda > Stylommatophora > Geomitridae > Candidula > Candidula unifasciata. Next base: position 66,637 of record CAJHNH020000726.1, read on the forward strand.
AAGACAGAATAAGTATCAGTCACCATCCCACATCAGCCTACTCCACCTCTGCTCCCCTGTTTCATTCCTCAGAGTGCACTCTCAAGACTAGGAGACACCTGTCTCCTATCATTCATCTGTCTGTTTAGTGCAAGAGATGGAAAGTCAGATATATAGTGGAGATAGATAGACACTCTAACACATATATCAATCTCTCCCCCCCTCTCATCTGCACACCGACACCAATATTTACCGTCAGTACTTCTATTCCCCACGACTCACAAGCCAACCCAACACATTCATTGATCTGGGTCAAACACATTCCCACACTGGCCGACCAAGTCCTGACTTAAATTCTGTCCCCATTCGTATGCACAAACTTCTGTTGTTAGTTTAAATAGTACACACTTGTAAGGTTATTAGTTTTACCAGTATGTGTGGGTTATTCAGGGCATAGGCTATTTAGTCTGTACAGAGGAAGGTCTAAGTTCGAATCCGCTTCCCTAGCGATAAAGAACGGTCGAACTATGTGTGATCCCACAGCCGACACTGATCTCTCTACAGCAGTGACCACTTTAACAGACATTGTTTTAGGTACTCGTAAACTATAATTAACTTACCCAAGCATATGAAAAGTCCTAGACATTACAGATCGCCTTTTACAAATGAATTATACAGGCGTCGATTGACACGTCTGAACGCTTGGAAGCCGGCAAAAAGAATGGCGCAAAATTCCTTCTTCGGGCGTTGGTAAGAAGTAGTTCCTAGTATACAGGGGAAAGGAGTAAATCGGTTCCTAAGAAACCTCTAATAACTCTCCTAATATTTATCCAATAGTTGTACATTTGAAAGTTGTGTTAAGACAAAGCAACTAGAAGATGTAGAAATTATAATTTTGTCCGATAAAGGCATATATCGATATAAGGGACTATATACCTTCCCGGACGAGTCCAAGTTTGAATGTTGTGCCGATTTACAGGTAAGGCAAGTTACCAGTCTTTCGGACTGATGTGTAATGGCTTATCATTCCACGACACAGAGATAGAGGAACTATGTGACAGAGGAGGCTTATGTGGGCTGCAAATTAGCAGAAATAGGAAGAACTATGTGGTAGAGAAGGTGGAGTAACCGCTGGTTATTTACTAGGGAAAACTGTGGAGTATACAAAGGAATGCTCAGCTTTTAAACTGCACTTGGAGGTGCACTGTGCTTGCATGCCAACCCTATTGTGGCGGGTTTATGAAAACAGTATCCAAGGCTCACAGGTCAACCCAGATTAAAATGGGTACCTGGAAATGTCATGGGAATCAAAGGTGGTGGCGTGATATTGACCACATCTTCCAAAGAGTGCTATCTGGTCTAAATAATATAAACCATTTTCTCATATTGTCGCTTGAGCTACGGAGTTTGTACTTTATTATGTGAGACGCTTTCGGCAAAGGCAAGCCGTTCTGTGGAGAGAGATAGAGAGATGGGAGAGGAACGAGAGCCATAAGGGATACAATCCGGTGTAACAAAGTCGAACCTCTCAACTTTAACGTTTACGCTGATTAACGCGCAAAGGTTTGAAATTGAAATCTATACTTGTGTTAAACATCTGCACTGAGGTAACTAGGGAAACATAACGTATATAATTGCTGGAGCTGACTGTGATATACATTTCCATACACTGGGTAACGATATTACGCTGAATGTGAACAACACCCTGTCTCATCGTACATTATTCACTCAACACTTTTTCTGCTCTCTTATAAATAAATGAGATTGAGTTGATCTTCTGAGATACTCACATTGAAAGCAAACCTTATCATGGAATCCAGTTTTCACACATCCAAAGAAAACCCTCCCCCCCCCCCACCCACACCGCCCTCTCCTCTCCCCCACAATTTTAACTTAAAGCTTCTAAGGACCTGGTTGAACGTGATGATAACTATTAAAGCGAAATAAGAAAGGAAGAAAAGATTTCTGTGGCACAGTCGTGCCTATACATCCCCCAAGAAATAGATGTGCCTAAGTCGGCCAAGTTGAATGAATATAGTTCGTATCTCTCTTCAATCGTACTCAAGAACAAGGCCAGTGATGTAATCAATTACATAAGAGCTGGTTTATTCATAATATTCTCGTCACACACATTTCATAAATTCAATAAGCAATAGTAAATGAACACACCTTATTACTGGCTATTCGTATGCCTCTACGAGTTCCTTAACCACTGTTCTGGCTAAACTCCAAGTTTAACATATACCTTCTAAACTAAGTAAAGCACTAGTTTTCTCCTAACCGGTTTCTCTGGCGGTCTAGCCCTAACTGTCCTCTCAAGCGGTTCCGGGGCTAACTAACTGTTCTAGCTAAACTCCAAATTTAACATATACCTTCTAACGAAGTTCAGCACTAGTTTTCTCCTAACCGGTTTCTCTAGCGGTCTAGCCCTAACTGTCTTCTCATGGCGGTTCCGGGGCTAACCGTCCTCTCCAGCGGTTCCGGGACTAACTCACTGTTCTAGCTAAACTCCAAGTTTAACATATACCTTCTAACGAAGTACAGCACTAGTTTTCTCCTAACCGGTTTCTCTAGCGGTCTAGCCCTAACTGTCTTCTCATGACGGTTCCGGGGCTAACCGTCCTCTCCAGCGGTTCCGGGACTAACTAACTTCTCAAGCCCCTGGCTCTGACTTTATTCCACCGCTTTCCCGCTCCTCCTGGCGTACCATCTTAATCACTTCTCTGTCACCTGTCTTTGGTGGTCACGTTTGGATGAACGTATCTCATCCGTTGGTCACAGCTCACGGGCACTCGTCGAATGTTTCATCCCTCACTGTCAGATGTCATGGCGGTGTGTTCTGCATAGCTGGCTAGGCCATGGCTTTCTAATCACCCATTCTGTCATTTCACACAGTGATGGATTAGTACGCCGTGTGGTGGTCTGAAATGTATGCTTGTTCATTTAACCCCTTTCTGCCTACATTTCATTACATTCGCCCTACACACTTTTTAACAAAATTGTTTCCTATCTTCAATTTTATGAAAACTACTCCAATTATACCCGCTACCTAACTAAACCTTATGTGAACATCTAGCCACGTAATGAAAGCATACAACATAACATGTAACATCATAAAATTCATGCAGTATAATGAAAACGTGACATGCATACAATAACTAATAGTCAATAATTCTAAAGACATAAAAAAAAAAAAAAAACGATGCAACTCCCTCGTTGTATTAGCATAACAACCTCTTATTCACTGGTATCCCTAATGAATGTGCGGAGTTGTCTGAAGTATAAAGGAATAGTATCTGTATTCCTCCTTTATAAACTCAAACCTGAAAACTTTGTATACAAGAAATGACATGCCATGTATCCCCAGTTATCAATAAAGTAACCCTCGAAAATGTCATCTCCCCAAGAAAGGATGAAAATAGAATCTCTGAGAAAGTCAACATACACTGAACAATAAGGTATAACCTTTACAGAGTATAAATAATTCTTATACCGTTAGGTATATTAAATGGAGAGAAATTTCTCAGAAACAATCGTAGCATTTCCTCAAGTCGAATGTACAATGCCACCACCTGTATTTACAGGCATTTATATACTGTGATAATCCACAGCGTTTATTGTTGCTTCCCTAAGAGGTTGCTTCCTCTGTTTAATGCATATTGCATCTTCTGTTAAGAAATAGCCGGCCTATATTCAGTTACCAATCATGTCATGCTTTGGACTGGCTTATCGCCAAGTACGTTTCTAACTGTGTACCTCAGTAAAGTCTGGTTAAACTCAAATCAGTCGTCATTCTGACAGAATGTATAAGAGAGGTTTTGTGGCCAGTAACTCTCTTAGCGAACATAAAACATGTAGGTATTGTAATCTTCACCCACAACCGAACGTGTGGATTTTCACTTGTCCGGGAGAGTACCACCCAAAAAAAAAAAAAAAAACGTTCATAGTGCAAAACCGCATGTAAATATTAAATGGTAGGGACAAAACAACAGGTATATATTTAATATTGTCGGACAAATGACATGTAGACACAACAACAGAATATGTGTAGCGAGCGCGGTACCTCTGTACACAGCAATATAGCGTACGTAAATTGTAATTAATAAAACTAATTACTTGTTATACACCCTACAATCCCACATTTATTGAACCATTTTACGAACGATCCCATTTCAGTCAGTCATGGGGGAAGAAAGGGTTGGGGGGGGGGGGGGGTACCTGATTCTTGCTGAATTTTCATGGGTACGGGAATGTTATGTACGCTATATAACTAAAATTTTGGTCGTATCTCTACTAAAGGTATCTCAACAACCATTACAAGGTGATCCCTCGTGATCACAGTATCACAGACTAGAGATTTATAATATTGTACTAGGCTGACATCGACATCTAGGGTTAGATCTAATGTTTCGGGTAAAATCTGTCTGATAATCAGCAGCAACTGTTTAAGTTCACTCGGCATTAGCAAACTGGTTGTGAATTTTCCGGTGACGGCAAAATTTAATTTCTTCCATAATTTGTCCACTGCTTGTTGAACTCTGTCTACTAATTCTTTACTTTTATCGAGGGCGGAATGTAAATAATATACGTCCTGGTTAATTTATCAAGTGTTATGATTTCAGTTTTTAATATGTTAATCGTTTTCGTTGCTGTACTGTAACATGTAGGTCATCAAATCTCCTAAGCGATTAAGCTTCTCTCTATTCTGAAGAACTTCTAGTCTTGCGATTTTTAATATTGTGAGCGTTTTGTCTACCACGTGTGTTATCCTAACAATCCAAAGACCACTGAAACGTTAGTCTTCCCTCTTTCATTTTTCTGCGTGTATGTATGGCACTCACTTTTGCCTCCCTCTTTTTATGTGGTGGGTTGCAGTCATCCTGACTGGATGACGTTTGTCTTCGGTTTTTTTTCCTCTTCTGGGCTCGGCCATGTCCTGATCTGTTTCATAATCGCCTGCGTTTCCACAACTATCTGTGTCGCTTCTCGTCTCCTCTGAGCTTTCTGACGCTTCAGTAGACTCCGCCTCAAGTAATAATGCCCTACGTTCTCTCTCTGACATAATTTTCTGTCTTTCAAAAATCGGCAGATTTCCTTCGCTAGATGAAGCGGAGCGTTCTTTACACGCTCGCCTAATTTCCTTTTCTTCTTCTATGTTAATGTTTCTTTTCGTTGCTGCTCTAGTATGCCTAAACGGGGCGTCTGTAAAATCGGCGATATCTGACTCATTAACTGTTGAACCCTCCTCACTCTCCGACCTGTTAGTCGGTGCCGGTTCTACCTCCGCAGTCGTTACGTGTCCCTCTGTGCATGTTCCCCTGTTTGCTATGTCACTTTCGTTTTCAGTACTGATTCTACTGTCGGTGTCCGTCTCTGGCGGGCATGCTAAAGTAGTTCTCCTGTGTGTATCCTGTTCTACCTGTAGCGGACACTCTGTGTTTAGCGTGTCATTGTATTTAAGATGACCGACATGAACTCGGGCGGTGTGTCCTGTTAGTTGGTTTTTAATAAGGTAGGTTACCGGCCCTAGACGTTCTAACACGAAGTATCCGGCCGTCCACCGGTTGTCGAACTTAGATTCTCTGACGTGTTTTTTGAAAAATACGTTATCTCCGACATTAAACTCTGCCAAACTGTGCTCTCACTGTTCCTTGATATGCCATTATTAAAACCTGGAAAATTAACTAATGTAAACTAAATTAAAATTTAAAACAGAAAATGTCGTATTACCTTGTTAAGTGCGGTCTGAAAAAAAAAATTCTCGTTTCACAACACACTGTAATTAAAAATCGGCACTGTCCTGGAATTGTTTTCTACGTTCAGGAAGAAAGGTAGGGAAAGATAAGAAAAGGTTTTTCCTACACCACTGTAAATTGAAAATCACAATATATTTAAACTAATTAATGTTAATGTTCAAGGTTCTTTAAAATCGCGCTATTTTTGCAGTCCATATTTGTAAAATCGGACAGCTCACAGTTCTTGACTTTCCTATAGTCTTCCGAGTGTGTAAAGTTAGGAAAAGTTTATATTATGGCTCCAGACTAGAACGGACGTGTCCCCCTGATTCTAGTGTAGACGGTTTGCTCCAGGCTAGAACGGGCGTGCCCCCCTGATTCTAGTGTAGACGGTTGGCTCCAGACTAGAACGGGCGTGTCCCCCTGATTCTAGTGTAGACGGTTGGCTCCAAAAAGTGGTGCAGGCTGTTGGTCTGGTTTACGTCTCTCTATTCTGATGACGGTTTTTCTCGACTTTTCTTACTCAGCAGGCACAATCATAAACTTGCTTTTAGTTCACCATTTTATAGCAGTTGCTTATTTGTTATGTTGTAACAGCAGTCTTGTTTTTTAAAGATGTCGAGTACACAAGACTGATCGTTGGTCACGGCATCCAAAATATCCTCACACTTGTCTAAACGGGGCGTCTGTACATCCCCCAAGAAATAGATGTGCCTAAGTCGGCCAAGTTGAATGAATATAGTTCGTATCTCTCTTCAATCGTACTCAAGAACAAGGCCAGTGATGTAATCAATTACATAAGAGCTGGTTTATTCATAATATTCTCGTCACACACATTTCATAAATTCAATAAGCAATAGTATATGAACACTCCTTATTACTGGCTATTCGTATGCCTCTACGAGTTCCTTAACCACTGTTCTGGCTAAACTCCAAGTTTAACATATACCTTCTAAACGAAGTAAAGCACTAGTTTTCTCCTAACCGGTTTCTCTAGCGGTCTAGCCCTAACTGTCCTCTCAAGCGGTTCCGGGGCTAACTAACTGTTCTAGCTAAACTCCAAATTTAACATATACCTTCTAACGAAGTTCAGCACTAGTTTTCTCCTAACCGGTTTCTCTAGCGGTCTAGCCCTAACTGTCTTCTCATGGCGGTTCCGGGGCTAACCGTCCTCTCCAGCGGTTCCGGGACTAACTCACTGTTCTAGCTAAACTCCAAGTTTAACATATACCTTCTAACGAAGTACAGCACTAGTTTTCTCCTAACCGGTTTCTCTAGCGGTCTAGCCCTAACTGTCTTCTCATGACGGTTCCGGGGCTAACCGTCCTCTCCAGCGGTTCCGGGACTAACTAACTTCTCAAGCCCCTGGCTCTGACTTTATTCCACCGCTTTCCCGCTCCTCCTGGCGTACCATCTTAATCACTTCTCTGTCACCTGTCTTTGGTGGTCACGTTTGGATAAACGTATCTCATCCGTTGGTCACAGATCACGGGCACTCGTCGAATGTTTCATCCCTCACTGTCAGATGTCATGGCGGTGTGTTCTGCATAGCTGGCTAGGCCATGGCTTTCTAATCACCCATTCTGTCATTTCACACAGTGATGGATTAGTACGCCGTGTGGTGGTCTGAAATGTATGCTTGTTCATTTAACCCCTTTCTGCCTACATTTCATTACATTTCTACTAATATAAAACTCATAACAGGACAAATGCCCAGACCTGGACTAGCGGGAAAGGACAACAAGAAACTGTTAGAGACAACAAGCAATTTAATATGGCACACACAAACCTAATTTTAGCCAACAACAGTTGGCGCAAGAAACATAGCCACAATTATAATCTGAAGCCTCTTCTTCTTTTTAGACGCTGGTTGAATGTGACGATTGTTTTTTTTAGTAAAACAGGGAAGGACGGAAGACACACCCCTTCCACCCCAATATAGACCACATTGAAGGTGGGCTACAGTGTACCCACTGCTGTCTTCAGGAGAATGTCCCGGTATGTCTCCAGTCTATTCCACGGTGCGATTCTCGTACCACTGAGAGGTTTTATTTTAATCAACCATCCGCAGTGAAAATTGAACCCTAGCACTCGAGGATCATGAAATTGTTGAATGCATTCACTAACCTGTCAGCACAGTCCGAAATATTCATAGCAATGAAATTAGATAGATCCCAAGCCATATCTTTCCTTATTATCGAAAAGAAAATTAAGATAAATTATTTGTAGGTGATACTGTACAGTTTTATAGACCCCGTAGATTAGAACATGGTCAACTGTAGCTTGTGATGGTAATGTAAAAAAGTTACACTATGTTACTGTCAGTTATGATAGCAGAGTATAACTTGTATTGTTTGTCAATAACATCTCGGTCTGATGTTGAGTACATTACACATCAGGGTAAAAGTAAAACAGTAAAGCACACTTTTCCACGCCTTCGTCAGTACTGGGCATATAGGGCTAGACCTATGTTTTATAGACCGATCGGCACTTGGTGAGTGATGTGGTTAGCATCACGCTAACCACCTTTACTTCCCAGACCTGCACCTGGTACCCACTCCAGGCTGGGTACCCATCTATGTATCATTAACTGCTTTGCCACTGGAGTGGGCGATCATGTCTTTCTACAATCTGCGATCTGTAACCGCGTGTATCAGTTTGTGTGTTGCACCCTCCATGTCACGACAAAAGACCGTCATGAATCTTTTCACGCTGTCTTCCTCTGTCTCTTTCCATAGATCCTTCCAGTGGTTACAGTATGTTCCCAGTTTCTCTCTGCTCATAACACAACCAAAAAATCCTGACTGTCTTTTTCTGATGTTTGTGATTTTTTTTTAAAAAGTATTCAGAAACCACAAGTTGTGAACCCTTTGGCTCCGTAATATGGATATCGCAACCCTTCGGCCTTGATTCCATTATAGGTACCGTGTTAATCTGGGAGAAATATGGCTTTTCTGACTAGCCACGGGAGTGAACCCGGACCACAAAGAGTTCATCGCCCGACCGCCGCGAAAGTCAGGTTTAACCACTTACGCTAGAGAGACGGGTGATGTTTGTGATAAGTTGTCTTCGAGCATTCGCCACCTTTAAAACATCTGGGTTGCTCTTCTTAGCAGTCCAAGGAATTCTGATGATTCTTATGTAAAATCACATATCCAAGGCCTCAAGATATTGTTCGGCTTGTTTATTAATTTACCCCCCCCTCCCCCCCCCATTCTTCCCACGTCCCACCCCAACGTGCATGTCGTAAAAGTCGACTAATTAGTTTTATTCGAAGTCGTAATGCCGGAGAGAACTGCATATAGATAAGTCAGAGCTGTAAAACAGATATAAATGACAAAACTCAACAAGACCACAGTAAAGAACTTAAGTGGGCGAACAACCAAGAACCTCACGCCTCAATTTAGTCAGCGCGATCGCTATATTGTTTCATATGGTAACACTGTTCTTTGTTATCTTTCTTTCAGAAACATCGTATTATCCTGAGTTATTTTACTGGATCCCTGTTTTGTCTGTCTTTTTTTTCAAATCCAAGAAACTCATTTTTCTAATTTGCAGATCCACACTTCAACAGCATCAGTTGTATTCTTCATTTTCTCACCAAGGCCCGTGTTTCCATTTCCCTCAGTGAGCAGATTATAGACAAACTGTGCAAGCCGCAGAAATGTGGTTAAACAGTGTCCAGGAAACCATGGTTAGATAAACAGTAGAATTCAGATGTCTTCAAAGACATAAACTCACACAGAGATCTTACTACCAGCGTCAGAAGAGAACAATCTACTTTGTTTAGAGACGTCACGTGAAAGGGGATAACTAGAGTATGTTGTCAAAATAGAAACATAGACATGAAAAGCGGCAGAGGGAACGAACAAACTTTATTTTCGAGAGGCACAGAATTGAGTATTGAGACCCGTATAACATGTTTCCCTTTTGATCTTTCGAGAGAGAATGAGTCCAGGAGAGACATACTGGACAGTTTGGCATTTTGGCAGGGAAGAATATCACCAGTTATTCGCAAACAAATAGTTTATTACGGTCTGAGGAGAATGGCACTGCGAGGAGTTACAACGCAATCTGGCCGACGCTCGGCACTCAGGGGAAAGGCGAGACGGATATACAATCAGACTGTGATGGTACCATCGGAATTTAAAATCATCGCTTGCTGCTGAAGATGGGGACGGAGCGCTTATGGGGGTGTCCCGAGTGCTATGATGTCGATTCCTAATTCGCAATTTTTCGCAGTACATGATCTTGAAAGGTATGGACAGATCTAGCTATTAACGTCACACGGCATGGACTGCAAGAAGTATACGGTAGTATTGAGAACATAACACTGAGGAAGTTTCGTTGTGAAGTTGACTGAGTCAGTCGTTAGCTACAGTAACATAAAGGATCCTTTCGACGCCGGTGACGTAGGATAAGTAATGTCAGCATCACTCTGGCTGCCTTTACTTCACAGGACACTATCTGGTACACATTTGTAGTTGGGTCGACCTGTGAGCCAAGGTCTATTAATAAAATTCAACTAGATGCGGAATTGAACACATGACTTTCAAGACAGCAGGCGCGCATCTTGTCACTACCGCGGCTGCCCAGTTGTTACAGCCAATTACATTATCACAGTTTATGGGGAGCTGTCGCCTTTTACATTGCACTCAACCGTCTCTTCAGTTTATTACGTCTCCAGAAATGAGGCATTTGTAGGTCAGTCTGTCGGTCATGATCTGGGTCACAACAAAGACGTGGCAAACGGAAACACTTGTTTATCTCTTCGTCACAGACCTGCTCAGACAATCCTGAGTTTCCGGATGAAAGACAATATGCGCACAACAATCAGCTGTATGTGCAGTTCACATACACGCTGAAACAACTGACTGGTCAAATCAGTGTTTCACTCATGGAAGTTACATGTGACAGTCATGTAAGTTTCTCTTAGTTACAAAGCGTAAAAGCGTTATGTTATAAAATAATAATAAATATTGCTCCGATTTTCTGTATCAACGTTTTAAGATATTTGTTGCGGGAGACGGAGCATCTATGGGTATGGCCGGAATGCTCTGATGTCGACTCTTAAATGAATGGTCTGTTGGATTGTCTGTTCTTTGCTTAATCAGTAATAGTAGTAGACCAACTATGGAAGAAATTACTCGCTAAATTGTCTCAACCTAATTTAGGTTTATTAGGCACTCAATGTCATCGTCAATATCACACCGACCGCCTTTACTTCCCAGGAAATTCCCTCTATTCACTTTCGTCTCTATTGTGACAAGCACACATGCTAGACAATACTCTACGGTGGCTCCAATTAAAGGCCCATGGATATGTGTGTGTGTTTTCTTCCATGCCATGCTGCCGAACTATCCTTATCTTCTCTAATGGTCTCGCTCTGTCTCTTCTCTCCTCTAATTCTCATGTTTTCATAAAGTTCTTAAGTTTTCTCCCTTTTCACCAAGTACCCATATATTTTGTATTTTCTGTTTCTGATGCAGAAAATCAGTTCTCTGTGTGAGTGTACTATTTTGGAAGATATCTTCAGTGCAATTTTTATCTCAAGAATTAGCGTGTTGGAAGTTGAAATCTAAAGGATACCTTTTCAAAATATTATTTTATATTTTAAAAGTAATTATAAGGCGAAAAGTTCGTTTCTTTTTCCCCTCTTCTTCCGCCTTTCAGCTCCCAGTAAATCGTAAGTATGTGCATCGACACAAAGCAGACACTGGGAGAAACCTCAAAGACCTAGTCGTACGTAAATGTGTCGTAGACCTGCTCACTGCCGCTAAGGCAAATAGCTTGTTGGCAACTCTATGACAAAAACGTCTTTTCTTGAACACAACTACAGCAACACCGTCAGAGCACACTCATCATCCTTTAATGTAATATACAACAGGCGGTCGGCAGATACCCACAGAGGTCACTCGCTAACCCTGTCTCAGCCATCCGGGTGGCTTTACAATCACCACTCAAAAATGGGTCATCCAGTTGTTCCCAGGCATTAACCGGGTCCGAACCAGCCGCCTCTAATCCAAGTTCTTTCCTACGCTTCTGCACCTTACACTGCGACTGCTGTGCTACTGCACGGCTCTGGATAGTGTGAGTGGACAGACCACATCACTGCGTCGAGTCGCCTGGGTACTAGGACCACAAAAAGCCTATCCCACAAGTTTTGACCCCTGAGAACAAAAGTCCTCAGTCACATCGGTGGGTCACGACGCGCATTGGCCCTCCATGCAACTGCTAGAATTAAATGCTATTTCCCCGTCGCGATTGTGTAGACAGAGACTGGTGCACGTTTGTCTAGGGCCCATGTCCGTTGAGACCGGCCTAATAAACCGGATGTGTCCTGCAAGGCTTTTGTGTATTTCATTAAAAAACTTCATGTTTCCTCAGAGCTGAAGTTGTGATTTCATTAGGATCACCCTAAACGCTCGTTGATATAAACAAGAAATAATTGTCTTAGTAGAAGTTAATTTTAAACAGGGGTAAAAAAAAAAAGAGGGGGGGGGGGGGCGGCATTAAAAATGATTTCATCTGACAACAATGAAATAATTGTAAAAAATATATTGAAAATGTGAGAATTTCCCCTGGTCTCTGGGTACTAAGATTGGACGCCCGTGTGTATTCTTGCACGTTTAAAAAATCCTTTAGCAGTTGGAAATCGAAAAAGAGTAGCCTAACGGCGCTGTTCGGGCAAAATTTGGAGTTAAAAGTCTACCTAAAGTATTTAAGGATCCTCGACGGTGCAACGGATTTCGTGCACTGCGATGAGATTGTTCAGACAGGCTTGAGTTAGAAGTAGGACGGAGCACCGATGTGTAACACCCGTAACGGAGCACCGATGTGTTACACCCGTAACGGAGCACCTTTGTGTTACACCCATGTGCCATGATGTTGATTCGTCGAATAAACGAATACATAAATAAATACAAGAAAGACAAATCTATCTGAAGCTGCTTAGTTTTGGAGGACAGATTTTAGAAGATGAATCTAGTGGGAATTCTCAGATTCCGGCGTCTGCAGTCTCCCCAGAGCGTTATGGTTAATGGAACCAACTTAACCGGCACAATAAGTGAATTGAGTTACAGTACATGACTCCACATACAGCTTTTGTTTGTAATTAAATAACCATAGAATTGTTTGGAACATACAGGCTTTAAAACATTAAATTGATAGACATTGACGGTAAGAATATGCGCTGTGGTGCAAACTGAAAAAGTTTGAAACAACAATGACTGACCTTGACGAAGTTAGGTTTCCTGCTACCCCCCCCCCCCCCCCCCCTATTCCCCCCCCCCCATAATCTATTTTTTATAATATTCTTTAGTATTTGATTTATTTGTTGACTTCATCTTACTATGTCTTTCAAAATTTATTTTGCCCTTAAAAAAAAAAAACATCGCTGTTAATTTAAGACCGTAGCAGTTTCAGATATTTCTAGAATGTGTGAATCACAATGATCAGTATTATACCATATCTTTACCCAAACGAGACTGCACGGTACACAAGGGTAGCACTTGTCGTAGCCTTTAGGGGTACTATAATTATAGTACACACATTAGTTGATCATCGACGTTGTCATCATTATCATTCTCATCACCATTGTGAATTGAACAGTTGCTAAACATCCATTACAGAGACTCAATGTAGCTGTCAGGTTATACTAATTATAACTTTTTTGAGGGTTGAAAGGGGTATCTGAGATCCATCTGTTGGACTGTTATCCTGCATACTACTCTTGAAGTAGCATCTTGTAGAAGCATGGGTGGTTAAATTATCAGGTAGCAGCCAGGAGATGTCATCATCATCGTCGTCGTCATCATCATCATCATAATCGGGTCTTACAACATTCCTCAGATGAAAAAATGAAACAAAACAAGGAAAATACAAAAGGAATTAATAGAATAAAATAATAAAAGAGTTTGATTATCTAAATAACGCCTTATGTGGGTAAATACTGTACAAGAAAGGTAGAGGAAGGCAAAGACAGATCTATGCGGGAAACTCAAGGAAATGGAAAAAAAAAAAAAAGCAATTTCACTGAAATATGAAATGACCGAAAAGATTATAGATTCATCATCGCCCGTCTGCTCCAAATAATACATGGAAAAAAAAAAAAATAAGAGGTACGCACATTTGTTGTAATGATAGATTTTTTTAAACAATAGGCGGGCATCTTTAATAGAGGACTTAGTAGCTGAATAATTAAATTGACTGCTAAAGCGTATGCAGTATTATTAGGCCAAGTTGTCATTTGCCGGTTAAGGATGTTTACAAAGGTTCCGAGTGGGTTTCAGTAATCTAAATATGGAACATCCTGACGGGAAGATTTGTTTGATTTTGACATCCTGATCTGTAGTTGTTGCAATGAGGCATTGCCATCTTTTCAAATTGACAAACATTTCATCACCATGGTGACAGTGTTTGCTATTTGAACAGTTGTCATAAAATCATGTTTGATTTATAACAGGCGTCTTGGGAGCTTTTCTTTGAGATTTGGCAAATGTATACATGTAAGAGAACCAATTCCGCGCTGAGTTAACAGCCTATTTTAAAAACGGTATAGAAATACTGAATGTGTGGAAATACGATCACTAAAGAAGACATTTAGATACCATATCCTGTGGTTAGTATTTACTTTTATCATTCGTGGGACTGGAAAAGAAAGTGGGTGGTAGTCAGTTGGGGTTTCACTGTGAGATGCTTTGGGTCCAGGCTTCTTCTTACATGATGCTGTAACACAGTTACTTCTGTCACGTATACACTGTTACATTTTCTCCCAAAACAATTCTATAATGCTGGTTTTCCGAAGCTTTCTTGGCATTACATAAACCGTTCTCTATGATGCTGTAACACAGAGTTGAACATGCTCCCAAACAACTTAGCTGGCATGATTTCTTGTTGAGTTCATGCTAACTTAGCTGGCATGTTATATCACTACCCCAGCCTACATTACTGGCTTTGTAAGATAAAACAACCATGTTGCCCACCACCGCATCAAGTCTGCACTATTTGCTGGGGTTCTACGTACAACCATTGTTCTGCCTCTAAATGTTGAATGTTGAATTAAGAATCGACATCACAGCACTCGGGACACTCCTAAAAGTGCCCCGTTCCCATATTCAACAGCAAGCGAAGAGTGCCAATTCCGATGGTGCCAGTACAGTCTGATTGTATATCCGTCTCATCCTTCCCGTGAGTGTTGAGCGTCGGCCATATCGCCTGGTATCTCCGCGCAGCGCCATTCTCCTCATACCGTAATGATCTATCTGCACTGTTCACTTGTTCCCAAAGGGCCCTCACTGTTCTGGCTCTAAAATGTGATGCCATTAGCAAACAGCCTCTATACAACATTTGCCAGCGAGCCTCCTGTTGATTAACACCGCTACCCATCTGCCTGTTGTATTCGAGGGAACCGTCAATGCGCTTGGTAGTGAACGGGATTCCTAGAACTGCTCCTGTTGGATTGGCCTCCAAACGTAGGCTCAAATGGTCACTTTGGTATCAGGTCTTAAAATGGAAAATTCTGGGGGATTGGGGGAAGGGGGGAGGGAGGGGATTGAAGTGGGGGAGTGGGTTTGAATCTGCTTGTACGCGGATCTAAGCTACCTCTGTAAAGGACTACAGTGTGTGTGCCAGCCCAAGCTTGCGCAGCATAAAGAAAAAAATACTGCATACAACGGGGTTTGTAGTTAAAGACCAGCTCATTCACAGCTGTGTTATAGGGAGATTTCAAGTGGGGCTATACAAAATGAAGTCTTTGTTTTGAGAAGAGAACTCGCGATCGCCGCGGCTAAAATCCTGTATTTGTTCAGCATTCCCTGCTCCCAAACAAAATGATCTGAGGCGGTGGTGTTTCACGGGATGTGGCAACTAGAAATAGAATAGTAGAGGCAGACAAACAAGGAACACAGTTAGAATGTGTTGGGGAAGTTAAAAGATGGATTAGACACAAGACAGACGAAAGCTTCGACTTTTACTGAAATACTTTATGTTGCGTTGTTAGGAAAGCAAAAATAGTAAAATCATAGTCTGTTTTTAAATTGTTTTTAACCATAAATTTCAATTTCGGCAGTTGTTGAGAGAAGTCAAAAGCAAAGCAAATACAGGAGAGATAGTGATTTAAAGAAAAGAAGGACTAGTTTGCTTGTCAGAGAAAAGCAGGAACCAGATCATATTGTCAAGGCAACTGTGTGGACACGCACGTGCGGGTATAGAGGATTGGAAAGCCAAACTCACTTCATTCTTGACTTGTTGCTAAACCGCAAAAACAATCAATTATAGTCCAATAGTCTTTCAAAAACCAGTCACTGTTCTATCAGAAATCTATCACTAGTCTATCTGAATGCAATCACTAGTCTATAAAAAAAATCAATAACTACTCCTTCAGAAATCAATCAATAGTCTATTAAAAACCAATCACTAGTCTATCAGAAATCAATCACTAGTCTATCAAAAATTAATCACTAGTAAATCAAAAAACCAATCACTAGTCTATCAAAAATCAATCACTAGTCTATCACAAACCAATCACTAGTCTTTCAGAAATAAATTACTAGTCTATCAGAAATCAATCACTAGTCTGTCAGAAATCAATCACCTATCTATCGAAAACCAGTCACTAGTCTGTCAAAAACCAATCAATAGTCTATTTCCCAGCAATCACTGGTCTATCAGAAATCAATTACTAATCTATCAGGAATCAATCACTAGTCTATCAAAAATCAATAATTAGTTTATCAGAAATTAATCACTGGTCTATAAGAAATCAATCACTATAAAGCAGAAGGCATTGTACCAGGAAGGAGGGTCAGGGGCCGACCAACACGTAGATGGGAACATGATATAGGTGATTCCTTGAGTATGAAAGCACATGAGGCGGGAGAGCTGGCGAGAGTTTCTTTCAGGCAGACCATGATGAGAGTGACGTTCTGCAAAGGACCTGCTACATGATGATGATGATACACACACTTACATGGTTAAGGGGGCGGCTTCCAATATTGTTCTGTAGGTTTATGAGCCCTAGTGTCCGGCGCCACTGCAACCTATTCGTATGCATGTGTTGAACTGGGAAAAATTATGCAGTTTTTACCCACCGTTTAATTATATTAATAATGCTCAACAAATTAACAAGCGTAAAACATGTGCGAAAACAGAGAACAGTATGTTTGCTGTCCATACTTCCAATACTGCTTGTCTGAGCACTGTTCTGTCACAGTGTTCTGTCACAGTGTTCTGTCACAGTGTTCTGTTACAGTGTTTTGTTCCTCTGTTCTGTCACAGTGTTCTGTCACAGTGTTCTGTCACAGTGTTCTGTCACAGTGTTCTGTCACAGTGTTCTGTCACAGTGTTCTGTCACAGTGTTCTGTCACGGCGTTTTGTTCCTCTGTTCTGTCACAGTGTTCTGTCACAGTGTTCTGTTACAGTGTTTTGTTCCTCTGTTCTGTCACAGTGTTCTGTCACAGTGTTCTGTCACAGTGTTCTGTCACAGTGTTCTGTCACAGTGTTCTGTCACAGTGTTCTGTCACAGTGTTCTGTCACAGTGTTCTGTCACAGCGTTTTGTTCCTCTGTTCTGTCACAGTGTTCTTTAACCGGTGGGTCGTGGAAAAGTTCAGGTGGGCCGCCAAAATATTTTGCCTTATCTTCTAACGCGGAGGGAAAGGTGATTTTTCTCTTGCAGGATTGCAGTCTTAAGGATTAACACATGAATTATACAAATAAAACAGGTAGAAATCCCAGAAACTCAACTTAACCGCAAAGATATTGTAACTTGTGAGCAGCAGCAGATGCTGCATTAGCTGTACATTTTAATTTTCAGACCTCGGATGTTACAACATTTCTGCTATCTACATTTGTTTTTGTTCCAGTTTTTGGTTTATTAACAATCTCCGTCCCCATGTGACGAATTTTTTGCTATTTTGAAGCCCAACCCTGGTTGTTGCCGGGAGCCCTAATATTACCTGACGGTTGAACGGGGTTCTGGGACCTCTCCAAGGGTGATCCTCATTTGAATGGTGGCACTTTGTATCACCGGATGTTTGTCATTCAGCGTGATGTCCTGCTGGAGTAAAGTCTTCTTCTTCTTCTTCTTCTTCTTCTTCTTCTTCTTCTTCTTCTTCTTCTTCTTCTTCTTCTTCTTCTTCTTCTTCTTCTTCTTCTTCCACTTCTTCTTCTTCTTCTTCTTCTTCTTCTTCTTCTTCTTCTTCTTCTTCTTCTTCTTCTTCTTCTTCTTTTTCTTTTTCTTATGTGTTTGGTTATTTGTCAACTGTTTTGATTAGCCGCGGCTGTAAAAAGGCGGAGGAACACTGCTCCAGCATACATCACTCAGTACGTTGGGCATTAAGCTCATAGAACCTAACTTGGCAACAACAACAAAAAGCCCAAAGCAGAAATTGCCTACTGTTGTGTCCTGATCGCTTTTGCGAGAAAATACCGGCAGGAAAGAGGAGGGCCAAATTCTGTAGCCTTGTAAAAGGAGGGATATTTTTTAAAGCCAACAAGGGTAAACACATCGGGCAGCATTTATGAGCGTCTCCATCCCAAAGTGTCGCAGTCTTGACTTCAGAAGGAGTTCAGCCCCGACCCAAGACTGACATTGTGTGAAAGTTAACGGGCGTCTAGACAAGGTGATGTACATCTGGATTGTGAAAACGACGCGCTGACCACAACAGCTCTGACCACAACAGTTCTGACCGGAACACTTGTACTGTATTACTTATTTCCAGAAATATGTGTGTCAACCATACTGAAGCTATCAATACGCGTGAATTATTGACAACAACACAATCTTTAGACTTGTGAACAAGTTTTAATTATAAATAGTGTGTTGTTTCAGTTACTTCAATTTCAGAATCATATGGAAATGGTCGTTTATTTAGCGTAAATATATTCTAGAGTGAAATAGCTACTATGTTTATAAGACCCCGGGTTGAAAGGTAAGTTGACATGGCGTAATCAGTTCTTTTCCACAACTCGAATGGATTGGGTTCAAGTTCTGTGGAAAATCGAGACTAATTTGTTTTATAGTTGACATGGGCGCACAGGTCAACTCAGCCTACAATTAAGAAGTAACATGGGAAGTAAAGAAGGCCAGCGTGATGTTGATGACATAACTCAGCGAGTGTCGATTCGTCTGTAAAACAAACTAATGTAGCGGAATATGTTGAGAAAGCGATCCTTTACCTGCGTTGTTATTCAATTTATCAGTCGTCCCCATTTGGGATGCAATTTTTAGTTTTTTGAAGCCCCATCTTGGCTTTTGCCGTAGGCTCTAAATATAACTTAACGGCTGAACGGAGTTTCCGGGATCTCTCCATGGGTGATCCTCATCCGCATAGTGGCACTTCGTATTACCGGGTGTTTATCACTTGTGTGATGTCCTGGTGGGGTACAACTTACCTACCTACTTTGTTATACGTGTGCCGTTAGACGTCACACTTGGCTCGTATGCGATTTCTCCACTCCTATCTATTGCATGCAACTTTCCTGATTTCTGACACGGAGTTCAGCCCAGCTTTTTTAGCTTCTTGTAATAATGTTCTTCCTAATGTTTCCCTTGAATGTTCTCTATTTCTTGGACCGTTTGTTTCCCATTTTAGTGCTTGTTTTATAATTCTCTGCTCATGTCAACTCACGCTGTGCCCAGTGAATCCCCACGTTCTGCGTCTTATTGCAGCAATACAGGTATTTGTTCAGACATTTCTCTGCTCTCCTCACTTTAAAAAAATGCATCCCATTTTATGTCCATCCCCTGTCCTTTTCAGTTTGTATATATTATTTACACACAGTTTGGCCTTAGTTTGAAAAAAAAAAAAAAAACAACAACATGTAATGAAAGACTATATGTACATGTTATAGAGATTAGGGTAAATGATTTCTAGACTAACTTGTTTTGGAAGAGATGGCTAATGGGTAAGATTACCAAGTAGACCTGTGAGGGCTAAGTGGTCTTAATGTATGGTGTCTGCCTCGAGTGCTAGAGGTCCCGGGTTCAAGCCGCGGCAAAGGCTGGGATGTTTTCCACGTTGACTTCTAGTAATTTTCCCTGGTCTCTGGGTAGCAGGATCGGACGCCCGTATGTATTCTTGCACACGTAAATAATCCATTGGCAGCTGGAAATTGAAAAGAGTAGCCTAACGGCGCTGCCCGGGAACTATTCTGAGTTAAAAAATCCACCAAAAATATTTCAGGATCCTCGCCTTTGGAACAGAGTTCGTGCACTGCGCTGAGATTCTTTATACTCAGCTTGTGGGTAACACCCGTGTGCCATGATGTTGATCCGTCGAATAAACATAAATATAAACAAACCATGTAGTTTGTATATATAACACAGCATGAGAAAATCACCAGAAAATCATGAAACATCCATATACATAAGTGGAAGACAAAAATGTAATTTATGTTTTGCATTAATTGCATGTCTGGTTCCGAAGCAGAACTCCAAGAAGCTGCTACAACATTAAAGACAGTATGTGGTAAATATGGCATGGGAATTAGTGCCGAGAATACCAAGATTCTGATAAATAGCCACAATAATCAAGTATTTACAAACATACAGATACAAGGGGAAAAGGAAACTAATTCTCCATACCCATTTGGGACGAATTTTTCAATATTTTGATACCCCACCCTGTTGTTGCTGAGGACCCTAATATAACCCAATCTATGGGTTGAACAGTTGTTTAGGGGACATCTCCACGGTTGATCCTCACCTTATGGTGGCACTTTGTGTCACCGGGTGTTTATCGCTCAGTGTGATGTCCTGGTGGGGAAAACGTCAGTCAGGAAAAAACTAGAAGAAGATTAACTTTTAAATATCTTGGCTTCCA
The DNA here is from genome assembly GCA_905116865.2 of Candidula unifasciata. Classification (NCBI taxonomy): domain Eukaryota; kingdom Metazoa; phylum Mollusca; class Gastropoda; order Stylommatophora; family Geomitridae; genus Candidula; species Candidula unifasciata. Next base: position 87,174 of record CAJHNH020000726.1, read on the forward strand.
CATGTGTAACGATGACAGCTGTACCAAAGAGATGAAGACAAGACTTGATATGGCAACAGCCGCGATGTTGCAGCTAAATACGATGTGGTAGAGCAAAATCAGCATCACAGTTGAGGTCAATATTTACAGATCATTGGTATTATTATTATTTTTTTTTTAATACGGATGTGAGAGTTGGATTCTCACTGTGAAAATGGAAAGGAGGATTCAGGTTTTCCAATGTAAAAGCTACAGACGCATTTGTCTAATAAGTTATTTAGAACACATTAGATGGCGGGCTCTATGTGCTAGTGCTTCCATCGATACTCCTCCACGACCCTAACGGGTCAAGGGTTATGTTATGTTCATGACGTTTCTCAGACATGTATTATCAAATGCAGTTATCTTTCATTTCATATCTTGGGTAATTCTCCTACTTTTACTGGCATATGTTAGAATTTAAATAATGTTAGAAATGAAGACTACATATTTTGTTAAGTCTTTTAAAGACTTTGCCAATGCGTATCATATTGTCCTGTGTCCAAATTGCTACCCAGATAGGTGAAATTGTACGTTACTTTTATTGGTTTGTTCTCTAGCTTGACATCTACATAATCTGTTGTTGGTATCTTTAATATGTTTGTTTTCTCATAACTTATTTGTAGTCCTATTTTTGATGCTGTAGACTACAAAACGTCTGTTTTTCTTTGCATGTCTTTTTTTTTTAAATTATTTTTTTTTTATTTATCAGCACAATATCCTTTGCCAAATCCACATCTTCCAGTTGCCTATTCCCTACCCAATCAATGCCAGTATTACCATTGCATTATTTTTTTTCCCATTTCCCAGTCAATAGCTACTCAAAAAAAAAAAAAAAAAAAAACGGGAGATATTATGCAGCATTGTTTTACTCCAGTTTCCACCAAAGACGAGTCACTTTAACCATGCTCAGTACGCACCTCACATTCTGAAACATGTTATACATTTCTAATAATGCGCATTATTTTGGCTGGCATGCCGTAGCATTCCGAATTTCCCCGTAGTGAAATTCCATGTAAGCTGTCAAATGTCTTCTTAAAGTCAATACAGTTCAGGATGAGAGGTTATTGCTTCTCTGTGTTTTTCTAAAATGAGTCTCAGGATAATTATCTGATCCAGATACCTTCTTCCATTTCGAAAACCAGGTTCTTCTTCTCTCATGATACTATCAGCTGCCCCTTAATTGTGTTGAGGATTACTTTTCCAACTTTGCCAAGTCTAGTAGGTCAGGCTTGTTTAAGGTCTCCTTGAAATGTTCTGCCCATCTTTTCTTCTGCTCTGCATCAGATGTGAGCAATGTGCCATCTTTGCTTTTGACTGGGCCGCCTCGTGGTTTGAGTGTTCCAGTGAATTGTTTAAATGTATTTTGCTGTTTCCAACCTTAGCTGTCTGTTCTCTTTCTTCGGCCAGTTTATCAACATATGCTCTTTCATCTTTTCTTGCATCACCTTTTTTTTACATGTTTGCCTTTTCCCCTATAGTCTAATTTCATCTTGTGTCGTCTAAGCGTTACATATCGCTAGTTTGCTACCTTTCTATTCTGAATGCACCATCAGGTGTTATCACTTATCCATGGCTTTCTACCACTCTTCTTTAATCATGAACTGCTAATAGCCGTCTCTCTCTCTCTCTCTCTCTCTCTCTCTCTCTCTCTCTCTCTCTCTCTCTCTCTTGTTGTACCTCACCAGGACATCCCACAAGCGATAAACACCCGGTGACACAAAGCGCCACCATGCGGATGAGGATAACCCATGGAGGGGTCCCAGAAACCCTCTTAGCCGTGAGGCCATATTTAAGGCCCGGCTATATTCAGGGCCCCCGAAAAAAGCCAAGGTGGGGCTTAAAAAAACTATAACCGCCTCTAAGAAAGAAGTCTTTATATTGTTCTGTTTATCTTCCGCACACTGCTCCCTTTCCTGTTCACACACCTTGTACTTATTATTGCCAGTAAGAATACATAGGACTGTCATGGTGTAGCATGAAAATACACTTACACGTATTGACTTGCACTTTCAGAGTACATACAAATTTAATAAAACCAGATAATACATTAAGCAACAGATAAATATACAGCTGTGAATCCACCAGGGTTTGAACTTTTATACCCCCATATATTTGGTGACCTGGCAAATTGCACCCCGATGACACTATCTGATGTAGGACTACCATCATCATCATCATAATTATCATCATCACCATCATCATCATGATCCTTCTGACTATTATATGTCACATATGGCTCGCAGTCTGCTCCTCCATTCCGTTCCCTCATATGCAATCCTCTTTATATCATGGCTGGAATTCAGTCCAGAACCTTTGGCCTCTCTCATTAACGTGATGTGGTCAGCAGCACCCTGGCCACCTTTACTTTGCAGGACTTTACCTGGTACCCATTTAAGGTTGCGTTGACCTGGGAGCCAAGTTTGTGTATGGGAACAAATTACCAGGCTGTGTGTCGGTAGTGTACTTATCTTGAATGTTATAGATAGTATCGAATAAAAATATGCACTGCTGCAGTTCGGTAATGCTCATACGCGAGCCACCACTTGTAGTCTTACACAGATTTTGCTATGCATTTACACACATGATCTAACACTTTCTATTATCTGGGTTTACAAAACAGACATTGTGCGCAGATCCACAATGGTTGGGGACGGGCTGTACTAACTTGTATTGTTTGTGTTGTTAGAATAATGGCTCTAAATTCTTCCTTCACCGCCGTCCAGTAGCTGGCTATGTACATAACTGTGTTGCCCGGCTCTCTAGCGAAGTTGGTTAAACCTGACTTTCGCGGCGGCCGGGTGATGAACTCCTTGTGGTCCAGGTTCACTCCCGGGGGTAGGCAGAAAAGCCACATTTCTCCCAGATTAACGGTACCTATAATGGAATCAAGGCCGAAGGGTTGCGATATGCATAGTACCGAGCCAAAGGGTTTACAACTCATGGTTTCTGGACACGTTAAACAAAAATGTACATAACTGTGCTCAGATAAGGCTGTTTAGAGCTCTCTTTCATCGCTCGCTCACCTTGTCTCTTTTTTCTGCCGTGCTCTTGGCATGGGTTCCGGAATCCTATCGTAAAAGTGACTAGTTATAGGTATGTCTTTCTGTCGTAGTGCATCTCACTAAGAGGGAAGGAACCAACATTCTGCATACGAATGTGCCAGCTGAAATCTATAGAGATGGATGTATACGCAGACCTCAAGTTCTAGGTTGGAAAAAGGCTAAAGTAAAGAAGCGGGACAAATAACAAAAACGTTTCGCCGGAGTTTACAGCCGGTAAACGAAAAGAAGACGTTGCCGTATGCAAATCGTCCAACAATATTGTTGGCTTCCACTTCTACACTTCCCGGGAACGGTTGGCTCCGTGATGATATTTCCCCGACGAATTATGCTAGTGGTATATCGGATATATGATGCTAGTCTATGCTTTACTAGATGGATGATATGGTGGGCATCAGACTTGTCTTTACTTGCTAGGACTTTGCTTGATGCCCATTTTATGCTAGGTTGAATATTTAATGTTGAAACAAAAATTGACATCACGGAACTCGGGACACTCCCATAAATGTGCAGTCCCCATCTCCAGCAACAAGCGAAGAGTTCCAATTCCGATGGTACCAGTAACCGTCTGATTGTACATCCGTTTCATCCTTCCCCTGAGTGTTGAGCGTCGGTCACATCCCCTGGTAACTCCTCGCAGCGCCATTTTAGGCTTGGTCGATGTGGGAGCCAGTCATTTATAAAAACGAAGCATACATCCATCCATTGATGAAAACACAACAAAATATCGACCACATTCAACCTGCTGCGAGCAGTATCGACTATAATTGTGGTCGGATTTCTTTGTGCCAAGTATTTTGGCTAAGAAGTATTAGTTGTACCAAAAGGAATGTCTAGAACCGGTACTCTAGTACCCGGTGATGGTTGTTGGCCAGGGGCCTGCTGACTTGACGCGGATTGGAACCCACGACCTTCGCCAGCAGGTAAGCTTATGGTTGCTGTGCTACTATGGCTGACAGATCTAAGATTTCTGTAAGGTGATGATGGTCCGGTAAATGATGTCACTGAACACTAAAGAATCAAGTGGTTTGGTCATCCTGTCAGAATTGAAAGAAAATCAGCCAGCAGCTCGAGCTTACTCGAAAACAGCAGGCTACAAGACAATAGTCTGACCAAGAAAACAGCAGGCTACAAGACAATAGTCTGACCAAGAAAACAGCAGGCTACAAGACAATAGTCTGACCAAGAAAACAGCAGGCTACAAGACAAAAAGTCTGACCAAGAAAACAGCAGGCTACAAGACAAAAGTCTGACCAAGAAAACAGCTGGCTACAAGACAATAGTCTGACCAAGAAAACAGCAGGCTACAAGACAGTAGTCGTACCAAGAAAACAGCTGGCTACAAGACAATAGTCTGACCAAGAAAACAGCAGGCTACAAGACAATAGTCTGACCAAGAAAAAGACGGTGGAGGGAGTGAAAAAAGACAATACAGAAACGTAGCAAAAGACATGAAACCACATCTAACTTCTCTCTGCGACCCTTTACGACAGAAGCAGTTGGACACAAAAAGAAGTCCCATAAAGGTACGTAGGGAGATACGTAGTTGTACCCCACCAGGTCATCACACAAGCGATAAACACCCGGTGACACAAAGTGCCACCATGCGGATGAGGATCACCCGTGGAGAGTTCCCAGAAACCCCTTTCAGCTATTAGGCTACATCTATGGCTAGGCCATATCTATGCCCCGGCTATTTTTAGGGCCCTGGCAGAAGCCAGGGTTAAGCTTCAAATAACAAAAAAATTGCATCCCACAAGGGTACGACTGATAAAATATTAGTCCCATAAAAGATACTGTATTCGTGTTATGAAGTGTTACGCCTTCGCACATTCTAGATTACGAAGCGTGGAGGGTAGCCACTTCCCTTTTTTTGTCGCCTTCTCAGACAGTTCTTGTAAAATCTGGAAATTATCTGGTAGCAGTTTGAATGAGGATTGGTCAAACCTCACAGTCGATATTGTTGGAACAGTTCCCGCCACTTTTGGGTATTTAAACCGGTCCACTGTCAACATAGGCAATTTGACTTAAAAATGCATAGATGTATGTAGGTCAGCAGTGTCGAGAAATGCAATGTTTCATTTTCTCACTGTCCGACTCTAATTGCAACGTTTATGTTAGGTATGCAGACTCTGCTCAGCTCAAGTTATATTCATCATCATCATCATTTCATCATCATTATCCTGTCATGCTATTTTGTATCACATAGGGCTCGCAGTCTATCCTCCAAAGCCTTAGCACACGAGGCGGACACCATGTCTCGAGACCACGCAGCCCTCCAGTAAACAAGCAAATAGGCCGGTGTATAATTTAGTCCGCCCATAAATATGGTCTAACGGCTGAACGGGGTTTCCGGGACCTCTCCACGTGTGATCCTCATCCACATGGTGGCACTTTGTGTCATCGGGTGTTTATCGCTTGTGTAATGTCCTTGTGGGGTAAAATGTACTACTACTACCACTACCACGACAGTCTGAATCAAAAGAATTAGGATTGACCACACACGACAGGGATGTCTTTTGTCGCCTCTCTTTTTTTTACTGGCTATAGACTGGACTATTAAAACAGTAACTGCTAACACCAAGAATGAAATTCAGTGGACCCCTACAAAACAGCTTGATGATCTGGACTTCGCTGATGGTATTGCTCTTCTGTCCCATTCACAAAATTAGATGCAAGATAAATTAAATATACTTAATGCGAGATCACAGCAGCTTGGTCTGAAAATCCATAAAGGAAAGACAAAGATAATGAGAATAAATCAGGCAAATAGTAATGTTGTTTCTCTTAATGGCACCCCACTCCAAGACGTGGAGTCGTACACCTATTTAGGCAGTAATGTAGATAAAGATGGAGGAACTAATAGAGATATTAAAATAAGAATACAAAAGGCAAGAGGGGCTTTCATTGCACTAGGGAATTTGTGGAGGTCAAAAGAAATTAAAAGAAATACTAAACTACAAATTTTTAATTCTAATGTCAAATCAGTACTATTGTATGGGGCGGAAACATGGAGAACAGCTGAGGCAATTACTAATAAATTACATTCATTAACTGGTGTCTGCGCAGAATAGAGGGAATAAAATGGTATGATAGAATAACTAATGTAGAACTTTGGGAGAGAACTAAACAGGCTCCAGTGGATCAGGAAGTGAGGAAAAGACGCTGGTGTTGGATAGGGCACACACTGAGAAAACAGGAGAACAGCATTACCAGAATGTCTTTGCATTGGAACCCACAGGGGCATAGGAATAAAGGAAGGCCAAAAAAAACACATGGAGAAGAGAGCTGGAGAACGAGGTTAGAAAGATTGGGAGGACATGGGGAGAGCTCCATGCAATGGCGAAGGATAGAATAACTTGGCGTGAGTTGGTTGAGGGCCTATGCTCCATTGGGGGATAGAAAGCCAGAAGAAGACACACGTGTGTGTCTGTGTGTGTATTTACATACATATCTTTATTTTCCAACTTAGGTGGACAGGTAGAATCTTCTGGAAAGGCTACCACCACACTCTGGATGAGGCAGATGTTTACGATGTGTTACCTAAAGATTCAACAGTTAAACTTTCCAGCAATCTCGCCAGGTATTTCCAACTCTAAGCTTGTCTGCCTTCTGTGTCTTTTTTCCCCTCTGGTAACATGACCAGTCTGAATCCTTAACATGTGTATATGGCTTGAATATTTACTCAAAGTCAGAATTCTTTTCAGTGGTGAGCCAATCAGGACAGCAAGAAAAGTATAGAAAAGAGGGAGATAACGACAATTTAAAAAAAAAATGTTTTCATTAGATGAATTTATGAGTGAGAAAGAAAAGATGTTTGGAAATGAATCATGGACATTCAGCACATTAGTAAAAAATATGTTCGAAGCTGCAGAAAAGTGGTTTTATAGATGAATGGTAAGAACACAGTAGACAGATTTTTAAAAAATGCAATGAAGATATCCTGAAAGAAGTTAATTTACAGAGATAATTGATTACCCGCATCAGAAGCAGACAACCCTCTTATGTAGTTATTATATCCAATTTTGTCCTTTTTAGGACGAAATTTTTTGTAATTTGAAGCCCTACTCTGGCTTTTGCCAGGGGCCGCAATATAGGCAGGCCATATATATGGCCAAATGTCTGAACGCGGTTTCTGGGACCTCTCCGCGGCGATCCTCATCCACATGGTGACACTTTGTGTCATCGGGTGTTTATCGCTTGTGTGATGTCCTGGTGGGGTAGAAATTCAGTTCAGTTCTGCAGACAACCCTCATTCTTTGGGCATGTCCTGAGAAAGGGGAAACTACAGCATGCTGTGAAAATATGAAAGTTAAAAGCAAAGAGGACCAAACAAAATAGAGGATATTGTACAGTTTGGTATCACACTGCATAGAATACTTTTCTGTATCAGAAATGACTGACAGTACGTGTGACAGAAAAGAATCGACTAAATGCTTACTAAAGCCACATGATTTAGACTCTAAGATGAAAAATACTTATAGAAATTTAACCACACATTTTTTTTGTGGACAGGCAAATTTGTTTGTATAATAACATTTTACCTGGTTGCCTGTTTGCCTACCTAGCTATATTTGCATTGGCTTATTCGTCTACATCTCTATCTCTTTTTTATACATGTCTTTTGAACTGCTCATAATGTGTATGCCCTTTATTATCTTTACATTTTCTTTCAGTTTCAGTGTTTTCTCTGTATTTTTCTCCTATACACAAACTCACTCACTGATAAACTTACTTAGCCTTTTGTTAATTCACCAGCTCTCATACAGACTATAAGAATTATTCACCCATTGATCATTTTGCCATTCTGTCTCAATTCCTTCTAGTCAGAATTTTATATCTTTAATATACTTACCTTCTGATTTCTTGTAATGTTCAACAACTGGCAGAGAATGGGAGAAAGAACTGTATATGTACAAGACAGGAGGCAGACCCCGACTGACCAGAGCTCTGTGGAGGTGTTACAGGCTGCAGATCCTTTCCTTCACATTTTTAATCTTCATGGAGGTACGTTTTTGAGATATTTGACAGAGGTTAACATAAAGATTTTATTAAAAGTATATAATGCTCATGTAGATATAATTAGTCAGACCAGTAAAGTACATATTTAGCAACAACAACAAATGGCTATAATAAAAGAATAAAATTTGAACACAAAATGTATGCAGTCTCCACAATGAAGGTTGGCTTCTGTGCACCCATTGCTGTCTTTGGGGAAAATTACAAGGTGAAGCACCAGCTTCTTCCACTGTGCAGCTCTCATACCACAGTCCGAAAACCAAAAGAGCAATTGTGAATCTAAAAACGAAAAGACCTTTATTTGATTACATTTATACACTTGCTGATCTTCAGTTATTTCCTCCTTCATCTCTATTCACATCTAGATCACGGGGGCTGCGTGGTCTTGAGGAATGGTGTCCACCTCGAGTGCTAGAGGTGCGGGGTTCAATCCCCATTCAGGGCTGGGTTTTTTTCATGTGAACTTGGACTTCTAGTAATTCCCCCAGTCTTTGGGTAGCGAGATTGGACGCGTGTGTACATTGTTGCACATGTAAAAAATCCCTTGGCAGTTGGAAATTTAAAAAAAAGTAGCCTGGGAAAAATCTGGAGTTGAAAATCTACCCAAATTATTTTAGGATCCTCGCCAGTGCTACAGAGCTTGTGCAATGTGCAGAGCTCTTTTGGACTCAGGCTTGAGTTAGAAGTAGAACAGAGCACTTATGGGTTACTACCTGTGTGCCATAATGTTGGTCTGTTGTTCAAACTTCAAACTTCACATCCAGATCAGTGCAGCACAGTCCATGATTCATGAATCCACCTCAATACCTGTATCCTTTATGTTTCACTTGCACACATTTATGTCTCACTTGCACACATCTTCATGTTACAGTAACTGCAAATGAGACACAGGCACACAACTCAGTCACTCAAAAAATAACCCACAAATTTATTATTTAAAGAAAATGATCTGATAACATAATTAGCCCTAATTCCTTTACCATCTACTAAATGTTCATTTCTCTTTATTAGGAATGTTTGAGAGTTGTTCAAGCATATCTCATGGGAATGTTCATAAAACTCTTTGAAGTTGATGACAGCCATGGTGATGAAAGCTTTAACAACTACAGCGGCACAAATAACACAATCAAAATAAACAGCCAGCGTCAAATGATCACTCAGCCAGATGTCTTCATCTATATAGCCTTCATTATTCTGGCTTATCTAGTCAGCATCTTCCTAGATCATAATTTTTTCCATTATGGATACAGAATGAGAGTTGCAACAACATCTTTAATTTACAGAAAAGTAAGTTTGATTTAATGTGCTTTTTGAATGGGTGATTGAGTGATTCATGTGATTGATTGATTGAGTGATTGATGTTCAATCCCACCAGGACATAACACCGAGCAATAAATACCCGGTGACACCAAGTGCCACCATTCGGATGATGATCACCCAGGGACAGGTCCCAAAAACCTGATCAACACATAGGTTGGGTTATATTAGGGCCTCCGGCAACAGCCAGGGTTGGGCTTCAATATAAAAAAAATTGCGTGGGACGAACATTTGTAGACAATTTTTATGGGTGGAAATTGTTGTAGTTTATTTAGCGAGGTGCTGATGTGTCAAGACAAGATTTAGTACTGGAGAAACATCACTTCACTTCCCTGTTGTCCAGCCTCATACATGTGTACTAGTCTTTCTGATGAAGACAATTTGTCTAACAGTGTAATCATCAATGATTCAGTGCAAGACAAGAGGAAAACACTCGATATAAAGATTGGAAAACTCAAAATGGCTGATGTAATACTAAAAATACTCCAAATATGGTCCTAAAACCATATTAGCAATATGTTTTATTGACATTGTCCATGGTCTTATTGTTTAACTTTATTGAGTAGCCAGTTTGTGACTGTTAATATATGATCACATTTGAAACAGGCATCAAATGCTTTTAAATGGTACTAGCCTGAAGTAAATTTAATAATTTAAATATCTAGGAAGTACATTCTCAGAGGACGGCAGAATAGATCAGAGAATAGAAACAAGATGCCAATGAGTCAGTGCACTTATATACCAACTGACACCATTATTAAGAAATAGATTACAAACAGCATATTCATACCAACATTGTTCTACCACTTCCAGACTTGGGAAATTATCAAAGTCTAACCTACATAATACTTATTTCTTAACATAGCAAAAACAAAGATAATGCATACAAACAAAACTGCCATGGAGAAGGAAATATATGTTAATGAGGAAAGATTGGAAGTGGTGGAAAATTTCAAATATCTTGGGTCACTGGTTACCAACAATGGTGACACAATGAAAGAAATTAAACGGCGACTATCAATTGCTCTTCAAAGACTAAAACAACTGAATAAATTATGGAATTGTACAGATAGAATTACAAAGGTCAGATTTTTAAGAGCATGCATCTTTCCCATTGCAACATACGCCTGTGAGACCTGGACACTTACTAAACAAGCGGAACAGCGCATAAATGCATTTGAATATAAATGTTACAGACAGGTTCTAAGAATATCTTGGGTAAAGAAAAGATCAAATGCATCCATACTTCAAGAGCTGAATATTGAAGAGGGTTGGCTAGTAAAGACAATAAAACAAAGAAAATTGAAATATTTTGGTCACTTGAAACGTCATGGAAGTCTAGAGAGAACAATAATGGAGGGGTATATGCCTGGGAAGAGAGGAAGAGGAAGGCCAAGGAGAAGATGGGTGCAGGATGTGGCAGATGATTTCCAGATGGGTGTATCAGACTCAGGACATCTTGCTCAGGATAGGAAGGTTTTCCGGAGGGTTGTTATGGCAGCGAGGTTCCGCGAGGGACATGCTACTGAATGAATGAATGAACCTACATAAAATTAACACCTGTGAAATGACATGCCAGATAAAGCTGCCAACTTTATCCATCCAAGACAAAGTTAGAATTGATATTATCAGACAGTCAATGGTAACAACACCATGCAGCAAATTCACTGAGAAACAGTAGATCAAATGGTTTGGTCATATATTAAGAATGCAGACAGAACAACTACCAATGCAGGCTCTACACATGAAATGATTTGATGTGAAAGCAAGAAGTCATCCTAGAGAAGATAGAGATTCTACATCGACACAGAATGACAATAGCCATTGCTGCTCATCAAGCAAAGGATTGCAGACTGTTCCTGCCCATGACAGCAGCAGATGGGGAAATTGGTGGTGATGATGATGATCAAATATTTATTAAGATATCTGAAATTATACGTAAAAGTATTTCCTCTCATGAACCAATACACTGAGTCATTACTTTACATAAAGAAATACAATTTATAATAATTATCTTGTGACACGTTTGATTATTCAGCCGATGTATAGTTATAACATAACAGACACTAAATATGATAATGCATTAACCTATTTTTTATAAGAAAAATCATTGAAATATTTGCAAGCATTGCCAGCATGAAAACTGAAAGTAAAATGTCATTCATTTCATTTGTAGGTCATGAGACTCTGCAGCTCAGCTCTGCGGCCCTCCATAATGGAAATGATTATGAACTTGGTCACAAAAGAGGTGGACATATTTCCTGTGGTAAAATATGTTTTATTATATCAGATTACTGATAATCATCATCATCATCATCATCATATACTCTGCAGATAAACTAAAGCTGTTATGGTTTGCAGTCTCACATAATCAGGTCAGAGTTTTTGTTCTTATTGCCAAACCATTTGTGTATTTATTTCCTGTCAAGTTAATTTATCATAAGGTATTTACTTTCATTTCTTCTTAAAACATATACACAAACTATGACAGTCTACATCAAATTTCTCATCAGTATATGGTTTTAATCTGTTTTATGAAGGGCTGCTTCATTTATTTTTTCTGCAGTTCATGACATTTTTTGCATTTTTCTCAGAATCCATATTTTCACTGCCATTATATTTGTTCACTTTGCTTGTTGTCCATGTTTAACATACTTAAACAAACAATACAGGTTCTTTATAGCGCTTCAACATCTTTCACTTGGTGAGTATGCTTTGCATCTTGCAAAAGGATTTTTTTGCCATGGTATTTCTTGTTTTAATCTCTAGAAGGACCTTACAGTTGTATTGATTTACTGGATTAGGTTTTGTTTTTCTGGCACATACATTTTGTTATCTAGAGAGAAAAACAAAGTTATCGATTGGAAGCTAAGGTTGTCATTTTGTACCTGTGTTATCAGGTCAAGCGCTATAACACCTGTGTTGTCAGATCAAAAGCTATAACATGTGTCTGTTGTATGCTTAAGTATTTTGAATACTTGCATATTATTTATAGTTATTTAGTTGGATATACTTTACAAGGTTTTGCAGAACCAACCCCATAATTTTCTGGCTGTTGTGGTTTTTCTAGGCAAATCTTTACATTCAGTAGTTTGCTATTGCTCTCTGAATGATCAGCTCTTGGTACCATTGTGGAAACTAGCACAAGACACTCTGCTTCCAAATCGCACTGGGATCGAACCTGGCATCCCGGCATTATTAAGCGTTTGCAACACCTAAACTGATGACATCATTTATAGATTTGTCAAAAATTCTTAGCTTGATTGTTTTTACAGTTCTGTTCTCAGTATGAGATTATTGTACAGTTCTGACATCTGCTTATTTTCTTTCTTATCCCAAATCTTGTCTTAAGCAGTTTAATCATCACCCCATCACATAGGCATGGTTCCATCAAGAGCTGTTAATTTATTTTTTATACCACCTGGTATGAAAACGGAATTACCTAGAGAACAAATGATGCCAGAATGAAAACCGATTGTTTGCTCAAACTGGAAAAAATATTGTTGCTCTACTGTAACAGGTACAGTGCAGATATGTCATACTGACAGATCTATACAAATGACAAAGTTAAAGAGGAATCTATGATTGAGAGTTTTTATATAACTAGGAATTCTATTCAATTCAGAAAGTGATTAAAACTAGGAATAGAATTAGAATATTACCTCTAATATCTAATCAACATTGTTCCTATGTGGGTTCCTGGGTCCCATTGTAGGTGAAAACAAGAATAGACATGTTGTAAGAGTTGACTAATTGGGGGGAGCTTCCTTCGAAGTAGGAGTACATCTGCCTGAGAGACAAGGAACCAACAGTCTGCATGCAAATGAGTAAGACTGTAAAATGGATGTGGACGCAACACTCAGTTTCTGCAGAGCTTACAACCAGTGAACATGAAGAAGAAGAAGAAATCAACACCGTATTATCAAGCTTGAACATGAAGAAGAAGAAGAAATCAAAACTGTGTTATCAAGCTTGAACATGAAGAACGACTAAGATAATCACTTATAAACTATTAAAAAAAAAATTAAAAAAAACAGATTCTCTTGCAATATAATATTTATTTATATATGTCCTATGTTTACTTGTAAAACTTGCCTACATTTTAAAACTCAGGATCCATAATATGTAAAACTCATTTCATTCTGTCTAGGTGGTTTTGCCTGCAACATACATTTTGATTGGTCCAGTACAGCTAGGAGTCACATGTTACTTGTTATGGGATTGGTTGAAACTTGGCCCAGCCTGCATCATGAGTTTTGCACTTCTGTTTCTCTTGTTTCCTCTCCAAGTTTTCATGGGACGTTTATCACGTCTGCTTAGGTAATTGTTTGTTTTTATGTACTATAAATGGATAAGCTACCCTTATAAATTGTGCAGACTGTAGAGTCTGGGTGAACTAAAATTACTCAGTCCTACTTTCACAAATCACACATGGATTATAAGAAAACATGTATTAATTTTTTTAACAGAATATTGAATTAATAATGATTTAAAAACTTTGAATTGTTTTTTTTTTCCAGAGAAAAAATGGATAATTTAACAAATTCTCGACTCAGACATCTACAACTGATTGTGTCTGGGCTAGAAGAGATGAAGACATCAAACTGGAGTGAGTTCTGTGAAAGAGTCATTGGGAGATCCCGAAAGTAAGGATAATGTTTACTTCTACTCCAGCTTCTAATTTAATTAGACTTGAATCATGGGGAAAAGGGGGGGGGGGGCACCGTGGTGTAGAGGCTAGACACTCTCCTGCAGATCAGAAAGCCGTGGGTCCACCTCCTGAAGATGCCATACTTTTTTCAAAATGACCTTGGCTTCTAGGTCAACCTAAATGGGTACCAGGTACAATAATGGAAAGTAAAGGTGGCCTGTGCACTGTTGACCAAATCACCAGCTGAGTGACAATTGGTCTGAGATATAGGTCTAGCCCTATATGCCCAAAACGCCTGACGGCATGGCAAAGGGTCTTTTACTTTACTTAACTTTGAATTGTAGGTGCCAGAAACTGGGAATGCAGAAACCTGGGAGGGGCCTGAGCTCCTTTTCACCCATACATTTTCCAAGGAGCTAAATGGTCTGCTCCCTCTAACAGTGAATAGACTTTCTTTTTTCAATATTTGTGTATATTCACACGCATACACATGCGCTTGCACATGCGCATGCACACACACACACACACACACACACACACACACACACGCAGGTATTTTCCATTCAACAAATGATAAGAGTAATAATAATAATAATTCTTTCTGTGGTTATTATTATTCTTCTGCCCTTAAAGCTTGATCTTTCAGTCCCACCAGGTTCTAATGTCGAAGGGAGTTAAGAATGATAATACTAAATTCATGGGTATACTGCTTTCACAAGGGCCAAATATACAACCCTTGCAGGAAACAAATATGCTGTTGTCCTCCCTAAACATAAGATATAAAAGCATACATAACATATCGATTTGTACACATAAATGATAACCAGTCACTACGGAAAAAAAAGACTTAAGCCCCTTCAATCCATTCCCAAATCACCCAATAGAAAATTATAAGTGGCTGAGGACCCCCCTAACTCCCCCCACTCCCTTTGTAGAAGCACCCATGGCTTGAATTTGTGGCGTACATTGCCTTTTGATTGATTAACATAATAATTTTTCAAACAGCTTTAAATGTATACATGGCTTGGTCCTTCAGTAAAGTTGTAAACCTTATATCTTTTTTTTCTAGATCAGAACTCAGCCAAATGAAGAAACTGTCCAGACTTCAAGCTTTCAACGGCTCTATGGCTTTAACCTCCGGCAAATTAGTAGTCATGGCAACCTTTCTGTTGTTAATTGTAACGGGCCATCGGATTAATGCCACACAAATATTCACGACCTTGGCCTTGATAGAGTCACTGAGGGTCAGCTTGAGCATGTTGCTGCCGGCAGGGATGTTAGCTCTGGCTGATGCACTGGCCACAGTCAGGAGGGTAGAGGTTTGTTTTCTTTAAAAAAATATTTTCTCAGTTTTGTTACATACTTTTTTTACTTCAGCAAATTCATTTATGTTTTATTAGTCTTAAATAACATTCACTGTTTTCTTTTTAAGACTATAGACCACCACTGCTACACATTCTACTTATTATGTATTTTTTCACCCATTCATTTGTTGTTTTTATCTTTAAGATGCAAAACCATCCACTAAAAAAAACAAAAGACTTCCCTATCTAGGAAGCATAATACCATCCAGTGGAAATATTGAAGCAGCAGAGATACACGGATGCAAGAACAAACCTGTAAAAATTGACACTGAATACAGTATTTTTACCAACATTGTGTTACCAGTGTCAAACATGGACATTAACAACAAAAGAAAAAAAGAAAAATCAAACATCAGAAATGAAATCTCTGTGAAGAATCCTGAATATAATTCAAAGAGACAGGATCAGAAATGATGATATCAGGAAAGACGTTGGGATGGAGCAAGTACTAAATTACACAAAGAAATCAAATGGTCTGTACATTTTTAAAGATTAAAATTCAGTAAGTATGTTTTTGTACTGTGTGAATTTTCAAAATATGTTTGAATCCCTTAATCAATGAAAGAATCAATCAATCAGGACCCAGCAAGCTGGATGTACAATCTCTCAAACTGCTGTTCATCCATCTCTTGATGTTATTCTTTCTCTTCTATCACTGTCTGCCTCTTGCTTACCTACCTGCCTTCAACATTTCCCTCCATTATGTTGTTATAAGGGTACATTTGAGTCAGTACATTTTATACAATCCAATAACTCTTGACTTTATCACTGCAGAAAGTCTTGTTGCTACCAGAAAAGTCATCACTGATTAGTCGACCATCCACCGCATCACTGAGTGAAGAAATTGCTATTAAGTTTAGTAACTATTTCGCAAGCAGAGAAAAGGTAATAGAACAGGTTTTTTTTCACATTTGGTTAGCATTTGTTGTTGTGGACTCTAAAAACATGCTGAGAAAGGTGAAGATAGGGAAGCTTCGAGCAGAGTGGAAAGCTCCACTGGGAAGGCCACAGGTAGTGAGCATACTTTAGATCTTTTCTCCAGGCCATGCCGGCATAGTGAGTAATTAACAGGCAGACAAATTGGCTGGATCTGCACCACTGGGTGGTGAATAGATACATGACAAGGCAGATGTGGTCAAGGTCCTTTGGGAGCAAGCAACGGAATCAGTAAAGAAACAAGATTATTATGGCCTTGAGAGAATGGTTATCCAGAGGGTCTGGCTGGCTCACTAGACTCAGACGGACATATAACCAGATTGTGACCAGTACCATCAGTACTGGAACTCTGTGCCGACTGCTGAACATGAGGAGGGAGCACACATGGGAATGCCTAGAGTGCTGTGATGTCAATTCTTGACTCAGCTCAACTCAACTCAACTTGTTGTTGAAATCTTTAGAGCATTATGATGGAAATCATTAGAGTAATACTTCTCAAAGGACTGTCTCTGACAATTAGTCTGTGTAATTAGGCATCTCCTTTACAGAACAAGGCCAGGCAGTTTTTACTTTCTTACTGACAGCGCACTTGATGTTCTGTAGTGGAATAGTTTACTTGACAAAAGAACCAATTGTATTGATGCCTAACTTTCATAGATCTTGATTTCACATTTTGCACTGAACCAATATTTAGGAAAATAAATTTTGGCTCCCAAGTCTACCTAGCATAAAATGGGTACCACATAATGTAATTCGGGGGGGTCGCTGTGGTGGTGGCTTGACGCCCGCCTGCAGATCGGAAGGTTGTGGGTTCGCATCCTTACACAACCGGATTTTTAAAAAAAAATGACTTTGACTCCCAGGTTGACCGAGCCTTGAGTTGGTACCAGGTGTAGTCCTGTGAAGTAAAGGCGGCCGGCGTGATGCTAACCACGTCACCCCTAAAGTGTTAATTGGTCTATACAAATATAGGTCTAGCCCAGTACGCCTAAAGGCATAGAAAAGTGACTTTTTATAATGTAATGGAAAGTAAAGATGGCTGGTTTGACGTTGACCACATTACCCTCAAGATCAGTTTATAAAAATATGAGTCTAGCAAACTATGCCCAAAGTGCCACAGGTGAAAGGGGTAATCTACTTACACAGACATCATTCGTAGCCTGTTTTCTCACTTTTGCCTGCTTTGTTTTTCTAGCAAATTCAAATATGCGAACCTTATGTGCCTAAACCAAGCATACTCTGAGAACCACTTTTGTCTGTGTTTTTTTTTTCTTTCTTTACATTTTCTTTTTTGTGCTTCTTCTTCTTAATCATTCTTCCAAGGGATGTAAGTGTGCCTGTTTACAGCCCAACTGCACTATCGGTACTTTTCAACTGACACATTTGACTTTTTCAGGCCAGAGCTGGGAGAATATTTTTGAAAATAGTACAAAATATTTGTGAAAAAGTTCTAAAACACACTAAAAGGTACCAAATTTTGAATATGCATGTGTGTGCGCGTGTGCACACACATTGAAAAAACAACAACTTGCTTCCCTTGTATTTGATCAGAGTTGAATTTCTTTTTCCATCACATCATTGCTGTGATGATAAGCATACCCAATTCCTTACGTCCTTATTAGGACGTAATTTTTTGTTATTTGAAGCCCCGCTCTGGCTTTTGCCAGGGGCCGCAATATAGGCAGGCCATCAATATGGCCAATTGTCTGAACGCGGTTTCTGGGACCTCTCCACGGTGATCCTCATCCGCATGGTGGCACTTTGTGTCATCGGGTGTTTATCGCTTGTGTGATGTCCTAGTGGGGTAGAAAGTCAGTCAGTCAGTCATCATCGCTGTAAAACAAAACATGTTGCTCAATTTGTTACAGTGCAGTTATTATTGAAGTCTTCAAAGAAGGGCAAATTTTAACAAATTTGTATGTTGTTAAGGAGAGAGAAAACTCTTTCTGCAGCTACATAGGAATCAGATAAAACCAAAAGACTATACATTTTTAACTAATGCAAGGCTAATTCCATCTCTACAGATTTCTTCTGAACATGTAAACTAAAATGTTGCATGTTGAATCCCCCCCCCCCCCCCCCCCAATCACCCTCCTCAATATTAGATAGTTCATCATGTGCTATTAGTTCTTTCCATCATCATTTACTTATTTGTTCATAATTGTTCATAATTTTCCTCTTCAACAATTTTAATGTAACTGACATCGATCTTCCTTCAGTAACAATAACTGGATTACCATACAGTGTACAAGTTTAAAATATTTAAACAAAAGTTCTAAAGTGTACCAAAACATTGGGCGTGGTACTAAAGAATTAATTTTTCGGCAAAATACGTACGAAAGTACCAACTTTGGCAGCCCTTCTTCAGGGCTATCTTGGTTAGCCTTCTTGGTTAGGACATTTGCAGCATCATATATTTGTTGACTTTGACATCTCCTGATCCACAAGTATTGTCCCTTGAGAATCCGCCCAGGGCATCTGCATGCAAATTGGTCAGCCTTCAAGGAAAAGCAGGGACAGAACATGGGTATTCCTGCTATCCAAGGAGGAGGCTGCCATAAATACAGAGCCTTTACAAGATACTCTGGCACTGGGCTCATGCAAGAAATTGTCATGTCCTGTGCATGGCTGCTTAACCACGTTTCTGCATATAGAGCCTTCCATTCATCCTTAAGAAATCCCCAGGAAACATTTTGCAGACCTGCAACTACAATTCCTGCACAAATTGGTATCTCACTTCCTCATTATGTTGAGACTTCTTTCTTTGACAGCTGCACCTTTCACATAAGTTGGGGTTCATACTGAGGGGAGGATCTGAGCACCTATGGACATGTCCGGAGTGCAATGAGGATAACCCAACTAACTAACTAACTAACTAACGAACTAACCTTTCACATAGATGCCACAGGGCACTTTTTGTTACATTTATGAGATTCCCTTAACTTTTCCTCACGACTTTCACCAAAATCACCACTCCACTTTCTTGTGTACTATTTGTATTGTATTGTCTTGAAAGGCAGCATTAAAATTTACTGTATTTTATATTTCATTGTTGCAGTGGTAAATAATTTTTTTGAAATTTTTGATGATAATTTTAAATTCACTTGATAAATTTTCCCAATGCAGAAAATTATGTTTGTCGCTGAATATAAGCAGTGAATGAAATCTACACACTTTTTGATAATACACATTGCTTTCATGCATTCATATATTTCAGAGCTTTGATGCTCCCATGGTGCTTGTAAACATTGACATAGACATTGAGAAGGTAAGAAATAGACCCAATGCAATGTTACAGAATATTTAGATTTCATAATATTTTATGAATCATTAAATGTAGTGGCTAGTTTACTTACACACCAGCACATGGACATATATTTTAGTCTCTCATTTTGGAAGAGTTTTGTTTTTGCCACCAGAAAGTTAATTCAACAACATTAATTTGCTGCCAAACATCTAAGTCAGTAAAGGCACAGGAAATATTGTCCATACAATACCGTTAGGCATATTGAATATATGATGCTAGCCACATAATTTTAGACCATTTTTAGGTTAAATTAGCTTGGAGAATTATATTTGAGAGCTGACTTGACTTTAGAGATGTTGACTTAATAATAAGTTTTAAAAAAATGTTGGTTTTATTCACAGATCTTAAATAGTGTAGAGAAAACTAATAATAAGTTCTACATATGAGACTAATAAAAAAGATCTGTTTTGGAAATGGTAAATGAAGTAGAAAGACAACATATTTTAAAATTTGAAACATTTCATTTGTTCCATTATAGCAACATACTTTGTCTTGCAGAATAAGCTGTACTGCATTATTGGACCATCAGACAGTGGAAAGGTGAGATATCTTCATCTATAGACTATTTAATTGTCTGTATTAAAGTAGTCATGTATTGACAACAACAATAAATGGGACAAATATGAAGCAATGTTTTCAGGTAGGTTGTCAACAGTGGATGGAAGATGTATTTTGCATGTTGAATGCATAATAACCTAAGAAAAAGCAATTTTACCAGATAAAGAATATCCTATGCTATAAACTTTTGTCAGTTGAAGTGAGAATTAGAACCCCTGAAAGCATTATAAAGTAGATCCTGATGTGTGAAAGGGAATCATATATAGTTGCAGAATAGGGAGAAATTTAGGTGGGAGCTGTAAAGATAGGGCTTTATAAAAGAATGACAAGAACATCGTGGACAACACAACATGTAGTGAGTTTATTTTACAATAAATTAACCCACAAAGAGAACTGGTTCCATACATCAAAAGAAGTAAATCCATTCTTTTGATACATTTTGAGAAGGGGAAAAACTGTCCTGGTTAGTTAGCATCCTTTGGATATTTTCTCCAGGTATGCCTGTGTGTTGGGAAATTAGAAGGCAGATAGACTGCCTGGTTCTGCACCACTTGGTGGTGAATTGATGTATGACAGGCTAGATGTTGTGAGGGCCCTTTGAGAGCAAGTTAACAGTGCAGAGGCATAGATAGATCATTACGGTCTGAGGAGAATGGCTTTGCAAGGAGTTACCAGAGGATCTGGCTGATGCTCAACACTCAAGGGAAAGCGGGAGATGGATATCCATTCAAACAGATACTAGAGCCATCAGAATTGGAACTTTTCGCTTGCTGCTGAAGATAGGAATGGAGCACTTCTAGGAGTGTTCTGAGTGCTATGATGTTGATCAATAATTCAACATTCAGCATTCTTTAAGGGAAAAACTGGAGTACATCATGACAACAGAAAAGTTGTAGGCCAAAAGTTCAGAGGAGACCAAGAAAAGATACTAACTTAACATCTGGCATTTGAAAAGATTTGTCTTAAAAGTAACTGACATATATGACACAAAAGGCTGTGGACAGATCAGTTAACTGGAGTACAAAATTCACAGAAAATGAGTGAAACTAAAAGATATTTGCCATCAATTAAGTGTTTGCAGAGAGTTTTTGACAGACAGTTTACATATCTTCTTCTTTCTTCTTTGCGTTCACCAGCTATAAACTCTGGCTGAAAGTTCTAGTTGTTCATCCGCTTTTAGTCTGCAGTCCTGTTCAAGAACCTGAGTGTTGCGTGTGCATTCGTTTTACAGATTTGATTCATTTGTATGCAGACTTCTGGTTCCCTGCCTCTCAGGCAGATGCATTCCGACTTCGAAGGAAAGACAGTTTACATAAATAATTATGAAATTGTACCAACATATAGTGATAAATATTCACTTTTTCATATTAGAGTAGTCTCCTGCTAGCAGTACTTGGTGAACTGGAGCGACACAAAGGTCACATCTTCTATGACGGTCATCTGGGGTATATCCCTGATAAACCTTGGCTGTGTCCTGGAACAATCAGAGATAATATTGTATTTGGATATGAATTCTCCCATTCAAGATACACTCAAGTCTTGGAGGCTTGTGCACTGAATCAGGTAAGCTAAAGTTGTAAAAAATGCAAGCATCAATGTGCTGTCAAATAGAACTTGACGATATTTTTTTCCTTTTAAATTAAATTTAAAGTCTTGCTAGCCAGTTAACCTACAAATCTATATGATGACCTTATAGCTCTGAAAGCATGATATGAATTGTGACAGGCAATTTTGAATATCTAGATCATGCTAAAATCGAACGCTTATCTCATAACACTGAGGTCACAAAATATAAAACATAAGACTAATTATCCTACATCATTCTAAAATTTGGACTTTGACTAAAAGAAACAAATCCTTATTATAAACTTTTTAAAACAGTCTTACATTTGATCTTTGGACTCATCAGAGATGTGAACATCCAGACATTTTGAGTAAGAAACAGCAATAAAATTCATAGTCTGTTTATATAACTACTTACTACTGGCATTATGACTATAATTAAATAAATAGTAAGTAGTAATTTCAATGGAGCCAAGCCGAGGTGGCATAGAAGCTAGAAATTTGCCTGATGACCTGAAGATATGGGTTCAAACCTGGATTGAGTGGGATTTTGTCCAGAATAGACCTTGATCCCCAGGTCGACTCAGTCTTAAATAGATACCAAGTAATATCCTGGGAAGTAAAGGAGGTCAACATGATTTGACATCACCCTTTGAGTGCAGATTGGTCTATAAAAATATGAATCAATCCTCATATGCCCAATTCACTACTGGTATAAATTTAGTCCTTAATTTTTTTCTGCATTTTTATACTTTTGTTGTTGTAGGTTATTGACTCTCTGCCTCTGGGTGACCAGACAGTTGTAGGGGAAAGAGGCCTTGCCCTGGACCCAAGTATGCAAGCTAAAGTCACACTAGCAAGGTGAAGTTGTATTTTATCTAAGCAGTTTTTGCTGAGACAACTAAATGGTATAGTAGTAGATATAGGTATATTTCTCAAAGAAAGATTACACAATGTGATTATCATAATTATATAAAAATTGGTTTGATTTGATTTGATTCAAGAACCGACATCACAGCACTCAGGGCATTCCCATAAGTGCTCCATCCCCATCTTCAGCAGCCAGCGAAGAGTTCCAATACTAATGGTGCCAGTAGCTTTCTGATTAAATGTCAGTCTTGCCTTTCCTCTGAGCCTTGAGCTTCTGCCAGAACCTCTCGTCACCCCCAACTGCATCAATCTCACCAGACTGTGGTGATCCATCTGCTCCTCCCCATTGTACACGCTCTCCCACAAAGCACTAACCACGTCTGCCCCATCATGTAGCAGTATTCCACCAAGTTGTGCAGAGCCAGCCAGTCTGTCTATCTGTTCATTTCCCAACACACCGGCGTAACCGGTGAAAAAATCCAGACAATACTCCTCACTCGTTTCCTCCGCAGCGAAGCATGCCACTCTGTACGAAGCACACCTGTTCTGAACTTCCTCAGTATGCTTTCTGAATCAGTTGCAATTACAATGTGTGTGTGTGTGTCGTGTTCTCTAGCCAGCGGAAAGCTGCAGTGACCGCCTCCACCTCCATTCTTAAGCTGGATGTTGTGGTATCATATGCTAGGCTCTGCTGCACCAAACGTCGACCATTAACTTTTGCTAAAAAGCCCCAAGCACTTCTTTTGCCTCTTGACACTTAACCGTCTGTGTAAATGATCAAATCCTCTAAGCGAGCATTATCTTGAACTAATTGCTGAATTTCCACCTCTGTGGCACCTGCTGGCCAGTCTCTGCATTCCCGGCTCAGCATGATTATGACTCTACACAAGTCTGACTGCTCAGGTGGCACTTTGACCCACTCCTCTCCTCCCCTAATGTTCTCAAGTATGCAAACCTGTCTGATTGTGTCTTCTGCCTGAGCCATCCATGACCTCCCTCTTATCAGCCACTGACCCTTAACTGCACCCAGAGCTTTATGCGGAGGGTGGTCTGTGTCTGCAGCTACCCTAGGATATGACTTCGCCTGCATCACCTTGTGCCTACCTGCAACCGTTGGAAAACCAAGGATGTATCTCATACACACCACTGGGGTGTCTCTGATGCAACCCAGAATGACCCGCATAGCCGCGTTCTGTATGCGCTATAGTTTGTCCATCTGACTCTTTGAGACGGTAAGCAGTCCCAGGCCATAATCCACCACTGACAGGATCAGGTGCTGATATAGTGTGAAAAGCATTCTCTGCTCTATGTCAATTGCCGCCATAGTCTTGAGTGCACTAAGTCCTTTTTGGCATCTCATCACATCACTCTCCACATGGTCCTTAAATGACAGGCTCCTGTCAAATGTAATTCCCAGATACTTCAGTTTGCTCTCTCTGTTGACGTCTCTACCATCTATCGTGAGACTTGGGACATTAGTTTTAACGATTCTGTTGTCCAAAGAACACCACAAAACAGACGCCTTTTCCGGGTGGACGACAGCCTTCATTTCTGTACACCACTCAGTCACTTTGTCTACTGTCGCTTGTAGCTATCGAGCTGTTTGTTCCCTCTCTTCCCCCTGCCTATATGCAAGTATATCATCCGCAAAAGGCAGTATCCTTCCAACTCCTGGTGCTTCTAGGCTTGCAATCTTGCTCGTATACTCGTTGAAGAGCACAGGCAAGATGGCGGATCCCTGTGGCAGTCCTGGGGCCAAAGTGCATGGTTCAGAGGTCCATGAGCCCAGTCGGAGAGCAACCCGACGTGAATACAGGACATCTGCAACCCAATTCACCAGCCATGGATTGACCTCCTTTTCCCTCAGTGCAGTCATTAAGATGTCGTATCTCACTCTGTTATAAGCATCCTCGAGATCCAGTCCTACCGCCATAGTTTCTTGTCTGTTCTGGAACCCTTCATAGACGTCAAAAGCAAAAGTGGCTGCATTTGCCCAAGTGTCTTTTCCTGGCCTGTAACTTCCCAGACCTCTCTGGAGAAGCTTCCCCCTTTCCAAAAATTCTTGTAACTTTACAGCAAATATCTTCTCCAAATGTGTATTTTAAGGTGATGATTCTAAAGCCACTAAGCTTAGAATGATCTTTAAAGGTTTTGGTAGTGGGATTAGATAGCTGTGCACCCAGTCTTGTGGTACTGATGCTGTCTTAATACTCTGGTTAAAACAGTCGGCCATCTCTGCCAGGTCTACATCGCTCAAAGCCTTCATGTGACCATACCTGACACCATCAGGCCCTGGTGCAGTGTCTTTTGCTTTTTTCAAAATTTGTTTGATATCTTCCACTTGTATCATGTCTTCATAATGCATATTCTTTAAGGTGCCAGCTAACTCCTTTCTAACTGCATTCCTGATGTCTACATCATTATGATCTGTCTGAGCAATAAACCTATGGAGAAAAGCCTCCCCTTTCTCCTTGTCTGTTGTCACACGCACACCATCGTCTCTACAAATTGTTCCGACTGTCATAGGCCTATCCTTTCTTTGCATTTGCCTTTGCAGTTTCCAGAATTTCCCCAATGTTTTATCGCCTCCCATGTCATTCACAAAAGTTTTCCACTTTGCTCTTTTGACCTCTGCAGCACAGGGCTTGAAAACCTCCACCTCATCTTTTTCACATTCTCCGCCATCTCCACTTCCTCTCGTAAGCTTGGAGGTGTCTGTCGTACTTTTTTTAGCTGATTCACTGTGGCTCTCTTTGCCTTCCATGCCTGTTCTACTTCTGGAGTCCACCATGGGGGCTGTCGAAAATTAGTTCTGGCAGTTCTTTTGCATGCTACCCGTCTGAGGCATCCAAGTAGGTTGTTGGTCCACTTTTACCGGAAGGTCTTGCGTGCTCTCCCAACCTTAACCTTACTGAGTTTAGAAATCAGACTGAACATGGTAGGTGATCACTCCCATGGTCATTCAGGACAGTCCATTTAACATCTAAAACCGACGACTGAGAGACAAATGTCAAGTCAATAGCTGTGTCTGCATCTCCAAACCTCATTGCCATTCTAGTCGGCCTCCCATCATTGATGCAGACCATATCGGAGTCAACCATGGCCTCTGCAAGAGCAATTCCCTGTCGGTTTTCTCCACTGCTGTCCCATTCTCTGTTCCTCGCTTTGAAATCCCCACATATGAGTAACCTATCACCTGGTAACTTCTCCAATTACTTGAGAAAGCTCCATTGTTCACTTCTGACAAAACAGTCTGCCGTGGCATATATATTTATGAGGTTCCAACTTAAGCCACCAATTTCCACTTGTATCCCTTGAACCTCTCGTCCACTGTGGTTCCACTGGCTCAAGTCAAGCACCACATGCTTCACTCCCTCCTTTACCACTAGACCTTGTCCATGTCTCTCCTGTCCAACAGGGTTTATATAACTGACGCACTCCGGGCAATGACATCTGTCTGTATGTAGCTCCTGGAGCATGATGACATCAAAATCAAAAATCAACCTCTCCAGTACAGGACCTCTCTGCCTAGCACTCTGACAGTTCCAGTATCCTACTCTTACGTGGTTAAAGCTCAATCTCTCCGCTTTTCGCCTTGTTTCTTCTAGCACCCGCCCTCCTATTTCTATGCCTTCTTCTCTCCCCATTTCATCATCGTCTCCTCCTCACTCTCCCTTCACTAACCGCTGAATAATGTGTCAAGCGCCGAGCACGTGCCCTGTAGCTCCGGTGACGATTCTTATGTATATTTTTTAAATCCATACGAAAAAATAGAGTACTGCAGGAAATGACTGGTTGCCCTAGTATTGCCTGCCTGCTAGGGAAGGGGCAATGGATGTCCTGTAGGAGTCCATACGCCTGGTGCTGCCCCGCACGCCCGCCAGACGTCCAACGTTCATGACCAGCTCACCCGTTGCCATCCAGTTTTCCTCAGCACGTTGGCCCACCTTGAACTTGGGGGTTTAAATTCAGAGTTTGCCGTCTCCTAAATGGACTGCTGTGCAAAGCTAACGGGTTCCATCTACCCAGACTTCTCCCAGAAAGAAGGCAACATTTTGCTAAATCCCATGGACGTTAGGAAACTTTGTGCACTCTTAAACATCTACTGCACTGTGAAGCCCTTGTTGACAAGACTCTTCCTGAAGTTAAATACACAGTTGATTTATTAAAAGGCTCCACCTTTGAATAGACACCACCCCAGAAATCACTGATGACGCCGCAAGGATAGCTACAAACTCCAGCTCGCCTGTTGTTTTTACCACAGCCAGTGTAACCAACGAGGCAACAAATAAAGAAACCTGATATCCTCAAGTATCCAGCGGTGAAAAACATTGCCGTCATGTGTTTGAACTGGTAAGAGGTTTAATTTAAGCGATGAAAACCGTTTGAATACGCACAGCTTTTGCCTTGAAATAATCAGGCTTTCTAGCGCCGCCATACCGGAAGTCTCTTTCATAATATAAAAGGTTCATAATATATAAAAGTTCACTAAAAATATATACAATTTTATAATCTAAACTCCTACAATCTGTTATAATCAGTACTTAATCTGTGTAGTATTAGATAGCTAGAAGTAATTCACAAGCATAAATATACAATATAAGAATTTTTTTTTAAAACATTTTAATTATAACCCAGATGGCTCAAACAGGATAATATTGATTAAATTACTATTACTGAAATCCTTTTCAGTGATCACCTTTCTCTAACAAGCAATAAAAGATAATGGTGAAGTAGTTATTTTAGTGTTTTGCAAAGATATAAAATATATGTATGTGCATGACTAGATGAGAAGTGTCTCTGTTATGTCTTAATTAATTTCACCATTTGTATTTCAGAGCTGTATATCAAAACTGTGATATTTATCTGGTGGATGATATTCTCAAAGGAATGGATGCAAAATCTGCAATGGACATTTTTAAGAAGTAAATTTGCTTTATTAATTTAAACAGTTGGGTCCAGTTTCCTGTAAAAGCCAGTTAGCCAACTTTTCTACAGTGACACATTTATGAGATGCGTAGCTAATGCTATTGGTTGTGTTTGCACCCACACAGTGTTTCAGAGGTCAGGAAATGAATATATTTACTAAAAAATAGAACGGGGTTGGGAGGGTTGGGGGTCTCCTTGTCAACCAAATGGCTTTTTAAAGTCATGCTGATGTCACAATCTCCTCATTGCCTCGGTGGTAGAGGTCATGGGGTCACAGCATGAATCACATGAGGCATGTGTTTTTTTCAAAGGCCCAGAGAAATGTTTTATTTATTACTGCCTTTATATATCTGTGTGTCTGTATTTGATTATCTTTCCCCTCTCCACCCAAAAATAATAATAATAATTTTAAAATGTATATATACCAAATTTTAAGATGAGTGAATAAAAAAACATTATTGGTGACCTGTGTAAAATGGTCATGATTTTTTCTTCAGTAATTCCCACCGGTTCTTATCCATTTTTCTTAGCATTCCCAGAGCAGAGGGTTAAGATACATCTCTTGACTGTTTCAGCCCCAAGGACCATGTAATATATATTTGGCTCTCTCCTGTAAACCTCACTCATGATGTAATGTGTTCACTTGTTGCATTTAGTCAAGCCTTTTGTGTTAATCCTCTAATAAATTTCTGATTTGTCATAGTTGTTATTTTCCCTGTGAATGTCTGCTGCAAAACCATATGGCAGCTGAAAGAGTTACAAAATTAATAAAAGCTAATATTATAAAATGCATAACTTAGCTTTTAGTTCCCCGTGTGGGTTCTGAGGCCCAGTGTGGGGAAAACAAGAATAGACCCACTGCCTGCCCAAAAGCATGTCAATAGAGTCAACTAATTGGGAGCTTCCTTTAAAGTTAGAGTACATCTGCCTGAGAGGCAATAAACCAACAGTCTGCATGCAAATGAGTCAGACCTGTGAAATGGATGTACATACAACACTAAGGTTCTGGAACAGGACTAGAGTCCAGAAGTGGACGAACAACCAGAACTTTCTGCCGGAGCTTACAACTGGTGAACGCAAAGAAGAAGAAGGTCATAGCTTTTAGTATGAATGAATTCATCAAGTTGTAAGTGTTTGGTTACTTGTTAAACATTGATGTTTCCTGATTTCCCCATGTGGGTTCTGGGGCACCAAATAAAAGAATAGACCCAGTACTCCTAAACAAGCTTGTTGTAAAAGATAACTAATTGGGAATTTGCTAAAATTGTATGTGTTCGGCACATCTACCAAATGGCACAGATACTGCAGCCTGGCTGTAAACCACAACACAACAGGCAAACTACCTTTTTAGGGGTGAACGCAGAAGAAGAAGAGGGAAAAAAAGACCAAAAAAAAGAAATGTGTTATTTAATAATTTATTTGAAACATTGCCTGTGTAAAGATAATGTTATACATTAGAGCATTCCAGTTCTGTTTCATAAAAAATATGCTTCAAATTTAGGACATTACATACTTTGTGTGTGCATCATTTTAAATATTATGATAAATATTGTTAACTCTTTTAGTCCCAGTGGATTTAGCATTACATACCCAAGTGAAAGTAAAGAAAGGCATAACATTGGCGCAGCATGCATCAATTGGGCTTCTAGGAAGAAACCTTTGAATGTATGAGGCGTTCCTTGGGACTGAAAGAGTTAAATATGTAAAATCATAAAATCTCCTGTTCAGTAGAAAAAATATTGGCTATCCACCAAACTTCGAACATTAAAGATGGCCCCACCGCCACGAGTCCCCCACGCCGCGTGAGCGGCAAGGATTGGGGCTAAACTAGATGGCTAAGACCCACGAGCAGCAGCTTCTGCATCTCCTGAAGCTTTGCTCGTGAGTCCTAGCCATCTAGTTTAGCCCCAATCCACACCACGTGAGATGCATGTGGGACTTGCGGAGGTGGCGGTAGTTGCCGAAGAACTGCAAATTAAGTCACGTGACTGTGGCTCGAAAGGATATTTTGCGGCCGCCATCTTTAGTGCCCGAATAGCCAAAATATTTTAAGTAAAAGACTCCTTGTCATAAAGAATATTGGGTGTCTGGTGCCAGTCCCATATTCTGAGACCAGTTGACACTCAGCAGGTGAACTTTCAATGACATTTCCATGAAATTATACATATTTTTTAGCCTGGGTTAACCTGGAAACTAGGGTAAATGAAAAACACTTCACTTCATAGAGGATCTGAATATTCAATCACTGGGGCTGACAAGCAGCTATTCTGGCAGCTGCATCTTCTGAATGCAGAACATAAAAATAGGTAGCATAAGAACACCAAATGCTAGTAATATCTGCGTTTGTGCATGGGTATGTGAATGTGTATGTGTCTCAGAGTGTAATGGTCAAATGAGATCGTATGTTCTGTAACTTTGTACAGGTGCATCTGTGGACTCCTGAGAGCAAAGACAAGGTTGCTAATAACTGACAACACTCAGCATATCAGAATGGCCCATAAAATCATACTGATGTCACAGGTAATTTAGCTCAACCAACATAGTCAGTTGAGTTTTGAATTAAGAATTGACATCTTAGCACTCAGGACATATGTGCCTCATCCCCATTTTCAGCAGCAAGTGAAGAGTTCCAATTTTGATGGTACCAGTAAGTGTCTGACTGTATATCCATCGCGCCATTCCCTTGAGTGTTGACCAGATCCCCTGGTAACTCCTTGCAGCGCCATTCTCCTCAGACTGTAAAGATCTATCTGTGCCTCCCCACTGTTCACTCACTCCCATCTAGCTTGCTATACATCAATTCACCAATATATGGTGTAGAACCAGCCAGTCTATCTGCTTGTTCATTTCTCAGCACACCTGAAGAAAATATCTGTAGAATGCAACTACCCGGGACCTCTAAAGTGATACTTGCCATTCCACTGATGCAGCAGCCACTTTAAGCTACCTCTACGGATTGTTTCCATGAGAAGCTAGCTAAGCTACCTCTACTGATTGTTCCCATGAGAAATTGGCTATAGTTTCTCCTGTTTTGGCATTCGAGATTATAGATGTGCTTCACCAAGCTTTACTCCCAGGTCGCCAAATGATATTTTAGTATTTACTACAGGTAGCTGCACGACTAGTACAGTTACTGGAGTGTGAGGTGTTTGACCTTGGCATAATGAAATAGTGTGGCAAGTTCCCCTGTTTCACAATTTTTCTTTCCAAAACACATTTCTAGAAGATTCTGAATATCTTATGATATTAATTTTATGAGGCATTAAATTACATGTATTACAAGAGATGAGTTCAAGAAAGGTGAAGAAATAAGACAACACGTCCAGGCAACTACTAATATCAAAAGATTAAAAAAAACCAATTGCAGTATACTAAGCATATCATAAGAAGGGAACAGTTAAATACCGAACAGCCATGTAAACAGGAAACAAATGAATTGGGGGAAACAACCATTTAAATAGGAAACAAATGAATTGGGGGAAACAACCATGTAAACAGGAAACAAATGAATTGGGGGAAACAACCATTTAAATAGGAAACAAATAGACTGGGAAAACAAGGATGTCCAAAAGAAAACCTACAATGAATATTAATGAGATAGGCCATAGGTGCTGCACAGGATTCCATCTGTAATAATGAAACAATTACACAGGAGAGAAGGGAATGAAAGAATAGAGGGCAAGCTCTACGTGATGCACTGAAGAATGATGATGATTTATGAGGTTTGGTCATCCCCAGAACGATGCTGTCCAGAAAAACAAACAAGCATACCTCTTCTGCAGATTCAGCTCAGATTAATTGCTCCATTAGAGCTGCAGTATAAAATGGGACAGTACATTTTCATGTGAGCAATTTTGGCAGGTGTTTCAATACTACTTGAATCTGAAATATAGTTTTGAGAATTTTGAAATAGTTTTTCTATCCTTTATCATTAAAGGTTGAGTATTTTCAGCTTATGTTGATGTGTAAACGTTTGTAATATTGGTGCAGTATTTATGATTTCTGTCTAGTTCAATACGGTGGTGGTAGAAAGTGATTAAAATAGGCTCCAGTTTGAATAATGGAAAGACAGAAGTAGTGGTGATTTCCAAGAAAAGAATAGCACCTAAATGTATAATAAAAGTCAAAGGCTGAGCAATATCTTTAGGCCTCAGAGATGTGGTTTTACAGAAGACTCCTTAGAATTACTTGGACAGCTAAGAGCTGCCCAGATGTTTTGAAAGAGGCAATTGCTCGAAGACAACTTATCACAGACATCACAGAAAGTCACATATCTTATTTCTATTATTATTAAATCGAAATAAAACATCTAGTTTATCATCAATGATGCCAATCATATTGTTTTCATTATTACGTTTTCCTCTTTTTTTTTTGTATTTTCATAAGCAGTGTCGAGTACATCAGTTTGGTGGTTACAGTGAATTACTAGAATGTGGCGTGGACATCAACAAACTTCTGACCTCCAGGTCCTACAAGAATGTAGAGGTCAGCAGACTTGCTGACTCCAGCACTCCACTCATCCAGGATCTAGCTGCAGCCAGTTTAGCTCTGAGTTCAAGCTCCAACCCCCTGACAACTGGAAGCAAAGACAGCCCTGCTGGTTCAGCATTTGACATTCTTCAAGCAGATTTCAAGGTTTGTTACACAAGTGCTGGCATGTATCCTTCCAAAGCTGAACTGATTTAAACAGTAACATGTATTTGAAGTTAACTTCTACATGAGATTTTCCTTGTTCAAAGGATAAAGAGAGTTACTCAGGTAGTTAAACAGTACATCCTAACTTCACACAAACCATTGAGTCTGTAAGTGCTTGGATCCCTCCTCAGTATATCTGTGTGGCATCTACTACATGAGTTATGTGTTGGTTTTGTACGTTTTCTTGGCCTCTTGCCTAACACTCTTCACTCCTTTTGACTTGCAGTTATTGCAGTCTGGTAAAGTTTTGCAAATTAAGGGTGACCACTTGATCCTTTAGTCACTCTGCCTCTTGAACTTGCCAGGCAACTACCTCAAGTGTGGTTGATTGACTGCACCTTTCCATCTTTCTAGATGATAGTGTTATATCGTGCTATGAGGAGGTATGGCACTCACAGTCCATGGTGACCTTTCCATCTTTCTAGATGATAGTGTTATATCGTGCTATGAGGAGGTATGGGACTCACAGTCCATGGTGACCTTTCCATCTTTCTAGATGATAGTGTTATATCATGCTATGAGGAGGTATGGCACTCACAGTCCATGGCGACCTTTCCATCTTTCTAGATGATAGTGTTATGTTGCACTATGAGGAGGCATGGGACTCACAGTCCATGGTGACCTTTCCATCTTTCTAGATGATAGTGTTATGTTGCACTATGAGGAGGCATGGGACTCACAGTCCATGGTGATGGTGAGTGTGACTTGTAAGACCTGCCCGTGTTAAGAAGAGTCTATCACAATTAGAGCGTCTGATTTCAGGACCGTTGTCAACATTTGTGTTTAGTGTGTTTCTTCTCAGACGCTCAGCTCTTATCCTTTCTGCAGTCCTTTCTTCCTTCATTCTCATTCCCTTCCTGATGTGTTCTCACCACACAAAATGGTGGGACATTTTGTTCTCACGAGTCCGCCTCAATACCTGTATCATTCATGTCCCGCTAGCTCACATCTTTTAATCATAGTAGAGTATCAACATTTTCTACCCATCTTTAATTCACCATCGAGGGTGTCCTTAGGGACTCTACCATGCTCCATTCTCCAGGTGTGACCCAGCCACCTGAACATTCTTAGACTGAGCATTGAGAAAGCTTTCCAGTACATCATTGTTTGTGATCTTGTCCCGCCACTTAATGCCAAGTATTCTTCTTAGACATTGCATGTGAAATCTATTTAGCGATTTCTCCTTGTGTGAATAAGTTGACCAGGTTTCACTGCCATGAAGCAGAATGCTGAGAAGACAAGCCAGGTAGACAAGAGTTTTTGTTTTAATACCTCAAGCATAACCATGGAGATAACCTCTATGCCCAGATTACTCACATTCAGAAGTCACATTTAACCTTCATCACCTGAATCTACACACATGGGCATGATGAAGTTATAGGTGAGGAACAAGTAGATGAGCTTTCAAGTACTGCACCACTGCATGCTGGAAGATGTACAGACAGAGCTGATAACTGTACACACTAGGTTTGAGATAATCATGAGTCTCTGATGTTAACATGATCCCATGATTTGGAATGAAGCCTGATGAAGCACTTCAAAGCTGTCCTCGAGGTAAAGATAGGAGACACTGTTACCAACCGCTCATGTGAACAATCAATAGAGGTACTTCAGGACCTGGTCACTTAACCCAGTGCTCATTTGTTTAAAGAAAATAATTAAAGGGGAGAGGATCAACTTTAATGCATTGGGATTTTATCAGATCTGGATTGATTGCTGTCCACATTGTGACTTGTCATGTGTCAAGAGTGGTGCAGAAAGTCTGAACACAGTTGGGTGCATTAACCCTCTGGGATATCTGTCTCTTCTAGTTACATTTAGAAGTATATATTTACATGCCAATATTTCAGGAGTCTGGTGACCCACTTATCATCGGAGATGGGGACAGCAATCATGGTGGGTCCATGAATAGCAGATCAGTGTACACAACCTACTTTCTTCTTGGAGGTGGAGTCTGTGGAATCATTTTCTTCGCCTTGACTTGTCAGCTAGAGCAGGTAATTAAATAATGAAGAGTGAACTATAAATAATACACACACAGTAATGTTTATCTGAAAACAGGACAGTTAGAGGTAGGTCTGTTACAGTGTCAGTGACAATGAATAAGTCTTCCTCTTCAGGACAGTTAGAGGTAGGTCTGTTACAGTGTCAGTGACAATGAATAAGTCTTCCTCTACAGGACAGTTAGAGGTAGGTCTGTTACAGTGTCAGTGACAATGAATAAGTCTTCCTCTACAGGACAGTTAGAGGTAGGTCTGTTACAGTGTCAGTGACAATGAATAAGTCTTCCTCTTCAGGACAGTTAGAGGTAGGTCTGTTACAGTGTCAGTGACAATGAATAAGTCTTCCTCTGCAGGACAATTAGAGGTAGGTCTGTTACAGTGTCAGTGACAATGAATAAGTCTTCCTCTTCAGGACAGTTAGAGGTAGGTCTGTTACAGTGTCAGTGACAATGAATAAGTCTTCCTCTGCAGGACAATTAGAGGTAGGTCTGTTACAGTGTCAGTGACAATGAATAAGTCTTCCTCTGCAGGACAATTAGAGGTAGGTC
The DNA here is from genome assembly GCA_905116865.2 of Candidula unifasciata. Taxonomy (NCBI): domain Eukaryota; kingdom Metazoa; phylum Mollusca; class Gastropoda; order Stylommatophora; family Geomitridae; genus Candidula; species Candidula unifasciata. Next base: position 122,014 of record CAJHNH020000726.1, read on the forward strand.
TGTTACAGTGTCAGTGACAATGAATAAGTCTTCCTCTAAAGGACATTTAGAGGTAGGTCTGTTACAGTGTCAGTGACAATGAATAAGTCTTCCTCTACAAGACAGTTAGAGGTAGGTCTGTTACAGTGTCTGTGACAATGAATAAGTCTTCCTCTTCAGGACAGTTAGAGGTAGGTCTGTTACAGTGTCAGTGACAATGAATAAGTCTTCCTCTGCAGGACAATTAGAGGTAGGTCTGTTACAGTGTCAGTGACAATGAATAAGTCTTCCTCTGCAGGACAATTAGAGGTAGGTCTGTTACAGTGTCAGTGACAATGAATAAGTCTTCCTCTACAGGACAATTAGAGGTAGGTCTGTTACAGTGTCAGTGACAATGAATAAGTCTTCCTCTGCAGGACAGTTAGAGGTAGGTCTGTTACAGTGTCAGTGACAATGAATAAGTCTTCCTCTGCAAGACAGTTAGAGGTAGGTCTTCTTCTGCAGTCTGCCATCACCTAATGGAGTATAGGACCTCATCCATCACATCAAGCTTTTTTTTTGATTGGTTGACAAGCTAGATGTTGTAAGGGTCATTTGTAAACAAGTGAACAGTATGGAGGCACAAATAGGTCACCACGGTCTGAAGAGAACAGTGCAGTGAGTGCTGACCAGGGGTCTGGGCAACACTCAGGGAAGGGGCAAGAGGGACATACAGTCAGACTGTTACTTTTACCATTGGAACTGGAATTCTGTGCTTGCTGCTGAAGATGGGGACAGGGCGCTTATAGGAATAACCTGTTTGCCATTGTGACGGTTCTTAACTCATAACAGCGTTTGTTTGGATTTTGTGGCTATAGTTTTGTCTGGCATGATGCAGCCAATCTCTATTGAACGTCCCATCACCTATGACATGCATGGTAAGTTACAGTATTACTGACCTTTGATACATGTACAAAAAGCTGCAAAACATTTACGTGCAGCAGAGATGTGGTTTTTGAGAAAAATGCAAAGAATATTCCAGAGTGATAGAAAAACAAACCAGTCCTCATTGAGATGAACAAAAGTTGTAAACTTGGACAAATTAGACGCAGCCTGTGCATTTTTTATTTTATTTTGAAAACATGTTATGAGAAGGAGTGGACTCAAGAACTTTTAACAACTGGTAAGATGGATCAAAAGAGAGTAAGAGGATTGCAAATAGATAATAACCTGGATAGCTTGGTGACATGGATGGGTGACTCAAGATCATTGACCAGATCTGTGATTCTGGTGATTGTGTGAGATGATAAAACATGACAGCCTATACTTACCAGCATGCACATAATGATGATAATGACTGTCCTGTACAGCCTTTACAGGCTGCAGTAACATATTCACAAAATTTATTGGGGGCGAGGGGGGGGGGGGGGGGGGGGGGGCTTAGAAGTTAACAATGTAACAAAATAATACAGTCTGAAGATAAAATGGGTTCCTCGAAAAGATCAAATAATAGTTAAAATATTTAACTAAGAATGCAAATGAAAGTTGATGATAATGATGTTCAACCCTACCAGGACATAATCACACCAAGCGATAAACACCCGGTGACACAAAGTGCCACCATTCAGATGAAGATCACCCGGGGACAGGTCCCAGAAACACTGTTTAGCCAATAGGTTGGGTTATATTAGGGCCCACGGCAACAGCTGGAGTGGGGCTTTGCAACAGCAACAAACTGCGTCCAACATTGAGACCCACAGTTTTGAAAAATGAAGGTTTCTTGCGGTGTGTCCTGATTCAAATTTTTGTCTACTCAAATTCTGGGTATATTTGTTTGAATATTACCTCTGACTATTAAATAGTACATTTATTTTAAGTGTTGATGATAATGGATTATAAATTATAAGTGTTATGTGGAGTAGACTTTAAGTATAATTTTCAAATAATTGGGATAATTGGATTGCACTGTCTATTTGTGTGCATATTTAAAGTGATCTTCATAATGCTTCACAGTGGTGTGGTGCTGGGTTTGATTACTGACTGACTGACTTTCTACTCCACTAGGACATCACACAAGCGATAAACACCCGATGACACAAAGTGCCACCATGTGGATGAGGATCGCCATGGAGAGGTCCCAGAAACCACGTTCAGACAATTGGCCATATTTATGGCCTGCCTATATTGCGGCCCCTGGCGAAAGCCAGAGTGGGGCTTCAAATAACAAAAAATTTCGTCCTAAAAAGGACGAAACTGGATTGACTTGATTAATGAATGATAAGGGTTTGATCCCAGCTAAGGCAGATTGGCAGCTGACCGTCTTGCATTAGTTTTAACTATGGCATCAAGAGTTGACCATTCAGTAAGCAATGGCAATACTACTGAATGTCAGTTGGAAATTTGAAAAACCACAACACCTAAAAATAAATGCTGGGGTTGGCTCTGCAATGTCCTGTAAAGGTTATACAATTATCTCACTTATGAGGTATTTTTATGCACATGATATCAGCAAACCTTTGCACTTCACTTCATAGGAAATAAATCAGATCTAAGGGACATTATCTTCCTGAGAAGCTATTCCTAGTGTTGTCAAACTCTTAACATACATGTATTCTATTTTATAAATAAATCTGTTTACAAAACATTTAGAAGGTATTTTACTTTGCCTGGCTTTATTCTTGGTTACAAATGTAGCAAGTCATTTATAAGGTAAAAATCAGCATTTTTATTGTAAACATTTTGTTTCAGGGAAGCTTTATTCTCTGTGAATGGTGGCTTGCATTTTGGTAAGTGCTGCTGGATAAGGTAAACAACAAATATAAATTCTAATAAGGCAACTAAGAACTTGTTTTGATGAAAAACATCTAGTAAGAACTTGTTTGGGCCTATTTTCTATCAACAAATGGCATATGAGAGAGTTACAGTCAGAATAACAGTTACTATCTTTATCTTAGTGTAAATAGCTCTAAATGCATTTCCTCCCCCATAGCTCCGGCCTTCAACGAAAGCACAAATAAAGGAATGACTAAGGAATCAGGCAGCCTGGCTGGTTCAGCACCATTGATACATGACAAGCTAGATGTTGTAAACAGTGGAGATGAGCACCATTGATACATGACAAGCTAGATGTTGTAAACAGTGGGGATGAGCACCATTGATACATGACAAGCTAAATGTTGTAAACAGTGGAGATGAGCACCATTGATACATGACAAGCTAGATGTTGTAAACAGTGGAGATGAGCACCATTGATACATGACAAGCTAGATGTTGTAAACAGTGGGGATGAGCACCATTGATACATGACAAGCTAGATGTTGTAAACAGTGGAGATGAGCACCATTGATACATGACAAGCTAGATGTTGCTAACAGTGGAGATGAGCACCATTGATACATGACAAGCTAGATGTTGTAAACAGTGGAGATGAGCACCATTGATACATGACAAGCTAGATGTTGTAAACAGTGGGGATGAGCACCATTGATACATGACAAGCTAGATGTTGCTAACAGTGGGGATGAGCACCATTGATACATGACAAGCTAGATGTTGCTAACAGTGGAGATGAGCACCATTGATACATGACAAGCTAGATGTTGTAAACAGTGGAGATGAGCACCATTGATACATGACAAGCTAGATGTTGCTAACAGTGGAGATGAGCACCATTGATACATGACAAGCTAGATGTTGTAAACAGTGGAGATGAGCACCATTGATACAGGACAAGCTAGATGTTGCTAACAGTGGAGATGAGCACCATTGATACATGACAAGCTAGATGTTGTAAACAGTGGAGATGAGCACCATTGATACATGACAAGCTAGATGTTGCTAACAGTGGAGATGAGCACCATTGATACATGACAAGCTAGATGTTGTAAACAGTGGAGATGAGCACCATTGATACATGACAAACTAGATGTTGTAAACAGTGGAGATGAGCACCATTGATACATGACAAGCTAGATGTTGCTAACAGTGGAGATGAGCACCATTGATACATGACAAGCTAGATGTTGTAAACAGTGGAGATGAGCACCATTGATACATGACAAGCTAGATGTTGTAAACAGTGGGGATGAGCACCATTGAGACATGACAAGCTAGATGTTGTAAACAGAGGGGATGAGCACCATTGAGACATGACAAGCTAGATGTTGCTAACAGTGGGGATGAGCACCATTGATACATGACAAGCTAGATGTTGCTAACAGTGGGGATGAGCACCATTGAGACATGACAAGCTAGATGTTGCTAACAGTGGGGATGAGCACCATTGATACATGACAAGCTAGATGTTGCTAACAGTGGGGATGAGCACCATTGATACATGACAAGCTAGATGTTGTAAACAGTGGGGATGAGCACCATTGATACATGACAAGCTAGATGTTGTAAACAGTGGAGATGAGCACCATTGATACATGACAAGCTAGATGTTGTAAACAGTGGAGATGAGCACCATTGATACATGACAAGCTAGATGTTGCTAACAGTGGGGATGAGCACCATTGATACATGACAAGCTAGATGTTGTAAACAGTGGAGATGAGCACCATTGATACATGACAAGCTAGATGTTGCTAACAGTGGGGATGAGCACCATTGAGACATGACAAGCTAGATGTTGTAAACAGTGGGGATGAGCACCATTGAGACATGACAAGCTAGATGTTGCTAACAGTGGGGATGAGCACCATTGATACATGACAAGCTAGATGTTGTAAACAGTGGGGATGAGCACCATTGAGACATGACAAGCTAGATGTTGCTAACAGTGGGGATGAGCACCATTGATACATGACAAGCTAGATGTTGTAAACAGTGGGGATGAGCACCATTGAGACATGACAAGCTAGATGTTGCTAACAGTGGGGATGAGCACCATTGATACATGACAAGCTAGATGTTATAAACAGTGGGGATGAGCACCATTGAGACATGACAAGCTAGATGTTGTAAACAGTGGGGATGAGCAACATTGAGACATGACAAGCTAGATGTTGCTAACAGTGGGGATGAGCACCATTGAGACATGACAAGCTAGATGTTGCTAACAGTGGGGATGAGCACCATTGAGACATGACAAGCTAGATGTTGTAAACAGTGGGGATGCACAAACAAATAGATTTTAAGAGAATAGTGTAATGGGGAGTGACCAGGGGATCTAGCCAACACTCAGAGGAAAGGCCAGATGGTCACACAATAAAACTGCTGCTGGTACAGTTAGAACTATAACTCTTTGCTTGCTGCTGAAGATAGGGACAGAGCACTTGTTGAACAGTTCCGAGTGCTGTGATGTCAGTTGTTGAATCAGTTCTTGATGCTTTTTTATGAGCTATCAAATGTACATACCAGTAGGCATCTCAGACTATAAAAAATGAAACTTTCTGGAGAACTACATTAGGAATAACTTATACTGAAGTTAATTTAATGTAATTAATAGGAAAAGTTTATCAATTCTATGAAATGTCAAATGCTGTTTGGTGTTTTGTTTAATTAAACATACTAAAACTATATATATAAAATTTAAAAAGAGAAAGTATTTTATTTGTTATTTACATTTTAAAATAAAATTACTATTTTCTTAACATTTCAGCTTGAAGGTAAGATATGCTTGAAAAAAATGTCATTGTTTATTTACTGTAAAAAACAGTTGGCCAAACAATCAGGCACAATGGCAGTCCAGGCTGTCAAGACAGTTTTAACTCTTTTAGTACTTAAGGGTTTCAAGAGACATCAGAGTTAAGAAATAATCATGATGGAAAAAAATCATAATTGCATTACTTTTAAGTGTCAATATACATACTGATAATGACCATAGAAAAAGCCAGATTTTTGTAGTATGTTCTGACCAAACATTAAAAATAGAGAGCACATTATGCTATGAAGAGAAAAAAAGTGGTGGAATCACTCACACATCATATGTTGCTTGAAACTTTAAGAGTTAAAGACTTGTCTCATGTTTATTTACATTTTGTAATCAGAAATTAACACTGTCAATAACTATATTTCTTACATTCTTTATTCAGGGCTGAGAATTATCAAAACACCAGTGCCACTGTGTTTGAAGACAATGCACTGCTTGGCCAGGCAGCCACCTACCTTGACTACCAAGTCTATATTTACATTGGCCTTGTTTGTCTGACGCTGGTACTGGGCTATCTTCAAGCTGTGATATTCTATGCTATTGCACAACATGCTGGTCGGTTACTCCACGACATGGCCATTGGTTCCTTGCTGCAGGCTCCCTTGGCATTTTTTGATGCTAATAGTAGAGGTAAATTTATCTTTGACATCAGTCAATATAAAATATTCTTTCCTCATTTTAAATCTGAAAAATTTAAGAAGAAAAAAAAAAGAATTGATTGGACAGATTATTACCTGTGAAATGTAACTGTATCTTATCAGGTGCATATGACAGTAAAAATTGAAAACAAAGGAAAAAAAACAGATTATTTTTATCTGAAATACAAAAACAACTGCCCTCAAAAGTAAATTGTAAAAAGAAATTTTCATCAACCTGCAATAGCCTTGATAAAACAGTCATTTACTTGTGAGGATTGTTCAATTAACTACAAATTTAAACTGTGGGTAGTTCTGGAGGCAGTTGGGGGCTACTGTAGCACAGCGTTTTGATGCTGGGCAGTTGGGACCTACTGTAGCACAGCGTTTTGATGCTGGGCTTGCAATCTGCAGGCAGTGGTTTTTTATACACAACCTGAGCTGCCCGGCTGACACAGCCTAAAATGGGTATCACGCAATATCCTCTAAAATAAAGGTGGCTGTTGCTCTGTCTCTGAAAAACTGCATTAATAACTAAGGAACGGTGAACTTGTGTTTAAAAGTGTATATTGACCAATCTATCCTACATTGTCCTTTCAGGTGGAGTGCTGAGTCATTTTTTGCGAGATGTTGGTATAGTTGATTCTTTGCCACCAGTTCTGCTAGATTCATTACAGGTAATACTTGATTATAACGTTAAATAAATGTGTGTTTATGGAGGAACATTGGGACGAAGGGTCCTCAATGATTTAGTCCTAACTCAGTATTTTTTTAAATTTTTTATTATTCTACAGTTTATTATTATTGATTTCTTCACTTTTCATTAATGATTTTTCATTAATAAAGTTGTTTAATGTATGTCATTTTATTGTCAGTCTTTCAGTGTCCTCATAGCCACAGCTATACTTGTTGGATGTATTAACTACTGGCTGTTCATCATCATTGTACCATTGGTGATTCTTTTTGTGTGGGCCAGAATCAGATTTCATAAAGCCACACAGGATGTGGAGCGCATTGAGTTAGCATGTATGTACCCATGTATGTTCTTGTGTTTCATAAAGATTAAATAAGTGCAGTAAATTTGAACTCCAAAGAGCTCCCATTAATAAATATATGATCCACAGCAGCAATTAATCTGTGACAATAGATAAAATGCGGGGAGTAGATGGCTGTAGAATACTAAGTGGAAGACTAAACAGTACATCACAAAAACAAGAACAGGGGCTAGCATAGGAACTGTTAATGTATCTAAAGACAGAACAATAGTATCCCAGATCACTTTTGATATCCGCAAAGAGAGACAACACAATAAAATTACTATAATTGTTTAAATGTGCACTTCAAATAAATCAAGCTTGACAATCTTCTTTGTATACCCCTACAGTCTCATACAATTGATATATAAGTTATGCAGTATTGAAAAACCAAAATAACTGATAGGCATAAATATCCGTTATTGAAATAGAAAAATCTCTATATATCTGAATTATAACCAGGATGGGTTGAACAGGTTTTTACTACTACTACTACTACTACACTACTCCTTTCTAGTAGCCCAAAGAACTGCATAGGGAAGAGTGAAATGAACAACTATTTGTGCCCTGTTTTGTGTATAACTGCATCACAGGATGATGATAATAATATATTAACCAAAGAAACTCTTAACTGAACCAGAGATTTGCTTTCAGCTAATTGGCAAACTATAAACATGAAACCTGTTTCTGTGTATGAGAAGGTTGTAAAACCAGAAAATAATACATGCAGCTGATTAAAAAACTATGTGAAATAATAATAAATAATTAAAAATGTAACTTAAGTCAAATATTAAAAAGGCTAAAAATCTGAACATGTCTTTGTTGTATCTGCAGAGCTGAAAGCAAACAAAGAATGCTTCCCATTTTGTTTTGCTTCAATTGCCGGTAAAATAGATGTATTACCCTGGATATATATATTAACACAACAATAATCATAAGTACACATACAAAAAGACACTGAAGATCAAAGCTTTTGCATGAAAAAAAAATATATATGTATATATGTGTGTGTGTGTGTGTTTATATATATATATATATATATATATATTATATATATATATATATTATATATATATATATATATATATATATATATATATATATATATATATATAAAAACAGTGTTACCAGACAAAGCTAGTGGCTGACACAATCAGACAGGTTTGCATCCTTGAGAACATTAGGTAAGGAGTGGGTCAAAGTACTAACTAAACAGTCAGACTTATGTAGGGTCATAACCACACTGAGGCGGGAATGCAGAGACTGGCCAGCAGGTGCCACAGAGGTGGAAATTCAGCAATTAATTCAAGATAATGCTCGCTCAGAGGATTCGATTATTTACACAGAGGGTTCAGTGTCAAGAGGCAAAAGAAGTGCTTAGGGTTTCTTAGCAAAAGTTAATGGTCGACGTTTGGTGCAGGAGAGCCTAGTGTTTGATACCACAACATCCAGCTTGAGAATGGAGGTGGAGGCGGTCACTGCAGCTTTACACTGGAAAGAGAACATGGCCACACACACATTGTGATTGTAACTGACTCAGAAAGCATGCTGAGAGAGGTCAGGACAGGCATGCTTCACTGCAGAGGACATAGGTCAGGAGTATTGTCTGGATTTTTTCTCCCGGGTACAGCGGTGTGTTGGTGAATGTACAGGCGGACAGACTGGCTGGCTCTGCACAACTTGGTGAAATACTGATGCATGATAAGGCAGACGTGGTTAGTGCCTTGTGGGAGAGAGTGTACAGTTCGGAGGAGCAGATGGATCACCACAGTCTGGTGAGATTGATGCAGCTGGGAGTGATGAAGAGTTCTGCAGATGCTCGAGGCTCAGAGGAAAGGCAAGACGGATGTTTATCAAAATGCTACTGGCACCATTAGTATCGGAACTCTTTACTTGTTGCTGATGATGGGGACGGAGCGCTTATGGGAATGCCCCGAGTGCTGTGATGTCGGTTCTTGAATCAAATCAAATCAAATCAAAGCTAGTGACTGCAGTAGTGTAGTGGCTAGATGCCCGCCTGCTAGTCTTAAGGTCTTGGGCTTGAATCTGCACAGAGCCACATTTTTTTCTTTTAAAACTGACCTTGTCTCTCAGTTTGACCTATCCATAAATAGCTTCAAGGTAATGTTTTGGAAATTTAAGGCATCCAGCATAATATTGACCACCTCTCCCACTGAGTACTGATTGGTCACTGAAAATATTAGTCTAACATCATATGCCTGATGTGCAAACAAAAAGGTCTTGACCTGACAGACAAAGCCACACATCAGCCAAAATTTACATTGATCTATCATCATCATGTAGCAGGTCCTTTGTAAAACTTTGCTGTTTCATCACTGTCTGCCTGAAAGAAACTTGGTCAGTCATCAGCTCTCCCACCTCCTACACTTTTCAACCCATGGTGTTATTTATATCCAGTGCCCATACCCATTATCATATTGGTCAGCCCCTGCCCCTCTTTCCTGGTACCATGCCTTCTGCTAATATTTGTTTTCCAAACAGTCACGGCTATGGATGTGGCTAAAATATTTCAGTTTCTAAGACAAGATGCTATTTACTAGCCAGTCTTCCAGGATGTTCAGATCACACTGGATATGATGTCAGAATTTCTTTTCTTTTTTGTGGTATTATTCTGAGAATCTTTTTATAACATCTGCACTCAAAAGCCCCTATTTTCAGTAAAGAATTAAAGAAATAACAATAAAATAACTGAATCTCTGTAAACATGGAGCCAGCACCATACAGACAGTAGGCTTCAAGGTGAGAGTACACATTTCTGTCATTTTGTTTTTAAAGGAATGGTTATTCAATAAAAAGTACTAAACTGTTTTTGTTTGTTTGTATGTTAAAAGTTTAACTTGTGGATCCCTGTGGATTAAATGTTGGTGAATGCCTTTAACATGATTCTTGAGTTGTAGGGTTTGATTTCTGTGACAGTTTATATAAAAAAAACTGCTCCATGGTTTTCAGACAGTGGTACATGAGTTGCACTGTGGAAGAGATTGGGGCCTCTCTGTGCAGAATAAGTAAAGACAGTGATGGGTACACCATAATTACATTCACTGTGGAGATGGCACAGAATACTTTTTTTTTTTTTGTCTTTGTATTTTGTGTGTTTTTGTTTCAATTATTGTTTCTTTTTTTCTTTCTTTCTTTACAGTGAGTGGTAGTAAACTCTGGCATAAAGTTCTGGTGGTTCATCCACTTTTGGACTATAGTCTTGTTCCAGAACTTGAGGTTTGCATATTTTTCCATTTTACATATCTGGCTTATTTGTATGCAGACTGTTGGTTCCTCTCCTCTCAGACAGATGTACTCTGACTTCAATGAAACACTCCTAATTTATCATCCTTTACAGCATACTTGTTAGGGGGTGGGTGTGGTGCAGTGCATCTATTCTTTTCCCCACAAAATGGAGCCCTGGAACCCAGACTGTGAAAATACTGCTTGATTCAGAAATTTATTTGAGACTTGTAGTGTAACCAGGCTGTCACTGTGACTGGTGCTGACTGTACAATTGTTCTGAATATAATTCTAGCTAAAAGTGCTGTAGGAGCCCATGTTGTGAGCAGTATGGAAGGCATTCAGACGTTGAGGTCCCTGAGTGTTGAGCAGAGATTTCTTCATAAATTTGATGTGTACCAGGACCGCAGTACTGCAGCTTGTTACCTCCACTTGGCAGCAAACAGGTTAGAACAAAGCAGTTATAATTTATGAGTTGACTTTTCACAACTTGTGTACTACTCATGATTCTGCACACACGGTGTGAGTTCCTTCCCCTCCCATTCATGCTGCAGTGGGATGGGTGGCCTGTCCTATGTTGTGGGGGGTGTTATAAGATGGCTTTATTTTGCATTTGCTGGCCGTATATAATGTTTGTGGGAGGTTGTGTTGTCATGAGTCTTTGAGGTGCTGCAGGTGCCTGTGTACAAGTAAGAAGTACTGCAGAGGGAAGCACTGAAGGTGTGACTGTTCGTGAGTATTGAAACTGGGATGTTATTGTATTTCTACATTCCCTGGTGGTAGCTTGCCCCAGAAGAAAGGAGCCACTGACAAGGAATGTAGAAATACAAAAACATCGCATTTTCTATACTCATGAACGATTGGGCAAGTAGCACAACATGGAAATAATCATGTAAAAGAGCGATGACAACACGATAAAAGAGACAACAGTTAAACAATTGAAATTAAGGAATAGATAACATCCCCACAACATAGGTCAGGCCATGCGACCCACCACGGCATGAATGGGAGGGGAAGGAACTCTCATCGTGCATGCAGAATCATGGGTAGAACCACATCATGATGTATTAATTAGTAATAGTTTGAGGATTAGAAACTTATGTTTGCTAATTATTTTGATAATTTCAGGTGTTTTTTTAAATGACTGCACAGATAAAATTTTGCACTGTTTATTGCCCGGCATATTTTGTTGTATCTCACCATATAAATTGAGCAGTATATCTTTGCGTTTTCATTTTGAAAGTTCTCAATGAAAAAAACATTGTTTTGAATTTCATGTTTAATGAGTTAATAAACTTATTTAATAATCAGCTTGATACATTTTATAATAATTTAGCAATCAGTTTGATAATGGATATGTTAATTGATACATAAGCTACAAAAATAAAAGATTTCTGTGTAAAATTATTGTATACTGGTGAGTGAAATTCAACCCCTCTAGGACTGCATACAGAGTGGTTAACACCCAATGATGCAAAGTGTCAATATTCAGATGAGAATTCCCCAGCTACAAATCTCTTAAACCTGTTCAACCCTAATGTTAAATTCAAGCCCCTGACAGTTATAATGTGACCTAAAGTCTAGACAGGGAAAAAAAGAAAAAGACCTTTTTCCACGCCCTCGGGCGTATTGGGCATATAGGGCTAGATCTATATTTTATAGACCAATTAGCACTCAGTGGTTGATGTGGTTAGCATCATGCCGACCACCTTTACTTCCAAGGACTGCACCTGGTACCCACTCAAGACTGGGTCGATGTGGGAGCCAGGGTCATTTTAAAAAAAATGGTCTGGCTCCTTCAGGACCTAAACCAATCACATTCCATCCACAGTCAAGCGTCTAGCCACTACACCATAGTGACTCTCCAGAGACAGAGTAGGACAAATGAATTTATACTTGTGCTTTGTGCCCATGGATGGGGTGAAAATTATACTTGTAATTTTACTAATGGTAAACGCATTTTGTTGAGAATTCTCTACCATCTTATAGGTAAACGCATTTTGTTGAGAATTCTCTACCATCTTATAGGCAAACACATTTTGTTGAGAATTCTCTACCATCTTATAGGTAAACGCATTTTGTTGAGAATTCTCTACCATCTTATAGGTAAACGAATTTTGTTGAGAATTCTCTACCATCTTATAGGTAAACGAATTTTGAATCTGTTGAAATAATAAAAAACAAAATACTAAGATATATTTCTTATCATTGATAATGTTGTGTCTGTGTTTAAACTAATAAAATATTTGCAAGGCATCTGCAACATTCATCTCTCTTGCCTCCAAGATATTTCTCACTTGTTCATTCACATCCCACTATTGGTTGTCTCACCCAGAATAAGCTTGATTATGATTATAGTACTCTCTTTGTGACATCCAGTTAAAGTGAGTACACAAGAAAAGGCTATACTGTGAGCAGAATCATATTTCTGTTTGTTATAGTTTGAAAGAAAGATTTTAAAATGACCAGTACAATGTAGCAACTAACAAATAAGTTAGTTATAAAAAACGTGACAAAAAAAATTGTTTTAACACAACATTATAACTTTAGTATCATATGATTGATTTTTAATATATAAATATCATATTTTTTTATTGATATATTGATATTTAAATATAGCATTTATACTGATGATATCCTGTTCAGCCTTATGTGTTGAGATATATAGTCTTTTTTATTTTTTATTTAATAGTTATTTATATTTCTCTGATAATTTTGTTATTTTATATCATATCACACATTTAAAATAATTCTTGTTTCATAATTTGCCACCCATCTACCCATATCTATATATGATTATTTGTATTCATAACAGGTGGTTTGGTATTAGGGTGGATCTTCTAGGATTAGCTGTGGTTGTGGGTGTGGTGGTTGCATCATTCCTAGTCGTTGAATTTCAAGGTGAGTCAGTCCCTACAGGAATATTCAAGTGGTAATGATGTGGGTTGTGCAAAGTATAGATTGCTTGTCCTCAAAGTATCTAAAATGTCTTCATTGTAGGAACAGTTTAATATTTTATATTTATTAATTCTTGTTTCAGACAAAAATGTCTAAGAAATAATGTTAATAATGAGAGTACAGGTTTACTAATGTATTTTTTACTGAAGATTATATAGCATATATACAGGATACAATATTGCCTCCACAGTCACAATGGAGTAAACTAGTAGCAATAGAAATTAGATGTCTTAGACTAGCTGCAGGAGAGATCAGAGGAGACACATAAAATCAGGAATAAGTTCATAAGAGAAAAAGTTGACACAGCACCAATTCATAAATTATAAACAAAGATAGGAAATCAAATGGTTTGCCAACTTAGAGCAAATGCCTTGCAATGATATGCCTTACATGGTTTATACCAAACGTGGAGACAGACAGAGAGCACATGGAAGACCAAGAACAATATGGAAAGATAACATCAGAGAAACTCTTCAACAGAGTGATTTATCTATGGTCAAGGCAGCCAGGAGAGTGGGAAGCGGAAGCTTGTATTCACTCAGAGTGGTAAAAGAAGCCATGAAGAAGTACAAGAAGTCACCATAGAGTAATCTGACTGTTAGCACAACATAATAATATACATTTCTAGCAGATGGTCTTGAGCAGGGCCTCAATCATTTAAACCGAGAAGCACGGGAACACCAGCAAATAGAGAGATATGTGTGTAAGATTCTCTCAGGTTTCTTTTTTACAGTTATTTACTCGATTTAGATGTAGCACTTTAAAATTTTATTTTTACTTTCAAATTAGACCAAAATAACAGTCAGCTGGGAATAAATTGAAAATCTTGCAATCTTTAAATATCTAGGCCTTTTAATAAACATCATTGTAAACTGTTCAGCAGAAGTTTCAAGGAGAATGGTCTTAGCAATGCAAAGACTAAACAGCATTAACAGCTATAGCTAAGCACCAGCAAGCAAATGAAAGTCAAAATTTGAAGACGTATGTTCCACAATATACAGATGTAGGTCGTGGACCATGAGCCAGTTCTTCTTGATGTTCAGGTCATGGTGGATGTCAGCATATTTCTTCTTCTTGGTCCAAGGTATTCTACTAATCTTGCTGTAGCATTTCAGTTCACAAACATTGAGGAAAACAATCTGGCCAAACATTGCAGTGGCTTGGAAACAGAAGTAATGAGGGCTAAAGTACCAAGTTAGACAGGCAGGAGCTGACCAGCACAAAGGTGGGCTCAGGACATAAGAGAAACCTTGAACAGGAAAGTGAATGAGGTAGGAGAGCTGGTGAAGGACTTGAGTTTATTTTAGGTCTGCTGTGATGGGAGTGATGTTTTATAAAGAACCTGCTACTTGGTGACTTTTAAATACGTCGTGGGATGCTGTGTGTTTCAGTCAGTCTTCTCTAAAACCTCATAAAACATTCATGTATGTGAAAATAATGAGTAGGAAATTGGTGTTTGACATATTTTTTATAAATGGAGCTGCATCTTCTAGTAGTTCTCAAATTTTCACATCAAAATTGAATGTCATACATTTAACCTGGTTCTTTTCTTAACCCAAAGTTTGAGTTTATGTATATACAATTTACTGAGTGAGAAATTGGTGTTCATCTGGTGAAATACTTTGTACCAACAGAGCTGTACCTTCCTGCATCTCTAGTTGGTTTGTCACTGTACTATTCTATCAACTTGATCAATGTCAACCAACCAGCTATCAGAAAATCTGCAGCTGTGCATTTCAAGGTATGGCTGATCTCATGAGATATACATTATGTTATTAGTTACCTTAGATATGATATTCTAAATACACAGGATCAGGAAAAAATATAATGTATGATATATTTATAGTAGGTGAAATCATTACTTATTAACCCTCCACAGATTTTACATATATGAGTAATATAAAATGTAAAGGAATGAATTCAAGAAAGTGAAAGAAATTAAAAAGAAATTATTTACAACCACTGTTAACAACAGTATTTATAGAATATCTTTGCGGTGGAAACCATAGGGACATAGAAATAAAAGAACACACACACACACACACACAAACACATGGAGAAGGGAGCTAGAAAGGGAAGTTAAAAAAGATTGGAAGGACATGGGGAGAGCCACGTGCGATAGCAAAGGAGAGAAAGACTTGGCATGAGTTGGTTGAGGGCCTATGCTCCATTGGAGGTAAGAATGGCAGAAGAAGAAGACCGTTAACTAAACTTACGAGAGAAAGACAATGGGAATATACTTAACAAATAATGAGATCATGTGGAAACAGATTAACAATACAGTCACTGAAATGGGAAACAAATAGATAGAAAGTGAGGACATCTAAGAGAGACCACAGTGAATTTTTAATAGCGACACCAGAAGTGTCAGACTGGATTCCATGCATGTTATTGAAATGATTGCACAGGATACAATGGAATAGTGGAACTTCAGTAGTTGACTTCAAGCACTAATTATGTGTAAATAGAATAGCAAGATAATGATTAAAAGATCTATAATGTTTTGGAAAAGGAGGTCCTGTTTGGTGTATACAAGTTTTAAAGAAACTAGAGATTACAAGAAAGCTAATAAAAGAAAAGAGATAAATTGAACAGCTTGGACATATTAAATGACACAACATGCTATAAAAGCCATACAATGAATGTAAGTTTGGCACTGTTTAACAAGATATAGCCAGTCCTTCATGATAATGATGATGAAACAAGATATAGGCGGTGATAACAGAGGAAAGAAAATATCAACTGATGACAACAAGTTGTTAGTCAAAGTAGTGTTGAGCAATGAACTGATATCAAAGCACTTGGGACATTCCCATAAGCCCTCCATCCTCATCTTCAGCAGCCAGCAATGAGTTCCAGTTCTGACGGTGCCAGTAACAGTTTGATTATGTGTCTGTCTCGCTTTTCCTCTGAGTTGAGTGTTGACCAGATTTCCTGGCCACTGCCAGTTATACCATTCTCTCTACACCATTCATGGTCAGTCTACAGCTCTACCATTCTCTCTACACCACTCATGGTCACTCTACAGCTCTACCATTCTCTCTACACCACTCATGGTCACTCTACAGCTCTACCATTCTCTCTACACCACTCATGGTCACTCTACAGCTCTAACATTCTCTCTACACCACTCATGGTCACTCTACAGCTCTACCATTCTCTCTACACCACTCATGGTCACTCTACAGCTCTAACATTCTCTCTACACCACTCATGGTCACTCTACAGCTCTACCATTCTCTCTACACCACTCATGGTCAGTCTACAGCTCTACCATTCTCTCTACACCACTCATGGTCACTCTACAGCTCTGACATTCTCTCTACACCACTCATGGTCAGTCTACAGCTCTAACATTTTGTCCAGTTCACTTGCTGCCAAAGGGCCTTTGATATTTTAAGTTTGCCACTAGAGCATCAAACAAAAACTGTAAGAATTCCAATGTAGCAAACCCTCATTGTGAAGATGACACTTGATTGACTGAGTGGATATCTTAACTCTTTCAGTCCCAGACAGCAGTTACTTTAACTTGTTCAAAATAAGGCATTCCTTACTTTAAATATTAAATAGTATGTCTAAAATTATTTAGCTTACAACTTTACTTATCAAAAGATTAAGTAACAGGTGCCATAGAATGTAACAATTAAGTGAAATAGAAGGGGTTCAGTAATAGTTTTTTTTTCTAGATTTACAAATAAATGCATGTTACATTGCTTGGTTAAAAGTTAGTTGTGTATCCTTTCAATGACGTTGCAGGACTAGCCCAAGCATTTTTTGGCTCTTGTGGTTTTTCTAGGCAAATTTTACATTTAGTAGTTTGCCATTGCCTCTGAACGGTCAGCTGTTGGTACGACTGTCGAAACCAAGGCAAAACAGACCATCTGCAGCTGGGATCGAACCCCGTCATTAGGAAGCGTGTTCGCAACACCCAAGCCACAGACGCCGACACATTGCCAGGTACCAAATGAATTAATCTCATAACTAATATATAATTTAAAGAGCTTGGCTCTGTACTGTGTATTTGGAATCACCATTGTTTAATTTCACTATTCCCAGATGAACTCAGTGTCTCACTTACTTCAGTACTATCAGCTAGCACCAGAAGTCCCTATCCTACCTGCATCTGAGCCACCAACACCCCCAGGCTGGCCCAGGTATGGGATAATCACATGTGAGGGGGTCTCTGTCCCTCCATCTGGGACCATGCCTGCAAAAGGATGTAACCTCCTGAAGAACATCTGGTGCTGCATTAGAGCACAAGAAAAGGTCAGATTTACATACTTTTATGGTCATTTCACTTAGAATATCAAGCATTAAAAAAAAAAGAAAAATACTGACATTATACAAGATCTGAACATAAAAAAATACTGGCTCATAAATGGCAATATATCTCATAAACTGAAGCTTAGTCTGTATTGCCTATATTTGCCGCTTTTTATGGTAGTAGAACAGTAATTATAGGAATGATTTTGGTAGAATCAGCAGTCGTCAGCAGCTCAAAGGTGGATATGGAGTGTTGGAAACACAATGGACATGAGATTGTATGGGGCAGGAGAATTTGTGAGAGACCAAGATGTTGTGTGGTGGGACATGATTCAACGTTCTCACCACATAAATCTCATTTATTCTGCGGTATTAGCTTCTCATTTAAGCAGCATATAATAGATCTGTTAAATAATTCAAAATGTAGTTGCATACATTAATGACCTCATCAGTTATATTTGTTTCTCCCTGTGTGGCTTCTGTGGCCCAATTTGGATGGAGGGGGTTTAGACCCCCTGCTTCCTAACAAGCATGCCATAAAAGACAACATCTTTTGAAGTTGGAGTGCATCTGCCTGTGAGGCAAAGAATAAACAGTCTCCATACAAGCAAAACAGATCTGTAAAATGGATGTGCACATAAAATTCAAGTTATGGAAAGAGACCAAAGTCCAGAAGTGGGTGAACAACAAGAACTTTCTACCAGAGTTAACAGTCAGTGCTGAGTAGAAAAAGATATTTCCTTCCATCAACCTTCACACACTTGGACAAAATAACTGCAGATAATCACCGACTAGTCCATTCTCAAGCAAGCTGATAAGTTTAAGTACTCGGGTACACTGATAACTGATGGAAGATCTTTGAAAGGTGTTAAATGTGGAATAGCTCAAGCAAAGGCAGCATTTAGGTAGGTAGGTTGTTGTACCCCACCAGGACATCATACAAGCAATAAACACCCAGTGACACAAGATGCCACCATGCGGATGAGGATCACCGACGGAGAGGTCCCGGAAATCCTGTTCAGCCGTTAGGCCATATTTAATTCCTGGCTATATTGAGGGACCCTGGCAAAGGCCAGAGTGGGGCTTCAAAATAAATAAAAATTGTATGCCACAAGTGGATGATGAGAGATAAAGGCAGCATTTCTCTCTCTCTCTCTTGTTCTACCCCACCAGGACATCACACAAGAGATAAACACCCGGTGACACAAAGTGCCATCATGCGGATGAGGATCACCTGTGTAGAGGTCCCAGAAACCCCTTTCAGCTGCTACGCCACATCTATGGCCCAATTATAGGATGGGGCTTCAAATAACAAAAAATTGCATCCCACAAAGGGACGATTTTTACTGAAGATTAACTCTTTGAGTCCCAAGGAACACATCATACGTTCACATGTTCCTATCTAGAAGCCCAGAGAATGAACGATGCCCCGATTTTGTTACTTTCTTTACTACCCCCTTGGCCTGTGATGCTAAACCCCTTGGGACTCAAAGAGTTGAGAAAATTATGCATAATATTTATTTCTCAACTGAGAACAAGCAATAGAATTATAAAGAGCTACTTGAACCTCTGGTATAGGGAAGTGAATCACGGATAGCTGGACTATCAGTGACAAATTATTTAGAAGTGGCGGAGATGTGGTTTTGTAGATAAATGATGAGGGTACCCTGGATAGATTAAAAGAGTAATGAAGATGTTTTGAATAAAGCTGAATCACAAATTGAACTAACTGACTGCCCACATCAGAGGGAGACAATCTAGGTTCTTTGATCATGTCAGGAGAAGGAGAAAACTGGAGTACATCATTATGATCAGAAAGTTGAATGTGAAAAAAGGCAGAGAGAGACAGAGAGAAGACGATGGACAGTCTGACATCATGGCATGGAAGAACAACTGTGTCAGAATTGATTGAAAGTACATTAGAAAGATGGTGGTATATAGTATAGACATGACTATCAATGCCACATGGCAAGGACTATAAGAAGAAGTCCAGTCAACAGAAAATGTGCTTATTACCAGTCATCCCCTTGGTCCCAAGTCCCACTTGGGGCGGCAATATAGCCCGGCCATAAATATGGTCTAATGGCTGAGCGCGGTTTCCAGGACATCTCCACAGGTGATCCTCATGCACATGGTGGCCCTTCGTGTCATCAGGTGTTTATTGCTTGTGTGATGTCCTAGTGGGGTAAAATGTACTACCACTACAGAAAATATACTATGACGCAATTATTTTTTTTTTATTTGAAGCCCCACACTGGTTTTGCCGGGTGCCCTAAATATAGCCGGGCCATAATTATGACCTAACGGCTGAACAGGGTTTCTAGGCCTCTCCACTTGTGATTCTTATCTGCATGGTGGCACTTTGTGTCACCGGGTGTTTAAGACTTTGTGTGAGGTCCTGGTGGGGTACAACTTACATACATACTTTCATACAACAGAAAATCATCTTTTGACAAGTGTCAATGTTTTGTTAGCATTTACTGGCAATAGAAGCTACAGCTGAAATTAAGGACAAATCTGTTCCTTACATATTTAAATATAAACTGCCAAATCATTTTTTTTTTATGCAGCAGTTAATGTTGAGCAGTTTTTTATTCTCCTCCTCCTCCTCCTTCAACTTTATGTTCACAGGCTGTAAACTTTGGTGGACAGTTCTGGGTAATCGTCCATCCCTGGACTTTAGTCTTGCTTCAGAACCTGAGTGTCACCTGCATATCTGGCTTATTTGTATGCAGACTCTTGGTTTCTTGCCTCTCAAACAGATGTACTCCATCTTCGAAGGATGCCCACAATTAGTCGACTCCTACGACATCCTTGTTGGGGAGGCAGTGGGTCTATTCTTGTATTTCCCACAATAAGGATCCCACACAGAGATAATGCTGCTTTATCTCATTAAAATAAGCAATTTAGTTTGTGTATATCTCTGGTTTTGTTTTGCCCTACTATATTCCTAATCCTTAGAAAAACAAATTTACAAAAACCATGTTTGGTGAAGGTGTAGAAGATATAATTAAATTCATTTGGTAACTGGCAGTTAAGAATATGAACTATAATTGTATTTCAACAGATAGGAATAATATTCAGCACAACGTCTGAACAGAGAGCTTTTATATCCATGTTATTCCGGCTGACTGACTTCATGGGCGTTATCCGTGTGGATGGTGTGGATATTCAGACAATTCCCAAAAATAAACTGAGGGATAAAATTGCATATGTTCCACAGGTGAGTCAGTGCTATAGTTAAAAAAAATGTATTTTCTAATCCAGCACTTGTGGGCTGTTTGTTGTTTTACTAGGCAGATTTACTTTCAGTAGTTTGCAATTGCTTTCTGACCAGTTCAACACTGATACCATTATTAAAAATGAAAGAAAGGTGGTTTGCTTCTGAAGTGCTTGCAGCTGACCTGTAATCCTGTTATGTTGGAATTAGGAACATGCAGTTATAACCCCTAAGCTTCAGATGCTGACCCAGTTGTATAGACATTCAGATAATAATTGCTGGTTTCATATTTTGGTCTGTGGCCTAATAATTCAGACGCAATCATATTTCGTAAATGTTTTGAATATGAGGAGCTTGTAACCATACAGACACTGTAGAGTTTGTCCAGCTTAGTTCTCTAGAGCTAGCAGTTTTTGGTTTTGACAGTTTAGGTAAAAAGTAATACATAAATAAAAAAGTAAAGTAAAGTAAAGGACCCTTTTCCACCCCTTTAGGTGTATAGGGCATACAGGGCTAGACCTATATTTTATAGACCAACAGCACAAGATGGGTGATGTTTTCAGCATCATGACAGCGGCCTCTACTTTCCAGGACTGCACCCGGTACCCACTCAAGGCTGGGTCAACTTGGCAGCCAAGGTCAATTTTGAAGAAAAGTCTGCCTCCTGCAGGGAGCAAACAAAGTAATACATGGAGACTAAATAAATTTTAGGAAGAGTGCCCTAACCACCTTAAAGCTGGGTTCTAAAATTGTTATTGAATTTGGGATCAACATAAATGTTTTCTATGTGGTTACTAGTGAGAACATTCATATCTAGCCTTATATTTTATTTGCTTTAAGAATTAACTCTTAGTCCCAGGGGGTTTAGCTTCAGAGGCCCAAGAAATGGTAATGCAATTTTAGTGTCTCAAGTGTAACACATTAAAAAAGACCATACTAATTCATGAGGCTTTATAGAAGAATCCTTAGAATTCCTTGGACAGCTAAGATGAGTAACCCGGATGTTTTGAAAGAGGCAGGTGCTCGAAGACGGCTTATCACAGCTTGGTCATGTTATGAGAAGAGGGAAAATGGAGCATGTTGTGACCGCTGAAAAGATTTGTGAAAAGAGAGACAGAAGAAAACAATGTGAGAAGAAGTGGCAGAAGCTCGAGGCTCAGAAGAAAGGCAAGACGGACGTTTAAGCAGAAAGCTCCTGGCACCATTAGTATGGGAACTCTTCGCTGGCTGCTGAAGATGGGGATGGAGCGCTTATGGGAATGCCCCAAGTGCTGTGATGTCGGTTCTTGAATCAAATCAAATCAAATCAAAACCAGTTTCCCCTCTTCTTATGTGACCATTGTAATAATGAGTTAACATCTGTTTCAGAATCCTTCATTGTTTATTGGGACTGTGAGAGAGAATCTTGACCCTAGAAAACTCTTTCCAGATGCAAGTATATGGAAGGTTCTAGAAGAAGTATGTGGTACTAATGTATTGTTTCACATGTAATCATTGGCACTTATAATAGTGTTTTAAATGTTCACATATTACTAGTGGCCTGCTTACTTGCTGGGGATTAAACCCAGTTTTTGTCAGCAATATCTTCTTTATGTTGGCAGGAGGTCCTGTAGTTGCATAATGAAAAATATTTATCATCATCATCATAAACCATTTCTGCCGTTAAGCATCGTGGGGGGGGGGGGGGGGGGGGGGGGGGGGGGGGGGGGGGGGGGGGGGGGGGGGGGGGGGGGGGGGGGGAATAATTTGCGATCCAGTGCACGTTGGATACCACTGTCTATTGTCATGCCGTGAAGGCATAGAGTGTCTTTAATGTTGTTGATCCATGTTTTCCGCGGCCGTCCTCTTGCTCTTGTACCATTGTTTCTCGATGAATCTAGTACAATGTGTCATTCCCACAATTTGCCTGATAGTTTCATTATTCACTCGATCTCGTATGGTTAGGTTGGCTGCTTTTCTCAGGCACCTCATCTCGCAGGTAGTGATTTTGCGTATATGGGCTTTAGATAGTGTCCATGTTTGGCACTGGTAGCCTAATGTTGGAATGAATATGCTATTATTAATCTGTCTCTTTGCACTCATAGTAATGCTTGGATGTCTTAATAATGATGAAAAATATTGTTAGTGTTTAAATCAAATATGTTTAGCATGTTCATTACATCTACATCCATGGTACCCACTGTGAACAGACTTTCCAATACTTACTGTAGTTTCTTAAAAACAATCTTTTAAACTGTCAAATTCTTGCCAATTCTCTGCTGCATGAATTGGCACAATTCACTAGCAAACATATGCTTTGACAATGCTTCACCAGTATTGCTGCATAAAATTTGATTTTTGTTGTTGTTGCAGCAATATGCACTTGCCCTGGCCCTGGAATATGTGTCATGGACTCATGTTCTTTCTTAAACATTCATGACCAGTCTGTCACTGTTTTCATGGACTCATGTTCTTTCTGAAACATTCATGCCCCATCTGTCACTGTTGTCTTCGACACACATTTGTTACTAAACACTGTCTGCATTCTTTAGTTTATTGGTCAACATCTTTCAAATGAAACAAACAGATTCACTGCTCTTTGAGCATCTTTGGACACATTTTGGATCAACCTGGTCATTTTCTCAATAGTCAGAAACAGAACCTTTGCATTATGAGATGATAAGCACATGATCTTTCATTCATTGATCAGTACTTTTCTCATGACAATGACATGATCATGTTCAACACATGCAGTTACGCACAGTGTGGCACAAACAAGCTTCAAATGAGCGCTCCTAATATATCCAATGACATTTGTTGATGATCAGTGTTTGTGCAGGCATGTGGTTGTACGCAAAGAAACATTTCTATAGTCTCTGGCTAACAGTGAAGAAAAGTAAATTGATTTCTCTTTTTTTTATAGGTTCACCTGTCTACGTTGGTGTCCTGCTTGCCACAGAAACTGGCAACAGACATAGCTCTAGTCGCAGATGGCATGAGTGTAGGTCAACGGCAGCTGCTGCGGTTAGCCGGGGCCATGCTACATCAATCAAAGATCATTATATATGAGGAGCCAACCACTAGTTTAGATATTATGTAAGCTGTTTGTTGTAAACACTTATGTGTCTGTTAATTTCAGAAAAAGATGGACTGGAAGCCATCATCAGAGGCTAATCTTGCCAAGTGTTTATGATGAGACAACTTCTATTTAACTTTTTTCCTATGGTTAAAGTTTTTAATGGCTTATTTCTTCTATGTACGGGCACTTCTGTGTTTTTTGTTTGTTATTTTTTAAAATTTTTTTAAAAGGCATTATTTATTTCTAGGGCTACTGTAATAGGCACTTTATTGTGAGTACCCACATTTTGTTTAGGTAGTTTGTGATGAGTACCGGCACCTATTTTTGTAAAGGGTAAAAACAACCCTGGTGTTTAATCTGTCTTGTATTCTTAATTAAGAATAAGTATTAAAAATTATGTCATAAATATGTGAATTTGAATCTCCTCCTAAGTGTCACTATGAATAGGTAGAGAGGTGTCTGGTCCATAGTTTCTTACTACAGGAATTGTTTTAAAACTTCAACAGTATTGAAATGATAATAAACCTAGTGAAAGAGTAATTAATTTCTTGATATTCTTTCAGATGTGGAGGGTAGAGTTTAATTTTATAGGAGATAAATGTGAATCATATGTTATTATGCTAATTAAGTAAGCTTACATTTTTTTCCAGATAATCAAAGATTATATGGATAAATTCACTCTGATGAAATTTCATTCGCTGAGGCTGAAATGTAAATTAATAAAAGATGTAAGATTTAATGCAAGAATGATGTAATAGATGATGATGAAAAGAATGATTTTGTCATGAAAAGCAAAAATATACTTGCAGTTGTCTGTGGCCTGTGTTTTGTTTTTCTGCATGGAGACAGGAGGCAGGTAGATAGTATACAAATCAATGTGATGTATATGTGATGGTGGAAAATGTGTTATGATTAAAGAGCTCTTACAAAGGTGAGAGGAAAGAATTAGCAATTTATAATTTAAAAAAATTAATAGAGAATGGTTAACAAAATAACATTTCCCAGCTAAGCAAAGGAGATACATTCAGTAGTAATAAATTCATTTATTGTGGAATTATGAACCTCTTCTTCTCCAAAACATCAAATGACAGAAAGGATTGGAGAGTTTTTATCATCAATGTCTGCTTCAGACTAGTTGCCTAATGCAAAAACAAAATCAGTAAGAAAGAAAAGAAGTGTATTTATTTGAATTTGTAAACCTTTTGTACAAATCAGACAAGATTTTCTTGATAGATCAAGAATTAAAATGCTACTAATTCAAAGTCATACAATAAATAAGATTACTTGCTGCACTAAGACCTACTTCTTCTTGTCATATAACTAACTGTCACAACATTAATTCTGATTTTTCAGGCAGAAGTTTGAGGTTTGAACAACGGATCATTTCACACGGCTAGTAACCCATAATTGCTCCATTCTTCTTCTAACTCAAGTCTGAGTCCGAAGAAGCTCAGCACAGTGCACAGACTCTGTAGCACTGGCAAGGATCCTGAAATACTTTGGGTAGATTTGTCACTCCAAATTTCGCTCAGGCAGCGTCGTTAGGCTACTCTTTTCAATTTCCAACTACCAAGGGATTTTTTACATGAGCAACAATGCCCACTGACATCCAATCTCACTACCCAGAGACCAGGGGGAATTACTAGAAGTCCAAGTCCATGTGATAAAATCCCAGCCCTTACCGGGGATTGCACCCGGAACCTCTAGCACTCGAGGCAGACACCATGCCTCCTGACCACACATCCCGCCCCCCCCCCCTTTCCCAGACATTTAGAAGTAAAATGTTTTAGTGATAATGACAAACAATAACAGATTTACAGAAAAGATCTTTTCACAACCAGTGAGATCTAAAATATTAATGGAAGGAAAAGACAAGAAATAGTTTCCTGTAATAACTGTTTCTTACATTTCAGGTGCAATACAATAATACACGGTGTCTTACGGACCAAGTTTCAAAGTCATACTGTTATACATATAGCACATTTACCTGATACTATTATTTATGCAGATAGAATCAAGGTAAGAATTTCCTGTTTTTTTTTTTTTTTTAATTTAATAAGGAAAAAAAATATCGGAAGGCCTCATTTGGTGTGCAAAAATACTGTAACTTTGATAACATTAATATATAGTAAAGACCATGGGAAAACAGCTACATCTCTCTCTTTCTCTCTCTCTCTCTCTCTCTCTCTCTCTCTCTCTCTCTCTCTCTCTCTCTCTCTATATATATATATATATATATATATATATATATATATATATATATATATATATATATATATATATATATACATATATACATATATAAATATATATATATATATATATATATATATATATATATATATATATATATATATATATATATCTCTCAGGATTATCTTCTCCCTCCCCATCTTCCCCTTTCTTACTCTGCCCCCCACCTCTTCATTCTCTGTGTGCCTGTTCTATCTCTTTCCCTCGTTCAGTATATTGACCAGTCTTTTGATATATACACACAATCAAGCAAACAAAAGCTTTCAAGCATAGGATATGTTCTGACCTTACAGCAAGCAACTATCTGCGCATGTGAGAGGCAAACATTTTTTACATGGTAAATGAAAACCACATTGCATAATTACCACACTTGATTATTTACACAGACAGTTCAGTTACAAGAGGCAAAAGAAGTTCTTGGGGTTTCTTAGCAAAAGTTAATGGTCAACGTTTGGTGCAGGAGAGCCTAGTGTATTATACCACAACATCCAGCTTAAAAATGTAGGTGGTGGTGGTCAGTGCGGCTTTCCACTGGTTAGAGAACAGGGGGACACACACACACACACACACACACACACACACGCACGCACGCACACACTCACGCACACTCACAAACTGACTCAGAAAGCTGGTGAGGAAGGTCAGGTCAGACATGCGTTGTTTAGAGGGGCATGCTTCACTGTAGAGAACACAAGTGTTGTTTGGATTTTTTCACCGGGGGACAGACTGGCTGGCTCTGCACAAATTGGTGGAATGCTTATGCACAATAAGGCAGACGTGGTTAGTGCCTTGTGGGAGAGCATGTACAGTTCAGAGGAGCAGATGGATCACCACAGTCTGGTGAGATTGATGCTGCAGGGAGTGACGAGAGGTTTTGGCAGATCCTCGAGGCTCAGAGGAAAGGCAAGACAGACGCTTAATCAGAATGCTACTGGCACCATTAGTATCAGAACTCTTCACTGGCTTCTGAGGATGGAGACGGAGCGCTTATGGGAATGCCTCGAGTGATGTGATGTCGGTTCTTGAATCAACTTAACACATTGTGTACTTTTTTGTATAACAATACTAGCAGAAGGGACAATTATTTTTCATAAGTATTACACAGACAACTAACAGTAATTTCCAGTGCAGTCAACTAACAGCTCATGCTGAAAGTGTTTTTTTCATTTGCCATAATTGTGTAGTATATAACAGCATATGTAACGGTAATTTACATTTTGGTCATATAAATAATTACATGATACATAACTTTTGGAAACAAATATGTACTCTTAGAGCTCAATTAACACCATTTTTGAAAAATGACTACTACTACTACATATGACAGTAAAGACTGCTGTGATGATAAATAGAATATGTGAAATCACTCATTTTTATGTTCTATTTTATCTGCTTAAATTTATATTATTTTTTTTTCAACATTTTAAAAACTTTTAACCCTCCCCCACCCCCCCTCCCCCCCCCCACCCTCTTCTCCCCTTTCCCCAATTAATGTCCTAGAAAGTAAAGGTGGCTCCTGTCATGTTGACCACATCAGCCATTGAGTTTCATGTTGACCACATCGGCCATTGAGTGTCATGTTAACCACATTGCCCATTGAGTGTCATGTTAACCACATCGCCCATTGAGTGTCATGTTAACCACATCGCCCATTGAGTGTCATGTTAACCACATCGCCCATTGAGTGTCATGTATTCCACATTGGCCATTGAGTGTCATGTTAACCACATCGGCCATTGAGTGTCATGTTGACCACATCGCCCATTGAGTGTCATGTTAACCACATCGGTCATTGAGTGTCATGTTAACCACATCAGCCATTGAGTGTCATGTTAACCACATCGCCCATTGAGTGTCATGTTAATCACATCGCCCATTGAGTGTCATGTTAACCACATTGGCCATTGAGTGTCATGTTAACCACATTGGCCATTGAGTGTCATGTTAACCACATCGGCCATTGAGTGTCATGTTGACCACATCGCCCATTGAGTGTCATGTTAACCACATCGGTCATTGAGTGTCATGTTAACCACATCAGCCATTGAGTGTCATGTTAACCACATCGCCCATTGAGTGCCATGTTAACCACATCGCCCATTGAGTGTCATGTTAACCACATTGGCCATTGAGTGTCATGTTAACCACATTGGCCATTGAGTGTCATGTTAACCACATCGCCCATTGAGTGTCATGTTAACCACATCAGCCATTGAGTGTCATGTTAACCACATCGCCCATTGAGTGTCATGTTAACCACATCGCCCATTGAGTGTCATGTTAACCACATCGGCCATTGAGTGTTATGTTAACCACATTGGCCATTGAGTATCATGTTAACCACATCGGCCATTGAGTGTCATGTTAACCACATTGGCCATTGAGTGTCATGTTAACCACATCGCCCATTGAGTGTCATGTTAACCACATCAGCCATTGAGTGTCATGTTAACCACATCAGCCATTGAGTGTCATGTTAACCACATCGGCTATTGAGTGTCATGTTGAACACATCGGTCGTTGAGTGTCATGTTGACCACATATGCCATTGAGTATCATGTTGACCACATCGGCCATTGAGTGTCATGTTGAACACATCGGTCGTTGAGTGTCATCTTGACCTCATCGGCCATTGAGTGTCATGTTGACCACATTGGCCATTGAGTGCCAATTGACTGTAAACATATGAGTCAAACATGATATACCCAAGGTGACTGTGGCATGGAAAGAGATCTTTTACTCTAATTTTACCCTATATACAAATGTTTCGTCTTGTGATGGAGTCGCCGTGGTTTTGGCAGCCAGACACCCACCTGCGGATCAGAAGGTCGTGGGTTTGTGCCCTGACAGCTCCTGACTTTTTTTCCAAAATGATCTTGATTCCCAGGTTGACCCAGTTATGAGTGGGTACCAGGTGCAGTCCTGGGAAGTAAAGGCAGCTGACATGATGCTGACCACATTACCCACCAAATGCCGATTGGTCTATAAAAATATAGGTCTAGCCCTATATTCCCAATACGCCTAAAGGTGTGGAAAAGGGACCTTATTTTCTTCTTGTGATATACTGTTCATCGTTTAACTGATATTTGTACTATGTGCAAGTCTCAAGCATTTCATGTCTTTTTAATGAACATTCTTTTTTATTCTACACAGATTATCAGTGATGGCAAAATAGCAGAAGTAGATACTCCTTATGCCTTGTTGCAAAATGCAAACAGCAAGCTTAACAGCTTAGTATCTGAGCTCGGAGCAGCTCAGGCAAATCATCTTCATCAGCTGGCTCTTGATAAGCATGAGAAGCGGCCATATGTGGCACCACACATTGACCCAGCTGATTTCCCAGAGTTTACTCCCCCTGGAAATGGAGACTTCAGGTCACCAAACAATTTAAATGTGTTACCTACGTTTCATTCTTCAAGACTGGCAGGAGTTTTAAATCAACTACCAACGAATAAATTTTCTACGGATAGATTGTAGTGTGCGTTTTTATATGTGAACAGAATGTGAACATAGATATTTGTGCATAAATGCTTTAATCAGATAACTATAAGACTTGGAAGCAATATAAAGAAACTGCTAAAAAATATTACAAAAGTAACTTTTAATTATGTATACAATTATATATACATGTATGTCATCCAACTCTCTTTAACAGAGTTAAGAGGTGGAACAAGCATCAAGATTATTTTTAAGTGATGAGAATTTTCAGATATTATGTATACTCAACCCTACTTTAAGGCTCATAATCATGGACAATGAACAAGCAATCTGAAGTCAAACTGAAGCTCTAGAGATGTGGATATACAAAAGAATATGTCATATTTTGTGGAAACAAACAACAATCAAGAGTTGAAGAAATGCAGATAAGGGAAGATAGCAACCATTACTGCTTACATCTTTCAGCATGGCACATGACAATGATTGTTTAAGGAGACTGAACATCTAGAGTATTGTCAGAGTGCAGTGGTGTTGGTCTGGTAAACATGAAACAATGAAACAGCAGGCGTTAAATTTTGTTAGAAAGTAAAAACATTTTGATATATTTTTTGTATTTCAGTATCTGCAGTGTAGGATGTAATTTCATGTATTATTTAATTACCTGTAAGAATTAAGTATCTTGTAAAATTTAGCATGTTTTCTACAAGCATGTGTTGACATGAAGTCATGATTTAACTGAGAGTGTTATTTAACACGTATTTTGTGCAAGTGTGTGTAGAGTTGAGGTCATTATGTCAGTAAAAGTAAAGGGAATTACCTGTGTCATGCCAATGTGTGTGTAGAATTAAGTTCATTATGTCAGTAAAAGTAAAGTGAAGTATCTGTTTCATGTCAGTGTGTGTAGAATTGAGGTCACCATGTCAGTAAAAGTAAAGTGAAGGACCTGTGTCATGCCAATGTGTGTGTAGAATTAACTTCATCATGTCAGTAAAAGTAAAGTGAAGTATCTGTTTCATGTCAGTGTGTGTAGAATTGAGGTCACCATGTCAGTAAAAGTAAAGTGAAGGACCTGTGTCATGCCAATGTGTGTGTAGAATTAACTTCATCATGTCAGTAAAAGTAAAGTGAAGTATCTGTTTCATGTCAGTGTGTGTAGAATTGAGGTCACCATGTCAGTAAAAGTAAAGTGAAGTATCTGTTTCATGTCAGTGTGTGTAGAATTGAGGTCACCATGTCAGTAAAAGTAAAGTGAAGGACCTGTTTCATGCCAGTGTGTGTGTAGAATTGAGGTCACCATGTCAGTTAAAGTAAAGTGAAGGACCTGTTTTATGACAGTGTGTGTGTAGAATTGAGGTCACCATGTCAGTGAAAGTAAAGTGAAGGACCTTTTTCATGTCAGTGTGTGTGTAGAATTGAGGTCACCATGTCATCAAAAGAAAAGTGAAGGAGCTGGTTCATGCCAGTGGCTTATCGGGCATATGATGCTAATCTCATATTTTGTAGATCCGTCAACACTAGATGGGTATTGTGGTCAATATCATGCCTACGGTCACCTTTACTTTCCAGGACTTTACCTGAAGCCCATTTTAGGCTGGATAAACCTAGGCACTGAGATCATTTTAAAATAAAAATTTCAAATTTGATGCAAAATTGGACCCAGCATCTTTGGGCTAGCTGGTGAGCATTCAGCTGCTATACCACCGAGGCTCAAGTCTTGTTGTAAACTCTTGTAATATAAACAGTTGTTTCCCCAAGTGTATGTGGAAAAGAAAGCCATGTTAAAACTTCATAAATATGTATGCTACAAAGTGCTTTTATTATCTAAAAGACTGCATTTTTAACATTAGTATAAACATGTTTCAAAAATAGCTGTTTTCTTTGTGTTTTTTTAAACAGATTTACATAATTCTGCATCACTGAAAAAATTTTTAATGTCATTTAAGTCAATGTGTCCGATTTCAGCACAAATTTATTGATGGTATCAGATCCCATTGCAGCAACATTCCATTTATATCTGTGATGGACTGTACCTTTTGTATATGTAGATTTAATTCAAGTCTCAAAATCTCCTCTTTTTTTAGTTCAGTTTTTGCCTGATCATATTTCTTTGATTTTCTCTTTTGAACATTTCATTGTGTGCGATGCTATTGCATCTTTGTTTAGTAAATTTCAAGCAATTACATACAGTCCTAGATTAATATAAATCACCGACACTGATGTTTTGCCAGGGAGCATAAGAAAAACAGAGAACACTAACACATAAATCAGCCATGCATGTCATAAGAGGCAGCTAAGGAGGGTTGAGTGTTGAGCCAAGAACTGACATCACAGCACTCAGGATATTCCATAAGCACTCTCTTCTTCTTTCTATTGGTTCGTCTGTGTGACGTAAATGCGTTGTGCCTGTTTATAGCAGAGCTGCAATATTTGCGCCTTTAGACTGACACTCCCAACCTCATCAAGCATTTGTTGACCAGATTCACTTCCCTGATAGTTTCATGAGACAGGGACATGTTGTGGCCTTATTTTTGTGGTGTTCTCTATGTCACCTTATCTATAGGTGTTGCCACTTGAGAACCCATCCAAGGCATTCCCTTGTAGACAGGTCAGACTTCAAGGGAATGCAGGGGCAGATCATGGGCATTTCAGCCATCCAAGGAGGCTTCCATAAATGCAGAGCCGATGCATGATGCTCAGGTTCAGGGCTCACCCAAGGAATCATCACATCCTGCACATGACTGCTTAACCTCACATCCATGTGTTGAGCTTTCTAATTGTCACAGGCTGCGACCACTGGAGATCACCAGGTAGCAGTCCACAAGACCGTGACTTCAGTGACCACACAATTAGGTAAATTTTTCTTCGGCACATCGGACACCTTCAATGTTGTTTCATCTGGAAACTTAGCAAGACTGTATGGCAAAGCATGCGTCTGGGGAGTGGGCCAGTGGTAATGGACATGTGAAACTTTCTGCCAGTTAGTAGGCCTTTTTTTTTGGTTGAACATTCAGGACTTTGTTTCTGTGCCATGGAGCATGAATCATACGGATATTCATGCCAAACCAGCACACTGACAGTGGCAGGTTGTCATGGTGTACTTCAGTGTGGTGATGACAGCATTGAGGAACAACAAGGGATGTACAGAGCCTGTCCTATGTTATACCACCTGTAAGAGATGTTGCTTGTCTAGGCTGCGAGT
Source organism: Candidula unifasciata (assembly GCA_905116865.2). Taxonomy (NCBI): domain Eukaryota; kingdom Metazoa; phylum Mollusca; class Gastropoda; order Stylommatophora; family Geomitridae; genus Candidula; species Candidula unifasciata. The sequence continues at coordinate 154,929 of CAJHNH020000726.1, forward strand.
AAATCTCTTTGATTTATGGCTGAATCTCAGCAGTACAGTAGTTATTCCCACTTGACAGACATTTTAACAAAGGGTTGTAATTTAGTAGTATGTTCTGCTAGTGGACTTTATCCATCTCCCAAATGACCACACAAAAAAGCACTGAAGAAGGGAACTGATTACTCAACCTATTATATCATGGTTTAGAATATGTGGAGTTCATCCCTTTCATATGCTAATGTCAATATCTGGGCTACTTTAATCTGTGCAAGACAAATTAAGTATCAGTCTATAAGCTTTTAAATCTTTCACCTATCAGCTTCTACTCTACTTTGTCATCTATCAGTCTTTACACCTGTATTTACCTTAACTTTTAGAATTTATCAGGAAGCAGGTAAAGGCTTTTTTTATAAAATAGTGTTATTTCTTAGTGATGATCTTAATTTTGAGCTAGTCTATAGAGAAGAGATTAGTGGTGCATTGGTATATGCTTTGAGAAAACATGTGTGTTTATATTATGAAGACTGTGATATGTTCAAGCCCAATTTCTGTTTAAGATTGCACTATTTACTAAAAATTATGATTCTTAGTTTATATATAACATGTAGTCTCACAGCTGCGATCAGATGCTAAATCTAGTATAAGGATTCTGTGAGGTGTTTGTCTGCCATTTCACTGAATGTTTAGTCATTTGTAAGAGGAAATATAGACCACAACACACTGTATCAAGTTCAACCAGCTCCCTTATCAAAGGTGCTTTTGGTAGTAAGTGTGGCTTGTTTTTCTTGCATCAAGTTTAATGACTGAAATTGGATTTGTGTGCTAAAATCTTCTTCTCTTTCTTTTTTTATTTCATGTTCACCAGCTGTAAACTCTGGCAGAAAGTTCTGGTTGTTCATCCGCTTCTGGACTGCAGTCGTGTTCCAGAACCTGAGTGTTGCATGTGCAAAGATTTTACAGATCTGCTCGTTTGTATGCAGACTGCTGGTTCCTTGCCTCTCAGGCAGATGCAATCTGGATTTGAAGGAAGCCCCCAAATAGTCGACTCTTACAACACGCTTTTGGGTAGGCAGTGGGTCTATTCTTGTTTTTCCCACAATAGGGCCACGGAACCTACATGGCTATGTGCTATATTTAATAGCTTAGTTTGCCTACCTATTTGTTATTGTCTTTATCCCTGCATGTCTAAATTTGTTATGTTGGTCTGGCTGAGTCATCCTCTATGTCCTTCCTCCTGGTTGTGCTTGCTGTTGTGTGACTGTAATCGTTTTAATTATATGTCAGATCTTTTGTGTTATTCCATTGAAAGGTTTATGTTAGTGTCTGTTGTGTTGTCACAAGTCCTGCTCAGGGTCCTATTTGGACAATTTGTACCTTGTTATGAGATCCTGAAAGTATTCAGTCCCAGAGATGATCTGGGTTATGAACTCCTTAAATTATTCAGTCCTAGAGATGATCTGGGTTATGAAGTCCTGAAACTGTTCAATCCTAGAGATGATCTGGGTTATGAAGTCCTGAAACTGTTCAGTCCTAAAGATGATCTGGGTTATGAAGTCCTGAAACTATTCAGTCCTAGAGATGATCTGGGTTATGAAATCCTGAAACTGTTCAATTTTACAGATGATCTGGATTATGAAGTCCTGAAACTGTTCAGTCTTAGATATAGTTGTGATCTGAACCAGTCGATAACATTCAAGTGAAAGTGGAAATTCTCAAATAGGTGACTTGATACCACTATCTCAAAGCATTTCTAACATCTGATGGGAGAATTTCCATGACAAATGTAGCTATTTGTGATATGGAAAACAAAGTGAAAACTGTCAACTGCACTTGAAAAGTAAGTTGGCAGGATGTTTGAAATTGGTACTGTGATTTTGGTTTGCACATGATTCATGGACAAGCTGAATAACCTCTGATAGCAGTGGAGGTGTGGATTTTGGTGAAAATGCAAAGAATTCCAATCATTCGTTCATTCATTCATTCACTTATTCATTCATTCATCTATTTTTTCATTCATTATCCTGTTGTGCCATTGTAAGTCACACAGGGTTGGCTGTCTGTTTCTCTGTTCTATTCTATTCTGTGCTTTCACTTCCATATTCTTCTTCTTCTTTCGTTCGCTTGAAATAGATTATCTATGTCTGCAATGTTGTCTCTAGTATGAACTTCAGTGTCTTTTGTAATTCACTCAGCGACCCGTAAAGTTTGACTTGCACCGATGTTTCTCTTGGCCACAAATTGTGCCTTGATATGTGGTATTTGGGACAGTCTTGGAGGACATGATCTGTTGAGTCAGGTGCACTTCCATATCATCACTGGAATCCAGTCCAGCACCTTTGGCCTCTCTCATCAATGTTTGTCTTAGTTTTTTTTTGGGAGATCTTCATTTTCTCAATCCATCTATTTCCCATTTCAGTACCTGTATGTGATTGTCTCTTCTCAAAATAACGCCATCTTCTCTATCTTATAAATGTTGACACCATTGGTTGCCCAGATATTTCTCCCATGTCTTCGCCACTCCTGAATTCATCCCATTGGTTTTCATCATTTTTCTCAAGCATTTGTTTTCAAAAGCATTTAACTTTTATTCCATGTCTTTAGTAGTTGATCTAACTTCTTCAGGTGTATGTTAACACACACAAAAAACGATAGAAACAAACACACATAACTTGGTTCGAAAATTATAAATATAATTTTAAAATTCCAATTTTTAGTCAACCTTTTAAGCTGATGCAACCAATGTCTGTCATAATTTCTGTCTTTGTTTTACAACTTATATAAGTCAATTGATCTTTTAGTGTAATTAGTGTCTATAGTGTTATATCTGCTTTATTTTTTTTGTTTTTGTATTTTTTTTTTTTTAACTGGTGTCTTCAATATTTTTTTCTTTTCATAATCTGTTTGCTCGTAGTCCAACTTTTGATGCCATTTTTGTGAAATCTTCTGTTTTTCCATTGCATCTCATTGCTGTTCTTACTTAGCAGAACAATATCATCTGCAAAATCAAGATCTTTCAATTGTAAGCACTTTATCCTTCCAATGCTGGTGTTTCCAATACAACATTCTTTCATCATACAGTCAATAGCTAGACCAAATAACAATGGAGATAAAATACATCCCCGTTTCACTCCAGTTTTAACTTCAAACCAATCACTAAAACTATCATCTGTTCACACAGCACACTCTGAGCCTTCATACATTGCTTTAATAATGTTTATTATTCTTATTGGTGTACTACAGCATTAGAATAGTCCCCATGATGTTCTTCCAGACTGAAAACCTGTTTATTCCTCTCTCACGAATTTGTCCGCTACCCACTATTCCTGAAACAGCAGACACAGAAGTAAGGGAACTGATAGATCAGCATTCAGACCCAGAAGATATCATCATCTACACAGATGGATCCGTGAAGCGTGCATCGAGGTCAGCATGGGCATACACAGTGCAAAGAAGGAGGAAGACAATACAGGAGACAGCGGCACTTACCAGACAGCCACGTCAAGCATGACCATGGAAATAGCCGCTTCTTCTAGAGCATTAGCATGGGTATCCGAGCAGTAATTGTATCAGACTCCACGAATATGCTTCAGAAGATAGCAACAGGTGGTATGCGCTCTGAATGGGTAGAAAGCATTCAAAAATTGCACTTAACCTCCCTCACCTGGATCTACACACCAGATCATGCGGGCATAAAGTGAAATGAGTGAGCGGATCAACTGGTAAGCACTGCACTAAGGATTGCGGGAAAAAGCATGGACAGAGCAGATATTGTCAATGCTCTACGGACTGGGCTAGTGGATAATGAGGAATCTCTGACACTAACACAATTGTGTGACATGGGAGTAAAGCATGGTGAAGCACGTCTATGCCATCTTCGAGGCCGAGGTAGGAGTCAATATAACCAGCTTCTCATGGAAACAATTAGTAGAAGTACTCTGGAGTGGCTGCTGCATCGGAGGGCTGAGCACGCATGGGAATGCAGAATGTGCAGTGACGTTGATTGTGATAACATAACATAATCCATAAGATTATCTTTCTTCAGATTTTTAAGTTTTTTCTTCATCTGTCCATATTCTATTAAACATATCTTTCATTCTTTTTATGGTCACATCATCTGCCTTGAGTATTTTGTCAGTAATTTCACACACACCTGTTGCCTTAGTTTGAAAGATAATTGTTTGCTAATGAATAGATTGCCTCCTTGATTTTCATGTCATTTATTTGTCCTATATTTATAAGTAATATTGTGATTTTAGCCTCTAAAGCAAAATTCATTGGTTCTCATCAAAAAGGTATATTTAAAGTCTCTTGGTAGTGTTCTGCACATCTTTCCTTCTGCCGCGAGAAAATTGAGATAGGATTAAAAAAAATTTTTGACAGAAAAAAACTGTTAACCGATTAGAGAAATTAGGTGTGGAGGGTCAAGTATATTTGGGCATGCCATACAGAAAAATCCTGTGTTCTGGTAGCCTTGACCCATGTCCAAACCATTTCATCTGTTGTCTCCTGTTTAACACTGGTTCTCTCCTGACTTTTTTTATCTACATTTCTGATCCTGTCTCTTCTTGTAACATTTAATATTCATGAGTGATATTTGTTTCTGTTGTTTTGATTTTAATTTCTGCTTTGTTGGTAATGTCCACATTTGGCACTAATAATACAGTGTTGCCAACAACAACAAAAAGTCTGTTTGAATAGTGCTCTTTTGGTGTCAATTGTAACATCTTTGTTCTGCAATACTGATGACATCTATTAAATGATTTGATTTGCTTGATTATATTATATCTATATTCTGTCACAACTTCCATGTTTCCATTGGATGATATTATACTGAGCAAAAATATATAAAGATTTTACTATCTGTATTGCTAGTAGTGTCAATAGATGCAATAACACATAGGAAAGGTTAAAAAAAAACACATTGCAGCAATAGGGAATTGCGGCAAAAAGGAAAACATGCTTTAATAATGTATTCCTACATTTATATGCTTTTTTTCATATATGTATAAGCATGAATACTATATGATCATCATCAAGTGCCTTTGTGACTGACCTGGGTGATCATGCCTCTCCATAACTTGCAATCTTCAACAGCATGAATTACTTTGTGTGCTGACTCATTTCCATGCCATGATAAAAGGCTGACAAGAATCTTCTCAGTGTTTGTTTTTTTCTGTTTCTTTCTTTCCATCCTTGCCTGTTTCAACACATCCGCATTTATCCTTTAAGCCGTCTGAGGAATTCTTCTTCTGTAAAACCACTTCTCAAGAAATTGATTTGATTGTTTACCAATTGTCCAGGATCAGTAGCCGTATGTTAAAACTGGCACTATATACATGAACACTATATTTTAATTAATATAATTAAACAATAAAGTAATTTTAATCAATATTTGCTTGTATAGTAAATGGCTACCTATTTATCAGTTTAAATAAATTCTGCTCACACATTTGACAGTCTTGAAAACTGCATTCATGTATATTGTTATCAATAAAATTAATTGAAAGACACTGTTTTTCAGTCTGTGCATTTATTTTAATAATTTGTTTAATAGCACTTTGGAAACTTTAATAACATTTTCCACAGAAAACAGCAAAACAGGATCAAAACACCAGTGCTGAACAGTGCTTAAATTATGCATAGTCTGACTGACTCTGCTGTTTTGGTAACACTTGCTAGAAGATTTTGGTGAGTAGGCAGGTTTGAGAAAAAAGTAAAGAAACCTTTTTACTTCACTGGCACATCAGGCACATATGGTGATAGATCCAATATGTTATAATCAATAGTTGATATGGTCATGTCAACCACCTTTACTTACCAGAAGCTTTCTTTAATCCATTTAAGGCTGGGTTGACCAGACAGCCAAGTTAGGTATTATTCAAATGCAACATCTTTAAACCAGCAGCCAAGAGTCTAGCCACTGTGCTATCACTACACTAGAATTTACATGTATTTCATTAATCTTTTTAAAGACAAGACAGCCTCTTTTGGGGGGTTGGGGGGGGGGGGGATCCACATAGCAAAAAAAATTCAGAGACATAGAAACACTGAGAAATAGAGTATGGGAGAAAGATGAAAGTACAAGTAAGAGCAAATTATAAGAGTGCTTGACATGAGATGGTGTGAGCCTAGGTTCCATTGTAGCAGTGGTTGTAAGTGGGTAGACACTTTTAAGCTGACCCAAATGTCTTAGGTTTTAATCTACATTGATGTATATTTTTTATAATTGACCATGGCTCCCAGGTCAACCCAGTCTAAATGATTACCAGGAAATGGAGGTAAAGGTGGCTGGCAGGATGTTGATTATATCACCCAACGAGTGCGGTCTATAAAACTGTTAATTGAGCACCTTCTGCCTAATGTGCTAATGGAATTGAAGGGATCCTTTACTTTGTTCAACTGAGAGTTAAAAGGAGGAGGAGGAGAATATGATAAAAACAGGTCAGACACATTTTACTCATAACCAGTTCATTACTTAACAATATTTGAAACAATTTTTATCCACATATATTATGGTTCAAAACATTATCTACCTCAATCGCACAGGCTCTCACAGCAGATGCCCAAAAGGATCAATGACCACAGTGAGAGCCGTATGAGTGTTTTACTTTCAAAGAAGTTACATCAGCTGGGCTGTATATAACAATTATCCAGCCAGATCATTATTTTTTTTTTTAGTAAGTTAAGCTTTGACCGGTCACCAAAGATACAATGAGAAACCAAGCAGTGTTTGACACATACAGAAAATAGCTAAATGAATCAGTAGACACTAAAGTGTTAAGAATGGAAACATATAAGTACTTGGGTGCAAACTTCAACTGCTCCAACATACTGAGAGAAGACATACAATCTAGAATACTATATGGAAATAAAGTATATTATGCCCGTCAACATCTGCTAAAGTCAAAGTGTCTGTCTCGCAACATCAAGATCAAAATATTAAAATCTTGATTAGACCAGTCATGTTTTATGGCTCTGAAACTTGGAGCATAACTAAAAGAGATGAAGACTTATTACAGGATTTCAAAAATAGTCTTACGATGAATCATTGGACCCATCAAAGATGCCAACAGCGATGAATGGAAAGTGAGAAGCAACAATGAAATTCATAATTCATTTAAATCACCACTGATCACTGGCATCATGAGAGCTAATAGACTTAAATGGTTGGGACATCTTGAGAGATGTCAGATGACAGAGAAGTAAAAACTGTATACACAAGGGAGATGAATGGTTGTAGACCACGAGGCAGACCAAGAAAACGATGGAGAAATAATATCCACACAGACCTGCAAACACTTGGTGTAAAGAGAGGGCCAACCAGAGAGATGAATGGATGCGGGTGATATCTGCAGCAGTGAACCTCAAGGGCTTGGAATACTGAAGAGGAAGAAGAAGAAGAAAGTGTTAAGAATTGGGCATGCAGACCCATCTAACATTCAGCTATTTTGAACTTACTCCTGTCATATGTTATTTTATTTATATCTCTTGACAGGTAACCTTAAACAACATCAACAATATTTTGCTATGTGGGGACTGAAACAGTTACATTAGCCATTTTCTAATGACCATTTTGTTTGAAATCTTATAATTCTGTGCACCTGTATACACAATGAATATCATTATGTGCATTTCAAATGCACATTTACCATGAGGTAGTTAAAGTAAAACAATTTCAATTAAAACACTTTACAGGACACATACTCCATTGTATGTGCATGACTAGCAGTTGGCACCATGCCATCTTTCCATGAGGCTTGGGAATCACAGCCTTTGGTGATGGTGAGTGTGACCAGCCAGATCAGCCCATGTTAGGAAATCTTCCACAAAAAGTACATGAGATTTCCAGACTGTAATTGCTGTCACATGTATTTGACACATTTGCCCTCAAATACTCAGATTTTAACTTGTCACAAATCCTTTCTTTCCCTTCTCATTCTCCCCCTTTCATACAACATAATACAGTATAAGGACACCTACTTGATAAATGAGAGGTTTTGTTTTAACCATGAACTTTCATTTCTCCCAAGCTATTTTCGTCAATGTTCTCACTGCTTTTGCTGCCTTATCTATTCTGATGTTGACTTCTTGGCCCAGCAATAGTTTGTAATCGACCAAGGAAGCCAGATATTTGAAATAGTCAACTGTCTCTAGCTCTTCACTGTCTGTAATGATTAATGATCTACTAATATCACATTCCACAATAATCTGTCATCTTTTTTGTTTTTGTTTTTTGTTTTTTTCCCTTTGAAATTTAGAACATAAATTAGTAGATGCAAATAGTAAATGTTGCAATTCTTCCCCTAAGCATTGTGAAACTGCCTTCTGATAATTACTTTTAAAATACTGGTTTGGCTTACAGTCTAGAGATTTATAAATTACTGGTAGTAATAAAGGTACAAGTCATGGCTTTTTTGCCTGACCAAAGCAAGAGACCAAGCAAGACATTGTCTCCAATATTATAAAAAAGCACCACTGAAACTATATTGGCCATGTACTTAGAATGGATATGTAAAGACTCCTCCATCAAGACCTCATATAGACACCAGAAGGGAAAAGAAAACGTAGAACCATCATCAGAGAAGGCTCAACCATGGGCCTAAAACAGCTGGCAAAGAACTGCCATTCATGGAGAGCTATGACCTCTGCCCCATGCACCTCCTTAGGCTCAAGAAGAAAGACTAACTAAACAGATATTAGGTATATGGTGCCAACTCCATCTGCCTATGTCTCTCTTCAAATGTAAAATCCAGAATAAGTCTTGCTGAGGGAGGGGAGAGCACAAGGAATTCTCTGCAACACAATCACTGTGGAGATGGATTAGGAGAGATATCTAACACAGATCCTGGCTCAAGGCAGGGAGAATGGTGCAGCAGTTAGTAACCATGGGATCTAGCAGGCACTGTACACTCAAAGCAAGACCGAGATATAATCAAAGAGCTACTGGTACCATCAGCACTGGTAACTTTCGCTGGCGGCTGAATATGAGCGAAGGATACTTATGGGAATGTCCTGAGGGCTTTCTTGTTGACTCTCAACTCAGTCCCTACCCCAAGAATGCAGGTTCTGATCTGGGCTCAGGCTACTTAACTCTTTCTATCCCAACCAACGTACTGTGTGTGATCAGCTAAAACTAGTGTGTATCAAACAACAAATGGGGTATAATTATGTATTTTACATTTGGTTTGAGCATGCTGAAGAAATCTGGCTGGATACGCTAACATACAGTGCAGTATATTTTGTCTCTTTGAAAGTAATGCACTCATGCTCTTGTCATTATAACTGTTATCTCCTTAAGTTTTTAAAACATAATCTTCTGGTACTCAAAGAGTTAAATAACAGTTTATCCGGCTTTAGAGCTCAACTCTGTCTCCCATGTGATTCATCACCAACTTCTTACACATAAACCTTTTTAGTGACATTATTTGTAACTCAGCTAAATTTCATTCATATTATTTACACAATTTACTCAAAATATTCTTCTATATACCCGTACAAATTAACATTATAAAACTGCTACGGTAACATAAATATTTAAGTATCACTAAATTCAGTATTACTTGCACTGATATTTAGATATTATAATAACAGTCGTGGACTATGTCCCAGTCCTTAAGAAAGAGAATAGGGGCTTTTGAGCTGAAATGCTATAGAAAGATTCTCAGAATATTTTGGACAAAGAAGAAGAGAAATACTGACATCTTGAAAGATCTGAACATCAAGGAAGATTGGCTAATAAACAGCAGCCTATCTCGGAAGCTGAAAGATTTTGATCATATTAATCGCCATGAGGGATTGGAAAAAATTATAGCAGTAGGCATGGTACCAGGAAGGAGGAGCAGGGGCCAACCAACACCAAGATGAGCACAGGATGTAAGTGACTGCTTGAGTATGAAAGTACATGAGGCTGGAGAGCTGGCAAGAGACAGAGGAAAAGGGTGGGTGGGTGGGTGGGGGGGGTGGGGGGGTCATAAAAAAAAACTGTTACCAAGAAGGGGAATAATTTATGCACAATTGAATTTGAAAATAGAATCTCAGTTCTGTACAAAAATAAGTTAAATGAAACAAAAATTATTCCTTCTCTTTTTTTTATCATTAGTCTGAATTATCTTTCAGCCGACATATACAACTTCATCGGACATTTGTTCACTGGGTTAGCCTTCCTGGTCAAAATTAATTTGAAAAGTGAAAAATAAACATCTGCTAAATCTGGCCAACAAATGCAAAGTTAAGGCAAGCAGACAGGCTGCTGAAAAATTGTTTTTTTTTTTTACAGAATGTATGCATAACTAAAAATTATAAGGTGAGTAAACTGGCTCCATTCTATATGGTAACTGAAAAACTATCATGCAAATTCAGTACCTGTTTTAATTTTTTTAACTCCTTTCCAGATTAATTGCAGCAAATTTTTAAAGTACAGGAACAACCAACAATACCATTAATGTATTACGTTTAATCAATGTCTGTAGATTAGGTTTTTTGAACTCTAATCCCAATATAGATGTACTAAGAATGCAGTCAGGGGCAAGCGATTTGTTAGCAGACTGATTTGAGTTAATTATGGCAGTTAAGAGAATTTATTCACCAGTTTATTTACCTCGTATACTAACAGGACAGAACAGAGCTGACATAGTCTCTGAGTTACAAAAAGAATGATATTCTGGTGCAGTATCTCAGCTGCAACAATGAATCCATCCAAAGATCCAGTCACCTGGTTCTCCCTCAATAACCACTTTGTGAAGACACCATGTCAATGGTTAAACTCTATGACAAGGACATGGAGAGGTACAACTCTATGAAGTACCTAGCTATACAACCACTGCTTGTGATGCTAAACCAGGGATTAGTTCTCTCCACAACTGTGTATGCACTGGCCATCATGACACTTAGTGCCACACTGGTAAACAGACTGAAACAAATTGAAAACGAGGCAATGCATGTTTTTCTCCAGTGCATTAAGGTCACTTCCTACCAATCCATGCAATATCAATTAGACTTTTCCATGAGGAACATCAGAATCTAACTTTCCAGGGCCACCACTCACCTTGAGTTATAATTAGACCAATGACACATGCTGCATGGTGACCTATTCCAACCAAAACAAAATTGACTTAAAAGAGACCCATATTGGATGGGTTGTGCGGAGGATGCCATCCAGCAGATTTGTCACTTTTCTTGCGTTAATCTAGGAAATGAAGTGGTGTATTTGCCAACTGCTTCAAACATCACCATCTCGCTCTATATCATCCTTGACATAAACTGCAGTGAACAGATCCATGGCACACTGGGCACTTTAGTCAAAACGCTGATTAATGAGAACACAGATGTCAATGATACTGTTGTTTACACCAATAGATCAGTCACCCGGTTCAAGCAAAGTGCATGGGCATCCACTGTGAGTGCAAAGGGAAAAACCATTAAAGAGATAAGTAGTTCTGTTGTTACAACCAGCAGCCCCACATTGCAGACAATGGCTGCAACAAAGGCGCTGATACCGCTGGGTACTCAAGAGTTCACACATACATGTATACTGAGTAATTCAATGAATATGCTCTAGAAATCTAGCCTGGCTTCATCAGCCATGAATTAATTCTCTCATTGAATGCATCACAAAAACTCGCCTAATCTTTATCTTTGTGCCGGGTCAGGAAAGTGTTCAAGGCAATGAGCATTCAGATTATCTGACAGACAAGGTGGGTACTACAACTGGCCTGACCGACACTGGACAGGAGTGATATCATTAATACCATGTGAGATGCATATTTCAGAAAATATCATGACAACAAGTAGGACTCAGTGTCCTTGTCCATGGGGTGTAGTGTGGAGTAGCCAGATATGAAGAATTCACCAAAGGCAGTAGGCATCTGGTGATTCAACACAGAACAAGTGTGATTAGTTGTTTTACTCTAGCCACTCCAGTGACAGAGTCTGCAAGTCTCTTGAGAATCACTTTATTTACACTTTGGGTACTTTAACACCCTCTGGACTGAATTGCCAACACAGTTTCCTTTAAACTCCTAGAGGATTGAACAGCCCTCACAGTTTTATCTCGAACCCCCTAGTTATGGCCCCTGGTTCACCACAAGGGGTATTTATTCCCCTAACCAACGCGTGTAGGCAGTCTGCTGAGAAATTGACCCGGCCACTTCGAGATACCAGCTAAGTGATTTTGTGTATTTGTGTGGTATTGTTTAATTTGTATGTGCTGATGAAGGCTCCATAGCCGCAACGTTCACGTTTTATTCGTATTTGTTATATTGTGAAGATTGCCAAATATACTTTTTATTCAGTTTTATATCCTTTCTTGATATTTTTACTCTTGTGGAGCTGCTGAGGTCAGAGCACCTATGGATCTGTCCCGAGTACTGTGATGATAGTTCACATTAATCACTAAATACTAGTCCGTTGAGAGAATTAATTAGCTGGTAGGAATTCAAATTATGTCAGCATCTTATATCTGAGTATGAATAAGAATATACAACCTTTCTTGTCACAATGTATATTTGTAACAAAGATAAAATGTTGCATGGCCGTTACACACATAAAGGACAAACAAGCAGAATAAAGGATGCACTATATCATTTACTGTAGTCAGTTCTGAAAGTGTTAGGCTTTTATATAATCTAAGCCACAACATATGAGGCTGAAGTGCTAGTTGTCTTCATCAGACAATTTATTGGACATTTTCTGCACCAATATTTCAATGAGGTTGAGTTGACCCCATAGCTGTATTCACTAGGAAATAGAAATCTGCTACTTCTAGTGGTTGAATCTTAACCATAGGCCCAGCCAGCGAGTGTACCAGTAACTATGACAACATAGTTGAGAGAAAGACATGTATATATGAAGAGGGAGAAAATGTAAACATTAAAGACAACTTATGTAAAGATGGCACATGGTCTGGTCAGACCTACTTTTTTTTATTTTTAATGAACACATTCACATGAAGGCAGGTAATAATATTCCTTTAATTCACGGATAGTAAAATATCATAAACGAAGAAATGATTTGATTGTCAAGAAATGAAACCAAAACTCAGTTTGAATGCCAGTTCTACCACATTCTGTGAAGCAGACGCATTACAGCAGACATACATTTCTCTCTCACAAGGAGGCTTGCTGCGGCGGCTGAAAACAAAAGAAAGGTATACATATTTTTCATCCCTGATCATTGCTCACATTAAAATTATTGTATCATATTGGGATATATGTAAAAAAAAAAGGACCCTTTTCACAACAGTTGCACATCAGGCATATATACTGCTAAACTCAAATTTTATGAACCAATCCACACTCAATGGGTCTTGTGGCCAACATTACACCAAACACCTTTACTTCCCAATATATTTCCTGGTACCCATTTTAGGCAGGGTCGATCTGAGAGCCAACACGGTGTGGATTCAAATCCAAGATCTTTGGGTCAGCGATAAAACATTAAGCCACTGTGCTATCATGGCTCCCTTATCAGACATGAACATTTTAATCTACCAAAAATATTCAGCACCAATTCCATTTCATCATCATCATCTCCTTCTTCTTTCCCCCTCCCGCACACCATTTTGTATATGAATGATGAGAACACCATGGATGTCTTGAAAGAAATTAACTCATGAAGTGAACTAATTACCCACATCAGAAGGAGACAATCTACATTCTACATGACTACCGATGCCACACAGCATGGAATATAAGAAAAAGAAGACAAATGTATGACTGTCACACAGTAGTTGAGGTTCCAACTTTGCTGCCGATGGATTGCCCCATTACTGCTCCAAAGCCTGTGCCAGTGGAAATCACACGAAATGTCCTTCACTGACTTATTTTCTCCAGATCATGCCAGTGTGCTGGGAAATAAGCAGGCAGATAGACTGGCTGCACCACTTGATGTATGACAAGCTAGACGTTGTGAGGGCCCTTGGTGTGCGAGTGAACAGTGCGGAGGCACAAATAGATCATTATGGTTTGAGGAGAATGGCGGTGCGGGGAGTTACCAGAGGATTTGGCTGACGCTCAACACTCAAGGAAAGGGTGAGAAGGATATACAATCAGACAGTTACTGCTACCAGCTACCACTGAAATTGGAACTCTTTGCTTGCTGCTGAAGATGGGGGGTCGAAGCACTTATGGGAGTGTCCCGAGTGCTGTGATATCATTTCATAATTCCACATTCAACAATTTGATGAAAACCAGTGAAAAATACACACAAATTAAATGCATAAGGCAGCCATCAGACGTGCTAACATTACCAGTCCCACACAAACTGCAGCTCACTGTTGATGTGAGTAGTCAATAACAAAAGCTGGCAATGTACACCCATTGCTGAATACGTACACACCACTGCTGACATAATTGGCCACCTGCACATTTTAGTGAAACTCCCAATACAAAGCTGATGTCGGCACAAGACAGAAAAACATTCAACTTCAAATCCACAGCTCATAGTCTTGCACCAAACACTCAGCTCAGTGGAACATTTGGAATAGGGAATTTGCATTGAAAAATCCAGGGTTTAAAACAAACAACTTTCCTGAATATCATCAGAAAGCCTGCTATCTGTTCTATTGGACATCAAATAACTTCTGTTATTTTAAACACCATAATTATTTGGACAGAACAGAAATAGAAGGGACTGTTCTGGAAAGAAAAGACAGAGGACAACAAGCACGATTGTGGACACATGATATCAAGGATGTTCTGGAAATGAAAGTTGATTAGGTAGGATAGTTGACAGAGTGGCTCCTTGGTATGTTGGGATAAGAGCTACATTCAGCTACATGATGATAGTGAAACAAAATACTGACCCAATAACCCAGTATTCTAGTGACAGTCTCTGTCCATCTCCTTCCTCTCCCTGATGAGGATTGAAGTTCATCAATATTCCATGCTCTGTCATTCCTTTCAAATGAGGGTCTGCAGTAATTTGTTCAAAGCATTTATCATCATCTTCATCCTTGTTGTGTGACTGATTTAGCTGCAGAAAAATATTATTATGAAAATAAGGTTCAGGCAAATCCCAAACCATAATTTTTTTTAAAGTATTTTACTTTACGTTCAAGCTAACTTTTTATACAGCTGATGTTGTTAAAGAATAAAAACACCAATACTGAATATTAGTTAATCTTTGCCATAGAAAATTTAGTTTCTTTTTAATAGGGCAGCAGCCAGTATGCTGTTGCTAAGTCTCTTTTTTACATTTTTTTGTTTTATTAATTTCTTCTTTTAATAAATCATGTATGAATAAATTATTTAGAAAAAAGTACGAACACGGTTGCTCATTACAAACAAGTCCAGAGAAATAGTGTGTGCTAGTAATTTATTGTTCATGTCTGAAAAATGTGGTTGTTTCAAAAACAAACAGAAACAAGGCCACTGCAACAACAACAAAAAATGGAGGGTGGCGGGTGGGGGGAGAAGATGTCATTTTCATGTGGTAACAAAGTGAAACAGTGAAATGCCATTTATTGATGATACTACTAGGTCTATGCAGGATGATAGTTGTGTCTTACAGGATGACAGTGAAACAATGAAGTAAGATTTCACATAGAGCTGAAAGGAGGTTGCTAGCACTCTTAGTTCATGTACTGTGTAACATCAATGAAAATGAGACATCTTTAGACCATTTACACATGAAAGGTAGAGGCAATATTGTGGTAGCTAGTATTGTAGTGTAAACTGATTGAACGTCACTCAGTTAATGTAATTATGAGACTGTGGATATACAGAGGTTATGTTTCTCATTACTCTTTTTCTTTAACTCTCCCTCTTTTGGTATCCATAACTCAGCTGATTCAATTCAGGAGTAAGCAAGGGTCTGAATAGGTTTTAATGCTTGGGACAAGAACAGGCTGACTTTAAGACAGGTTGTCACGGGCACTATCAAAATGGGAACTCTTCGTTGGCTACAGAGGAAGGAGACGGAGCATGTGTAGGAATGCCTCAAGTGCAGTGACGCCAGTTCTTGATTCATTTCTCCATTCGTTCATTTTCATTTTTAGAAGAAATTTACAATATAATTTATGACAAAACAGTATATATGCCAGTGTCATCCGTTCTTAGAAACAAAGGTCTTAACTAGATACTCAACTAGAACAATGTGATAGCAGAGACAGTTCACTCAAAGACTTTGAACAACTCCGTTTAATATTTTTCAGGTATTGGCTTTGACGCATGACTCTCTACTATGAGATGCTGATGTAAGTGAGGATGCTTATCTTGTTATATATTACCCACACCTTTAGAGCTTTCAATACACATCTTTCTTTGTTTTCATTATTTCTTTCTGGTAGGTATCTTTCAGATTAATGCAAATATTACTATTTTATTTCATCTGTATGATTTGTTTTTTAATTTTTAATTTTCTCTCTGTTTTGGGAAGTGGCTATTTCTTAGGGGATATAAAATATCTTGGTTAGGAAATTTTAGTTTACTAATATGCAAAAAAATTATGTTAACAGACAATTTAGCAATGCTCAGCAACTGAGATTTAGCCTGTCTGCGGCAGAATGTAATGTGGCAGTTTCAAGAATGGTAATGTTGGTAGTTGCTACAACAAAGCTATGAATTAAAAGAAAGTTATAGAACATATATATATGTGTGTGTGTGTGTGTGTGTGTGTGTATATATATATATATATAAGTGTGTGTGTATATATAAATAAGAAGATACTGTAGATAGATAAAAAGGCAAACACTGATGTTTTCACAAGAGGAAGACATTTTATTAAGTAAACTGAATATGAAAGTAAATGAATAAAAAGTTTGTATACTGACAAAGCAACAAAAGGGAGGACACAGTACAAGTACACAATACAGGCTATTACACAAACATAAATTACCTCTTTACCTCCATGTGTTACAAAGTAACTGTGAATTTGTCTGCAACACTGGTAGAAGTTTTGCACAATCTGAGAATGAAAGATTCCTGAACTGTCCACGTCTGCTCCTGCAATTACAGTTCCTTTCATGCCATCCAGATAGCAATACTGATAAATTGATAAGTTTCTATTTGTTGACAGTCTGCAGAATTAAACATGTTAGATGATTAAACTAGTTTATGAGATTTCTCATACATCAGAGCTTGGCAGTCATAGTATGATGTGTGCTCGTATTGTGTCCTCCCTTATATTGCTTTGTCAATATGCAAGCCTTTAATTTAACGGAACACTTATGGGTTACTACCTTTGTGCCATGATGTTGATCCGTTGTTCAAACCTCAAACCTCAGTATGATTTCAGTGCTGACGTAAGACATTTTTTTCATCAGAATAACACAAATATATATCTGTTCCCTTTAAAATCAGCAAGAGATACATACTAGTCAGAGCATACCAGTTGTTCATATAGGAATTTCACATGTTACAAAAACCAGTTAGCTATATCATTATATCATTACAATGTATTCTTCTTCTTCTTCTTCTCTTCCACCTTGTACCTCAGTGAAGTGTTAGGGTGAGATGTAACGTCCATTGATGAGCTCTGTCAAGAGCACCATTAAGACTAATGTTCATTTCTGTAAGGCTGTTCTTAATGCCATCACTCCAACTTTTCCGGGTCTTCTGCTTGCTCTATATCTGTTGTAATGTTTCATTGTGGCTCACTGTGGTAGATAGTACCAGGGCATTCTTGTTAGGTGTCCAACAATAATACAATGTATTCAAATCCAGTAAACTAAAACTGATTCACTACAAAGTAATATAATACAGTAAATTACAAAAGCATGCATTATTACAATATAATCGGATCCAGTTAAATTGCAGCTTTGTGTATTGTTACACAATAACATAAGTTTGTAAACTACAATTCTGTTTATTGTTATAATGTAAGGTAACAGTGCACTAAATTGCATCAGTAAAATATATTTCTGTAAAATATTACTTTGTGCATCAGTATGAAGTAATCTAATATGGAAAATTACAATTTTGTGCATCATTACAATCTGTTTCAGTAAAATACAGCTAAGTGCATACATAATATAATCTTTTTATTCTTTGCGTTTACTGTCTGTAAACTCTGGTAGAAAGCTCAGGGTGTTCGTCCACTTCCAGAGTTTAGTCTGATTATTGTGAGCACATCCGTTTCACACATCTGGCTTTTTTTATGCAAACTCCTGGTTCCTTGCCTCTTAAGCAGATGTATTCTGGCTATGAAGATAGCCCTAATTAGTCAGCTCCTACAAAATGCTTGTTGGGCAGGCAGGGGGACTATTCTTGTTTTCCCCCCACAATGGGGCCCCGGAAACCACACGGGGATAAAGTAATTTTATCTGGGAAACTACAATTGTGTACATCAATACAAAATAATCTAATCCAATAAATACAGCACTGTGCAAAATAAAAATAATTTTTATTACTTTGATCTACAACTCTGTACTACATTATAAAGAAATCGTGCAGTCACTAGCTATCAAATCCTAAGGCAAATAAAAGCTTGACTACAAATACTTACTTCTGCAAGTTTGGTGTACTTGTCAAGAAAGCTGCTGAGTTTACCATAAGAGTACTGTCCCCTGGACCATCACTGCCCACTGAAGAAATCTGTCTTCCATCAGGATACTGAAGACAGAAAACATGGTCACTAAATGATGGAGAAAAGAGTCATCAAGAGTGGAGAAAGTGATGACAGAAATGTTCCTTTATTTTGACCAGGTCGAGCTGAGTAAAACATTATCCCGGTACTCAGTTATTCACATAAATGCTCTGTCACCATCTTCAGCAGCCAGTATAGAGTTTCAGTATGAATGGTGCCAAATTATAATTTAGCTATAAAATAACTTATGTGATGACGTTACTGAATAATAATGGTTAATAATTGTTGAATGCTTCAGCTAAGGATAAAAAAAAAACTGTATCATAAGATCCAGATGAGAGCAGTTATAAAAATTATTAATATGACAATTATATGATATAACAAAATGCTTCCCAGGCTGATAAATCATGAATAAATACAGGAAAATGCCCTCAGAGGTAAAGGCAATTGAAACACTTTGACCACCCATAGAACTTTTTTACACCAGCTATTAGGCATATGATGCTCAACTCATATTTCGCAGACTAATTAACTCCCCACCAGTGATGTAGTCAACATCATGCCAGCTATTGGGCATATGATGCTCAACTCATATTTTATAGACTAATTAACTCTCCTCCAGTGATGTAGTCAACATCATGCCAACCACCTTTACTTCCAAGGACATTACCTGGTACCCGTTTTAAGCTAGGTCAACCTGGGGGTCAAGGTCATTTAAAAAAAAAATAAAATCAAATCTACCTTTGCCAAATTGAACCCAAGACCTTTAGCTGACTGACAAGCATCTAGCCACTACGCTACCTCCTGTCCTTCAATTAAAAAGGTCATTAACTTAACCTCTTGGCAAAAGCATAACACATGTCGTCATTGTAACTGAGTCACAGATAATGCTGAGAAAGGTGGAGACGTATGCAGAGTGGCAAGCATCACTTTAGAGGTCCTGAATGGTTAGGGTACTATGAATATTTTCTCCAGGTTATGTCGGTGTATGAGGAAATAAACAGGCAGATAAACGGACAATTTCTGCACCACCTAATGGTGAAGTGATGCACGACAAGCTGATTTGGTAAAAGTCATCTGGGCACGAGTGACCAGTATAGAGGCACAAATAGATCATCAAAGTCTGAGGAGATTGATATTGCGAGGAGCGACCAGGCGATCTGGCCAAGGCTCAACACTCAAGGGAAAGCACAATGAATACATAGTCAGACTCTTACTGATGCCATAGTAATGGGAATTCTACACTTACTGCTGAAGATGGGGATGGAACACTTATGGGAATGCCCTGAATGCTGTGATGGCATTTCTAAATTCAACATCGGACATTTTACAAAAGCATAGCTAATTAAAAATAGAAAAATAAAAACAAAACTTACTCTATACAGACTGTCAAGTTCTATGTTGCCCATTAAGCTGCCATGTCCACTAGATATTCTTCTGTTAGACTGCAGTGAGAAAGTACTTTGATTGGTTCTTGTTTTATTGTGATCACTGAAGAGTCTAGTCTTTTTCTCTCCAGTTGTGTTCACGTAGGTAGCACAATAATCAGATTTGGCTAAAGATGACTGACTGTCTTCATTAACCCTGTTTTATGTGTGTGGAAAATATACAGATGCCATCAATTACAGTGTACTGCTACATTAATGTAGAAATAAAAACCATAATCACATTACAATTTCAAGATTTTAAAAATAATTTAGAATTTACGTATTTCTAGGACTATATACTTTTAAATAGTTTTCAGTATTTGATATATGACCCAAATAAATAAATGATATAATAATAATAGAGATATCTTATCTTTAAAAAAAAACATATACTAGATAACTGACAAATATAAGAAGAAAAGATACATTAGAATCACCTAAAGACAAAAAATAAAATGGCTGAACAAGAAGCAGTTTACGTAACAAGTAATATGTAGCCAGTTTCTTAGCCATGCTAAAAAAAAAAAGAAGACATTTTTTAATTGTATTTAGTTTATTGAAACATTTTTAAAAAAAGGTCTAAGGGCACAATTATTGAGTTTATTGCACCAGGCTTTATCCCCTATGGCTCGAAGGGTTTGTCACCCATGAAAGCACTACACAAAGCTCATATTTCATAGCTCCAGCAACAGCCCCCTGAGGTCACAGAAACACTTTCTGTCACAAACCGACAGGATGTAGTTGAAACTGAACATGTAACTTCAGAGCACAAAGCAAACTGCTGAACCACTTTCTAGGTAGTTCGCCATTTTTGTAACATGTTAAATGTAATTCTTCCATACTTTGGTACATCTGACTCCTGCTGTCTGAGCGGCAACTCTGGTTTCTGTTTTGGTTTGGGGTAAAGCAACAGCTGTCTGGGTCAGGAGTTAAGAAACATTTACCATATATGGAGCCAACAGTGCACCATTGTAAGTTGCTCTTGGTAAAACTTGATTAGTGAAGAATTTATGTGGAAGGAGTCATGTAGTTTTATAGAAGAACGATGATAACACTATGGACAGATAGAAAACGTAATAAAGATGACTCACAGAAATAAACTCATGAAAAGAATTGATAACCTAAATTAAGTGAAGTTAATGAGGAAGGGGGCATGGGAATGCCCCAAGTGCTGTGATGTTAATTCTTGACTCAACTCAATTAGGAAGTCATGAATAAAAGAAAGTGACTATTTCATGAAAACAATTCACCTGTTAAGAAAAGCAAGTAGGCACAATGTAACCTTTTGCCTGTGCATGGGAACAATTTAGACACAATTTAACATGTCAACTATTCAGTAAAAGAAACTAGACACAATTTTACTCTGCACCAGTTCAGAAAAAGAAATTGAACATTAAGACTTTTCTTGTGCATGGACAAGTACAGAAATTTAAGTATCTGGGCACGTGGATAACATCAGATGGAAGATGCATAACTGAGATAGGAGATAGAATAGGACAGGCAAAAACAGCATTTTATAAAATGAAAAACATCTTGTGCAATATATCCTTATCATTGAAAGAAAAAAAATTCTTGCTTGCTACATACATCCAGTTTTAACATATGGCTGTGAACCCTGGACAATCGGTAGGCAGGCCACACAATTTCTTGAGGCCTCAGAGATGTTGTTTTACAGAAGAATGCTTTAAATACCTTGGACAGAAAAAAAAAGGGCAACCAAGAGGTTTTGAAAGAGGTGGGAGCCCGAAGACAACTAATCACGGACATCAGAAAGAGACAGTCATCATTTTTCGGCCATGTTATGAGAAGAGGGAAAATGGAACATGTTGTGACCACTGGAAAGATCTTTGGAAGGAGAGATAGAGGAAGACAACGAGAGAAGATTTTTGACAGTCTTGTTACATTGCATGGAGGTGTGTCGGCACACGAACTGATACATGTTGCAGGAGATCGTGGATTATGGAGAGGCATGATCGCCCACGCCAGTCAACAAGGCACCTGATGATGATGATGATGATTGTGCATGGAAAGAAAACAGACACAGCGTAAAATTTAACCTGTGTGTGGTTTAAGCAGCTTTTGATTAAAATGGGTTTTTTTTTGCCGAAGTTTTTCTTATTCATTTCTTGTAACATCAATCTGTGTTTTGCCAGTCTTTATCAACATAAATGCTAGAGAAATATATTATGTATATTGAATTGTATTTTCATGATCTGCAAGTACTGGCCGGTGAGTGTGTTATTTCAGTAATTGTGGTTTAAATGCTAAAAGAGTCCCATTTGAAAACTGACAATGAAATACATACCTTAGATCTAGGGTTGCAAGTAGCTTGGGTGTTTGTAGCTGCAGAAGGCAAGACTTTCCCAGGTCAGTATAGAACACATCAAGTGGGAGATCACTCTGGCATCTAAAAAGAAAAAGAAAATCTTTTTTTTTTTTTAATTGTCAAATGTCAGTAGATTTTTTGCCCCTTCTAGCTGCTACCCAAAGGTGTGACCATCCTTGTGACTTCAAGAGTCGGATACTTAATGACAACCCAACAGTGCAAATCCTAGATACCTATGTACTGCGCTGCAGTGCTATGCATGTAACGGTGATGTCAAATGCTTATTGGCCAGCTGAAATAACAACTTGTGCTACCATTATTATAAAGCTTATTGTATAAACATTCCTGGGGTACACTGTAACACAAAAGCTACAAAATCCTGGCTGGCTCATACGGACCCATCTGGATTGTGTATATGTTTACATATACTAATTGGAAGCCACGTGTCTAATGCCAAAGATTAAAATCTGCTTAGGCTCAATTTCAAAATGAGAAAACCTACCCATAAATGAATATCTACAGCATGTGTAATTTTGGTGTGCACAGTATTTACATAGATGGTGGTCCTGAAAATATTTTGCACTAGGCTAGGATGTTCACTATGTTCTCTACATGATCTAAGATAGGAGACTAGGACACAGGAAGAAATCTTTGCGACATAGAAGTTTGCTTGTTTTTTTGTTTTTTTTTAATAATCAAAATGGTTTACTGGCACTCGCCTACTCAGTACTGCCAGTTTCAGCCACTGATTTTTAAAACGTTTTCCTGTAATTTAGTCTTCATCCTTTACATTCTTCTTATTTTGTCGCCTCAGCGATACCAGGTTGTAGCCCAGTGTCATAGTTTCATAGTTTTCTGTATTTGTTTCGGCTTCTCGGGTGGCTTGGGTGATGGATTTTTGGATGGATCATTTGTTCATCTTGTCCATCATTTACGTTCATTTCCTGTGCGTTATTACATTTCTCTAACGTATAAGACTTGAGATTTTCACAATTATCCATTTTTGATGTGTTTACTCAAACAATTATTTAATGTGTAAGATATTCTTTTTACAAGCGTATCTGAATTTGTTAGATTATAATCTGAAGATATAATTTTCTCCATAATGACACTTATTCATAGTGCTCTCTTGAATATTCTTCTTTTTTCCTCTCTTGCAGTTATATAAACACCAAAAGATGTTTCAGTTTGCCAAAAATTGTGTATAATTTAAATCTGCTTTTACCGTCCCTTTATACGATGGTGTAAGGACAGGAATGTCTTTGGCCATGAGGATTTAGCGCCGCATGGCCAGTGCAGTTGTCACAATAAATCAAATCAAACTGAATAAGTTTAGGAAGAATAAAACAATTATAAATCAGCTGCCCTATTTGCATACGCTACTGACCGCATACTTTAAATACTTTCTTCTAGATGTTCCAGTCACAGATCTAAACAAGCGAGGGACGTTCAACCCTATCAGGACTACACAACTAACATAAACAGCCAGTGATGAAAGTGCCACCATTTGGATGAGAATCACCCTGGCACAAGTCCCAGAAACCTTGTCCAACCATTAGGTTAAGTTAGGGCGCCCAACTACTGCCGGGTGGGTTTTTAAAATAAAATAAAAATAAAAAATGGTCATTTATTGAGGTAAAGTTGTCTAAACAAGTTAAAATATCAAATTATTAAGCAAGAAGAAGTGTTTAACTTACATAAGTGTGGGGCCAACCGTTTCAAGAAGACTACACAATAGTCCATGTTTCTGTAGGACAACAACAAATACCATGTAAGGGATCACAATAATGTGCTAAGAAACTACTCATTTTGTCTGCTGACAATGATAGATTTTCAGTTAGTATTTTATATCATTAGTCCATGATAAGTTCTTTGCTAATAAGATAATTATTTCCCCTCGTCCGTTTAATTAGTTAATCAGTTGTCTTCTACACACTAAAGAAATGCGGCCACGAATTTCCAGTGCTTTCTGTCTTTCATTGTTTCTGTTCACTCGCACAGACTACTCTCTTGATATAACTACTGGTTTTCACACATATAAGTGTATATAGTTGCACGCCTCTTGTTTGCTTGTATTTTAGTTTTCTATCCTGTATTTTTCAAGAAAGATTTGTATGTCTTAAAATGTGATAAAATATTTTGACTTCTCTCTTTGTGTCACTTATTCCCAAAATTCTCTTTTCACATTTATAGACAACATTTTACAACAGATCACATACTGTCTACTCATGTTCTACAAATTACTCATTCTTTGTGCTAGTGCGGTGTCTAGATACTGGACTCCCATCCCAACAGAATTCAGATCCACATTGGGACAGAACTGTATAAATGACAACGGCTTCCAGGTTGTCTTAGTCTAAATTAGGTACAAAGAAATGTCATGGGAAGTAAGTTTGAACAAAAAACCATTGAGTGCCGCTTTCTATATGTAACAAAACAAAAAACTATGTACCACATTTTCGGTGATGTAGAAAAGGGTCCTCTAGGATTGTTTAAAGTCAACAACGAACATAATCATTCAGGTATACTACCAAGCCTAAAATCAGACAATACTATCTAGTGTTGTTTAAAGTCAACGACAAAAACAATAATTCATGTATAATTACCAAGCCTACAATCAGACAACATGATCTAGTGTTGTTTAAAGTCAACAACAAACACAGTCATTCAGGTATAATTACCAAGCCTACAATCAGACAACACCATCTAGCGTTGGGTTCTGAGTATCCAAAACTGCTGTTTATCTCTGCAATTTCCTGGCAAAACCTGGTGGGATGGAACTCCTTCCATGCCACAAACTGCGCTATACTGTGCCTGGTCGTTAGGTCGAGCATTCCTAGATGCCGAAGGTAGAGGTAAATATCAGTGAGGTCTGCCTGGGCCAAGTGGCTGGACACAAGTTGTCCACGATGAAAAAAAGCAGAACCAAGAACAATGTACTGGCGACGAGACCCGTTAAAGCTTCCAGGCTGCAAATAAACAAATGTAAAAGACAGTGTTAATCTGAGTGCACAGTCTAGTGCGACTACACTCACAAGCACAGTGTGAGTTTATGTTTTATTTGGTAAGTCACATTTCGTCGTATTATAACACACACACACACACACATACACACATATATATTTATTTATATATGTGTATGTCTGTATGTGTGTGTCTTTGACAAGGATAAGAAAAAACCCACTATATATTAAGCACAGATTTGAAAAATGACCATACACTGTTAATTGTATTTACTCGATAGCCTGTATACCAAATGAATCTTCTTCTTTTGTCAAAATCTGCTTGTGCCGCTAGGCGTCGCAGTCGATCAGGTGATCGGCAACCGAGCCAGGGCGCGCTCAGTCGCTTCATATGCCGTGATGTTATGAAGTCTCAAGTTGTCCGTGAGTCCTTCAATCCATCTTCTTCTTGGTCTTCCCCTGCCTCTTGGTGTTTCGATTTTCATGTTGTATGCTCTTGATGCTGGCATCGTTGGTTCCATTCTCATTAAGTGACCAAACCATTTCATTCTTTGCTTCTCAATAAATTTAACGATGGGTATGGTTCCAATAGTTCTTGTAATCACATCGTTTCTCACTCGATCTCTTCTGGTTTTATTCGCAGCCATTTTCAAACATCTCATTTCACAGGTGGTTAGTCTTCTCTCGTGTTCTTTTGTTAATGTCCAAGTCTGACATTGATAACCTAATGTCGGTATAAATATTGTATTTATAATTTGTCTTTTTATCTCAGCTGGGACAGCAGGGTGTTTTAAAATTGGGGCAAGCTGGTATGCGACATTGTTGGCTTGTTGGATTCTTGCTTCGATCTCTCTGTCTATTTTACCATTGAATGTAAAGATTCTTCCCAAGTATTTAAATTCTTGCACTTGTTTTAGGCTGTGATCTAGAATCTTTATGTCGATGGTCTGTTGCTCTCTACTTATGCTCATGATTTCTGTCTTTTCAGTATTGATCTTCAACCAAATGAATTAAGATTAAAATCAGAAATGTTAAAAAGCGTGAAAATAATTAAATTTGCTGCAGAATTAAAAAGTAATAATGATGATGGCGGTGGTGAAGATGAGATGATAGGATAGAACGTACATAAAACATACTAGGATTATATTAATAATGCAGATCACTTACTACTGCGGGGAAAGTTGATGACTCGAATTCACTGAGTATCTTGTCAACATCTGCCTATAGATAAAAACGGTTACATGAGTAATACACAAACTTAAGACTTTGTCAGTTGGGCTAGATGGTAATGGGTCAACTGATTAAAATAGTTGAAACACTGACAAGAGGATAATCGCATTATGGTTAATAAAACATTTCATCAAGGTGATGGTTTGGTAGACATTTGAAAACATCTTTCTTTTTGTATACATTCAGACATGGCGTCAAAACTGAATATATTTCAAGTAAACAACAATTGGTTTGAGCTAGTTAACATCCCCATACAGGTTGTTCTCATATAGTCATGTTTTAGGATATTTAATTGCAAATCTTCTGCGAATTTTGAACATTTGCAGAAAATATTTGCTACTCATAGTTTAAATTAATTTAACAAGTTATATTTTAATTACTGCATGTACTGTGGAAATCTGAGGAGTGTCACTTGTTCACTTTGTAGGAATTAGTATTGTGCGTTATCTTTCTGGTGGCCTGTGTGCTCTCATTCACCTGTAATTCTACAAGTGCTTATATTAAGTATGTTGGACTCAGCATAGGTTATGTGTGGGGCTTTTTTTCTGGTGGTACGCTACAGTATGCAGCACAGGTACCTCTTTTTTAGGCATCGTTTCTTGCATCTTTATATCAATGGACACTTTAGGGTGAGTACTGACACCTTTATAGCATACAATGTGGTGAGTACCGGCAGGTTTTCTTTTCTTTTTAGAAATAAACACTTGTTATTTCTATATCAGGCTAAGGCAGTTATCCACCTTCCTTTCACAGTTTGTTAGTCTTGTCATTTCCCTGATAGGTTACATCCAAGACATCTAGTGTATTTTACCTTTTTTTTTTTTTGGGGGGGGGGGGGGGGAAGAGGTGGGGGATTTCTGATAGTGTGTTAATCCAACAGTTCTTAACTTGACGTTGAAAGAAGAAAAAGGCAATTGAAGAGGAATAGGAGAACTGCAGAGATGAGTAGATAAATAAATACTTTTGTATTTTTTTTCTAGCAACCTACCATAATGCTATCTGGCAAGGACACAGAAGGTACATGCCCTGAGAATTTCACAAACTGTTGGCATCGTAACATTGATGATCTTGATTCCGTCACCTGGGCAGCTACCGACAGCAAGTGTGGAAATGCTGAAGATATTGGCAACATTTGCGTGAAGAGGTAGTGGAGTAAGTTGTCAGCAAATACCCAGTACTGACTATTACTAAGAGCACACTCAACAGAAGAGAAGAGAACTCTGAGAAGCCGTGAGAACTCCAGTAAAACGTTGTTGAGCTGGGTTACTGTAGCACTGCAAAATAAATAAATTATGTCAGTGGTTAGATTTGTGTTAATATTTAGTGCATTCGGTGTGACACATGTGGCCAATGTTGGCACCTTTTATGGGGTGTCCTTGGTCATGAGTGGAAGCATAACTGTTCGTGTAGTTCTGTTACTTGATTAATTCGTGTAGAGTGGCACTGGTGTCATTTGTCGGTGATCCGGTCGATTACCAATATGGACATCATCATCAGCATAATAAACCACTTCTGCCGTTAAAAGTCATGGAAGTAATAATATGTGATTGCACATTTTAGCCTACGTTTGAGCACACGTTGGCTGGTACTGGCTATTGTCATGCCGTGAAGGCGTAAAGTGTCTTTAATGCTGTCGATCCCAATTTTTTTTTTTTTTTTTACAGTTCCATCTGTTTATCACAGGTGAATATAAAAAGTTGCACACTGAAGAAAGCTGAACGCAACGTAAAAAGTTCGGAGAGATGTAATGCTTAAAAAATTCTACAAGATCTGAACATCTCAAAGACATATCTTTTAACTAGCCTCATGTGTCCGACACTAAAAGACTTGGGTCATATTAACCGATGCAGTGGCTTAGAAAGAGTTTTCCTAAAAGTTCAACTTTAAAAGAAACCTTCACAATCTCCATTAGAAAATTGTCTCGTTATTAGAGGCCCCACCCTGGCTTTTGCCAGGAACCTCATCCGCATGGTGGCACTGTGTGTCACCGGGTGTTTATTGCTCTGTGTGATGTCCTGTGGGGTACAACAAGAGAGAGATAGAGATAGATAGAGAGAGAGAGAGAGAGAGAGAGAGAGAGAGAGGGGGGGGGAGAGAGAGAGAGAGAGAGAGAGAGAGAGAGAGAGAGAGAGAGATTGTAAATACAAATAAAAATTATCTAAAGGTGAATGGGAAGAGATAAAAAACAATAAACTGATTATCGAAGAAATACATGATCAACATATGATGAGCTGCTGATACAGATCGAGTACATGAGACGTGGAACATTCCGTGAACACAACAGCCCTGTCGAATTATTTTATTCATCGTAGTAACTTACAAAATGTTAATAACTATTGTAGCCACCATAGTGTCACTGCTAGGTGCTTGCTTGGGGATCTGAAGGTCGTGGTTTCGAATCCGAACGGAGCTGGACTTTTTTTGTGTGTGTAAATGACGTTGGCTCCCAGTCGACCCAGCCTTAAATGGATACCAGGTAAAGTCCTGGGAAGTAAAGGCGACCAGTGTGATACTGACCTCATGACTCATTGAGTGCTGACTGATCTATATACTATAGGTCTAGCACTATGAGCCACGTACATCCTAAGGCGTGGAAAAGGGTCCTTTGCTTTATTTACTGATGTGTTCATAAATAGAATGTTACACGTGGTTTTATTAATGTAACATTCCTTGAACACAATCACATGTAACAGTCCAAGAACACAGCTACTGTAACATTCTTTGAACACAAGCACATATAACAGTCCATGAACACAACCACGTGTAACATTCCATGATCACAGCCACTGTAACAATCTTAATACAACCACATGTAACATTCCATAAACACAACCACGTGTAATATTCCCTGAAAACAGCCACCTGTAACATTATATCCATACAGCCACAACTTGTTTTTGCAATGTCTAATACACCACCAAGAACATAATTTACAACATCATATTAACTCCTTACATCAAACCTGCACAAAGTATGAAAATAAACACCGCAAAAACTGAGGTAAGGAGGATAGGCTGGAAACATAATATCGTGAACGTTTATGATAACGATACTACAATCAAACACATAAGAGAATTACACAATCTAGGAAGAATATTTACGGAGGATGGCAGACCAGATATGGAGTAAAAAACCAGAGTATAGAAAGCCAATGCTGTCACCTACCAGTTAGCCCCACTGCTTAGACACCCAAATAACAGCATTAAAGATACAGTTGGAATAAGACCATGTCTGAATTATACTGACAAACGAAGAATGAAATGGTTTAGATATCTAGTGAGAATGCAGCCAGACCAAACTGCACATGAAACTTTTTACATCTGGGAGCAAGGGGAGAGGAAGACCAAGAAAGAGATGGATAAATGGTGTAGCTGAAACCTGCAAAAAGATAAAACAGATCCATCACATAAGCCACACGACAAGCGCAAGACAAATACAGAAAACCACCACACTGGGCTACAACCTGTTATCAGTGAGACCACCATAGAAAAAGAGACGAAGAACCATGTGTAATATGTGTAATATTCCATGAACACAACAACATGTAATACCTACCAGGCTCCCGGTAAGGCAAACACTAAAATGTCGCTGCCCTCCTCGACGTAAGCCACTTGTATTATCTGGCCATCACAGCTGAGTGTTGTACTAAAACATTAAAGGGGACATTTTTATCATTTCATGAATGTGAAACACAATGAAGCGTAAATGATAACTACTGCTTTTGTAATGAAATATAGGCAGAAAGGGGTTAAATGAACAAGCATACATTTCAGACCACCACACGGCGTACTAATCCATCACTGTGTGAAATGACAGAATGGGTGATTAGAAAGCCATGGCCTAGCCAGCTATGCAGAACACACCGCCATGACATCTGACAGTGAGGGATGAAACATTCGACGAGTGCCCGTGAGCTGTGACCAGCTGACGAGATACGTTCATCCAAACGTGACCACCAAGGACAGGTGACAGGGGAGTGATTAAGATGGTACGCCAGGAGGAGAGGGAAAGCGGTGGAATAAAGTCAGAGAGAGGGAAGCGGTGGAATAAAGTCAGAGCCAGGGGCTTGAGAAGTTAGTTAGTCCCGGAACCGCGGGAGAGGACAGTTAGCCCCGGAACCGCCATGAGAAGACAGTTAGGGCTAGACCGCTAGAGAAACCGGTTAGGAGAAAACTAGCGCTTTACTTCGTTTAGAAGGTATATGTTAAACTTGGAGTTTAGCCAGAACAGTGGTTAAGGAACTCGTAGAGGCATACGAATAGCCAGTAATAAGGAGTGTTCATATACTATTGCTTTTTGAATTTATGAAATGTGTGTGACGAGAATATTATGAATAAACCAGCTCTTATGTAATTGATTACATCACTGGCCTTGTTCTTGAGTACGATTGAAGAGAGATACGAACCATATTCATTCCACTTGGCCGACTTAGGCACATCTATTTCTTGGGGGATGTACAGACGCCCCGTTTAGACAAGTGTGAGGATATTTGGAGCCGTGACCAACGATCAGTCTTGTGTATTCGACATTTTTAAGAAACAAGACTGCTGTTACAACATAACAAATAAGCAACTGCTATAAAAAGGTGAACTAAAAGCAAGTTTATGATTGTGCCTGCTGAGTAAGAAAGGTCGAGAAAAACCGTCATCAGAATAGAGAGACGTAAACCAGACCAACAGCCTGCACCACCTTTTGGAGCCAACCGTCTACACTAGAATCAGGGGGACACGCCCGTTCTAGCCTGGAGCAAACCGTCTACACTAGAATCAGGGGGACACGCCCGTTCTAGCCTGGAGCAAACCGTCTACACTAGAATCAGGGGGACGCGCCCGTTCTAGTCTGGAGCCATAATATAAACTTTTCCTAACTTTACACACTCGGAAGACTATAAGAAAGTCAAGAACTGTGAGCTGTCCGATTTTACAAATAGGAACTAAGGAAAAAAAAGCGCGATTTTAAAGAACCTTGAACATTAACACTAATTAGTTTAAATATATTGTGATTTTCATTTTTACAGTGGTGTAGGAAAAACCTTTCTATCTTTCCCCTACCTTTTATTTCTGAATGTAGAAAATAATTCCAGGACAGTGCCGATTTTTAATTACAGTGTGTTGTGAAACGAGAATTTTTTTTCAGACCGCACTTAACAAGGTAATTTGACATTTAAAATTTTTTTTTCATTTTAATTTACTTACATTACTTAATTTCCCAGATTTTTTTAAAATGGCAGAACAGGGAACAGTGGAAGACCAGTTCAGTAGAGTTTTAGGAGAAGTCAGAAAGGCTGTCTCCAGATTAGATTGTAGCGTTCGGCGACAGGGAATAACAGGGGTTATTGAACCTTTCAGGGGAGACACAAGAAAGTTTAAAAAGTGGGTAAACGAGATAGAAAAGTATGCTTTCCTTTCAGGTGCGACAAGTT
Organism: Candidula unifasciata; assembly: GCA_905116865.2. Classification (NCBI taxonomy): domain Eukaryota; kingdom Metazoa; phylum Mollusca; class Gastropoda; order Stylommatophora; family Geomitridae; genus Candidula; species Candidula unifasciata. The sequence goes on from CAJHNH020000726.1 coordinate 186,798, forward strand.
TCGACATCAAACGTTTAGCATACCAGATGAGTTCTTCCCCGGTTTCAGAACACATAAGAAGAAGATTAGAGCAGAATGAAGAAGAAACCTGGGAAGAACTGAAAATAGACTTAGCACAAAATTTCAGCGACGTCACAGACAGACAGATGGCCTTTTCCCTCTTACGACAGATCAAACAGGGCAAAGATGAGAGCATACATAATTATTCGCAGAGAATACAGAGTCTCGCGCAAGATGCATTTCTTAAAGAAGAGATACAATCACAACAAACTCAGCTTATTTTAGTTTCAGTCTTCAGTGACAATTTAAGGGACAGTTCACAAAAACTTCGTTTATTGCGTTCTGGGCCAACAACTCTAGAACAGGCAGTAGCCATAACTCTTAAAGAAGAGAGTTTAAGACGAAAAGTGTTCCTTCAAACTGGACGAAGAACAGAAGAAGAAGAAGATACTAGGTTGACGGAACCCATGGACATATCACATTTTAGACCACACAGAGAAAGACACACCAATGAGAGACACAGACACACTAACATACAGGCAGTGCAACACACTTTAACGTGTTATAACTGTTCAGGCCCCCATAAAGTCCGATTCTGTCCGGCAGGTAACCGACCCACAACACAGCCGATAAACCGACCGCTCGTTAACACAGATTTCAGAGGTGAAAGGTCGTGGCAGGTCAGTCACAGAAGTCAGGGATTTAACACACAAAATAATGGCGGCTGGAGAAACAATTATTCGGGAAACGCGCAATCCGCTCGCTGGCCGAGGCACAGCTGAGCGACGGACGAGACATAGCCTCTAAAAGTTCAGTAAGACACAAGAGAGATAACGAAATAAATAGGCAGAAGAGAGTTACAAACCATAGACAGATTAATGCATCAGGCAGCCCGTGTTGCTGTTTAATAGAAATCAACAATAATAAGTTTAATAGTCTGGTGGATTCAGGAGCAGATTTGTCACTTCTAAATTACTCGGTATTTAAGAGGATTAGAGGTAGTATAGAGTTACATCACACAAAAGAGAACTTACAGTCTGTCACCGGAGCCAGCCTATCAGTTTTAGGTAAAGCCATGATTCCGTTTTCCATCGGTGGAATACATCTGACACATCCTTTTATCATAGTAAAAACAATGAACCGTCATTTAATTATAGGACGGGACATATTAGTTAAACATGGCATAGGGCTATATTTTGACCTTAAAAAGCTTAGAATTAGAGATAGGTACGTAGATCTTAGAGATGACATTCACGTTGCTTCGGTGGTACGTGCTAAACAAACAGTCATCCTAAAACCTAATTAAATCAACGTAGTGATGTCGGGTTTAAAAAGAAACCCATATTTCCTGCCAGGTCAAACTATTCGAACAACAGCGCTTCAGGAAGCACTGTTAAACGAACCGTGCTTATCAACTACAGATGGCATTGTAACGTTAGGTAAAAGACTTTGTTTTCCGGTCCTTATCACAAACGCGACAGGGAAAACCGTCAAATTGAAGAAAGGAAATATTGTAGCTAACGTAGATAGAGATATTCTAGAGGTAACAAGTTCAACGGGAGAGGCACCGAGAGGAAGGAATAGCTATAAAATAGCAACTGTTACTACACATAAAGTCGATGCTAATCGATTTACCTTTTTCCCCGGTAGGCGAAAATATGATAACGAGAGAGCACACTACAATATAGATAAGCAGAGTTTCAGACCACAGAGACCGAATCCATACCATGACATTCAGGGTCAACTGAGGTCATGTGCACAAAACGGAAGTGGGCAAATAATTAACTTTAACAGAGCTGAGCGTTTACAAAAATTAGAAAATAACAGAAATATCAGAGCACAGGAGCAGTGGAGTAATTTTGGTAACAGATGTCAGAACATAAATAGAGTAGGAAATATCCAGGAGAATAACCGAAGTCGAGTTAGGTCATGTAATTCAGATATCAGATTCCGCATGATGAGCACTAATCAAGCCAACAAATTCAAAAGAGACAGGTTAAGAAAATTAGGCTACAAAAAGAATATAAGATTGCAAAACTTAGGAAATAATCGCGAGGTCAGTAACTTTAACGGGGTTTGGCAGACAGGTAATAAAAGCACGTGCGCTGCTGATGATGAGACAAACAGATTAGAAGTAAGAGGGTTAAAAGAGAGGAATCCCATGAAACGGTTTAATAAAAGCTACATTAACGAAGTAAATGCGGTAACTGTAAACGGGACACGCGGTCAATTTTTTAAAGAAGAAGGGAACATAGAGACACATAAGGAGTTAACACCGACTAAAGTTAAGTCGGAACAAGAAGAAGATAAAGAGGGTTGTTTAGCAATGCAATGGTTATGGGAAGTAAACGCGGTAGGAGTAAAAAGGTTAGATAGCAATAGCACACATAGAAAAGTAGAGAGGGTAGGGACAATTAAAGAAATAAATCAGCAGGGTTTGTCTTATGCACAGGTGATGCCTACAGAAGAAGAAGGTGAAGGAATAAATACATTACCGTTTGTAGTTAGTAACATAAAGGTAGATCTATTCTCAGAAAACTACGACGCAGATAGTGAAATTGGGATCACAAACAAAACGGGTCGTAGAATTTTAGTCGCGGTTAGAACCAGGACTAATACTCCGTCTAGTGTGAAAGAATTAAAACCGTCAGAAGTACCAGTTAAAGGTGCATGTAATAGTAGAAGAGAAGAAGAAGAAACAGTAGAAACTTCGCCTAACAAAAGAGCAAAACAGGAGACAAGAATGTCGGGCATTAAAAATTCGCACACCGATTTAAACGAGCGGCATGGTTTACAGGAAAATAAAGATGCGAGAAAATCAAATGTATTAGATGGAAATTTACACGGAAATAAAAGTAGCCAGAAGTGTCGTAATGAAGTGGCATCTACCGAATATAGCAAAATTAATAAGTTGTTCCACTTTATTTCAGAGCTCTTGAGCGTCTAATAAATGGCATACACGACACCTTTTAGTATAATTAAGGCGAACACATGTGTACGATGCATAACTTGATTTACAAGAAAATACGTTAAATACACACAGAAACAGGATGATACTGATATCTGGATTATGCATATTGATGGGACTTATAACTTTTCTTTATTTGCGAAGGAAAGGCATTAAATGTACAAAAGTAACTAATCATTTAATAAAAGAAAAAACACAGATCACTAATAAGACAGAAGAAGAAATAGAACTAGAACAATTAGCATCCACTACAGTTAGTAGGCCAGAATCATCAGGGGGTAGACTGAATTTATACCCTGAGTAAACCATACATTAATTACAGCTCCCCCCCCCCCCCCCCCCTTTTACGTACGCTATATTGCTGTGTACAGAGGTACCGCGCTCGCTACACATATTCTGTTGTTGTGTCTACATGTCATTTGTCCGACAAGATTAAATATATATCGTTGTTTTGTCCTTACCATTTAATATTTACATTTGGTTTTGCACTATGAACGTTTTTTTTATCGTGTTGTACTCTCTCGGACAAGTGAAAATCCACACGTTCGGTTGTGGGTGAAGATTACAATACCTACATGTTTTATGTTCGCTAAGAGAGTTACTGGCCACAAAACCTCTCTTATACATTCTGTCAGAAGACGACTGATTTGAGTTTAACCAGACTTTACTGAGGTACACAGTTAGAAACGTACTTGGCGATAAGCCAGTCCAAAGCATGACATGATTGGTAACTGAATATAGGCCGGCTATTATGCGATATGCATTAAACAGAGGAAGCAACCTCTTAGGGAAGCAACAATAAACGCTGTGGACTATCACAGTAGATAAATGCCTGTAAATACAGGTGGTGGCATTGTACATTCGACTTGAGGAAATGCTACTATTGTTTCCGAGAAATTTCTCTCCAATTAATATACCTAACGGTATAAGAATTATTTATACTCTGTAAAGGTTATACCTTATTATTCAGTCTATGTTGACTTTCTCAGAGATTCTATTTTCATCATTTCTTGGGGAGATGACATTTTCGAGTTTTACTTTATTGATAACTGGGGATACATGGCATGTTATTTCTTGTCTACAAAGTTTTCAGGTTTGAGTTTATAAAGTGGGAATACAGATACTTTTCCTTTATACTTCAGACAACTCCGCACATTCATTAGGGATACCAGTGAATAATAGGTTGTTATGCTAATACAACGAGGGAGTTGCATCGTTTTTTTTTTTTATGTCTTTAGAATTATTGACTATTAGTTATTGTATGCATGTCACGTTTTCATTATACTGCATGAATTTTATGATGTTACATGTTATGTTGTATGCTTTCATTACGTGGCTAGATGTTCACATAAGGTTTAGTTAGGTAGCGGGTATAATTGGAGTAGTTTTCATAAAATTGAAGATAGGAAACAATTTTGTTAAAAAGTGTGTAGTGCGAATGTAATGAAATATAGGCAGAAAGGGGTTAAATGAACAAGCATACATTTCAGACCACCACACGGCGTACTAATCCATCACTGTGTGAAATGACAGAATGGGTGATTAGAAAGCCATGGCCTAGCCAGCTATGCAGAACACACCGCCATGACATCTGACAGTGAGGGATGAAACATTCGACGAGTGCCCGTGAGCTGTGACCAGCTGACGAGATACGTTCATCCAAACGTGACCACCAAGGACAGGTGACAGGGGAGTGATTAAGATGGTACGCCAGGAGGAGCGGGAAAGCGGTGGAATAAAGTCAGAGCCAGGGAGGGGCTTGAGAAGTTAGTTAGTCCCGGAACCGCGGGAGAGGACAGTTAGCCCCGGAACCGCCATGAGAAGACAGTTAGGGCTAGACCGCTAGAGAAACCGGTTAGGAGAAAACTAGTGCTTTACTTCGTTTAGAAGGTATATGTTAAACCTGGAGTTTAGCCAGAACAGTGGTTAAGGAACTCGTAGAGGCATACGAATAGCCAGTAATAAGGAGTGTTCATATACTATTGCTTATTGAATTTATGAAATGTGTGTGACGAGAATATTATGAATAAACCAGCTCTTATGTAATTGATTACATCACTGGCCTTGTTCTTGAGTACGATTGAAGAGAGATACGAACCATATTCATTCCACTTGGCCGACTTAGGCACATCTATTGCTTGGGGGATGTATAGGCACGACTGTGCCACACTTTGACTTGTTTATAAATACGGTAGCGACCAAACAAGTCAAGACTTGACTTTGAGAACACGCATCTTTCAATTCAATTGGAGACATGTATTAGGAATTATGCCCAGTTTCACAACTAACGAAGAAGCTTAATTTTTTAAAACTAAAACGTGAAAGAAATATTATAAGCCCGTTTTGAGGGTGGGGGAGAGGGGGAGGGGGTAGATGTATTGCAGAATGACATGGCGAGTTTCTAATTTCTTCTTACATGACTGTCTCAAGGCCATGAGAACGGTATTTTCCTAAAACCAAATCGTATAATGCTTTCTCTCTGTTTGTCTTTCATTCCCCAAAGCCTCTATTTTTCTCCATTCATCTTTGCCAATCTTCCTCCCTCCTTATCTCCCTATCACGATCTTTATCGCTTTCTTTTCCCGCCTTATCAGTATCACTCACTCTATCCCTATCTTTCCTTCCTTCCACCTCTCTCTCTCTCTCTCTCTCTCTCTCTCTCTCTCTCTATATATATATATATATATATATATATATATATATATATATATATATATATATATCTTGTTTAACTCTTCTCTTACACACGCATACACACATACACACATACACACACATAAATATATATACACCCACATATATACACACACACATATATATATATACACACATCACACACACAATATATATGTATATACACACACACACACATATATATATATATATATATATATATATATATATATATATATATATATATATATATATACATATATATATATATAAAAATATATTTATATATTAGGACTGTACCTATTCGGCCGAATACGAATAGCGGACCAACTATTCGGCCGAATACGAATAGCGGACCAACTATTCGGCCGAATACGAATAGCGGACCAACTATTCGGCCGAATACGAATAGTGTTTCATCATCATCAGGTGCCTTGCCGACTGGCGTGGGCGATTATACCTCGCCACAATCTGCGATCTTCTGCAGCATGTATCAGTTCGTGTGCTGAAACACCTCCATGCCATGCAACAAGACAGTCAAGAATCTTCTCTCGTTGTCTTCCTCTATCCCTCCTTCCACAGACCTTTCAGTGGTCACCACATGTTCCATTTTCCCTCTTCTCATAACACGGCTGAAAAATGATGACTGTCTCTTCTGATGTCTGTGATTAGTTGTCTTCGGGCTCCCGTCTCTTTCAAAACCTCTTGGTTGCTTTTTTTTTGCCCCAAGGTGTTTTAAGCATTGTTCTGTAAAATCACATCTCTGAGGCCTCAAGAAATTGTTTGGCCTGCCTAACGATTGTCTAGGACTCATAGCCATATGTTAACGCTGGATGTATAAAGCAAGCAAGAATTCTCTTTCTAACCTTCAGTGACAAAGATATATTGCATAAGATGTTCTTCATTTTATTAAATTCAGTTTTTGCCTGTCCTATTCTGTTTCTTATTTTAGTAATGAATCTTCCATCTGATGTTATCCATGTGCCCAGATACTTGAATTTCTGTACTTGTCCCAAAATAAAACCATTGACTTTTATTAAACATTTAGGAATAATTCTTTTCTTTGATACCACCATTACTTCTGTCTTCCCACTATTAAAACTGGGCCCAGTCTTCCACTTTCGAATAGTGCATAGTGTATAAAAATAGATCTAAAAATAAACATTCATAATGTGAATGTGCGCTGAAATTATACTTCAAAAAATGTAGTACAGAATAGTATACATTTAAAATCATTTTTTGTTTTGTATCCTACAGTTAGTCAATCAGTCTGTTGTAACTAATGCCTAGGAATGGAAGTATTCTTAGTTTTATAACAAGTAACTCAACTTGTAAATTGTCACTGACAGCTTAGTTAATGCATGAAAGCGACTTAGGCAACAGCAACTATCGCAGTGTATGCAGAAACTGGTGTAAGTTAACCACTATTCGTATTCGGCCCGACCGCAAGTATTCGGCCGAATACCGAATAGTTATTAGGTCTACTATTTGGTCCTAAAGCGATTACGAAGCGAATATTCGGTACAGCCCTAATATATATATATATATATATATATATATATATATATATATATATATATATATATATATATATATCAGACACATAAACTCACAAATATTAAACAAAAACAAAGTTTGTAGCAGAAACATGCTACACGTGCTTTTATTTATTTGCCACTGAACATTACAACACATTACAGACAGCACATTACAGACAGCACATTATAGACATTTCATTACAGACAACACATTACAGACATCCCATTACAAACAGCACATTACAGACAGCACATTACAGACATCCCATTACAGACATCCAATTACAGACAGCACCTTACAGACAGCCCATTACAGACAGCACATTACATACATCCCATTACAGACAGCACACTGCAGACAGCGCACACGACATACTTGTGTATGGTACTGGAACTGTTGATGTCTTTGACGAGACGTGCAAGTGTGAAGAATAGACCCGAGAGCTGGTGTACTGAGTTCCGTTGCCTGGGGAAACTGTAGACAACCCCGTCCTGTCGAAGCATGCATCCATTTTTATTTGAAATAGTTGACTATTTATTCACGAATATTTATGTAGGTCATGCTGTGCAATTGAAATGTGCACTGCGTATTGTATGATATTTTTGTGGTATGCGAGAGCTATGATGTAATATTTTTTTCATTTGGTAAAGTGGTAAGACGCATTGTTTGTGACATCAGAGGTTTATGATGTCGTCTATGTGTGAAATGTACTATTGCGATATGATCTGTTTGTGACATCAGAGATTTATGGTCATCTATGTGTGAAATGTACTATTGCGATGTGATCTGTTTGTGACATCAGAGATTTATGATGTCGTCTATGTGTGAAGTGTACTATTGCGATATGATCTGTTTGTGACATCAGAGATTTATGATGTCGTCTATGTGTGAAGTGTACTATTGCGATATGATCTGTTTGTGACATCAGAGATTTATGATGTCGTCTATGTGTGAAATGTACTATTGCGATGTGATCTGTTTGTGACACCAGAGATTTATGATGTCGTCTATGAATGACTATTACGATGTGCTCTGTTTGTGACATCATTGATTTATGGTGTCGTCTATGTGTGAAATGTACTATTGCGATTTGATCTGTTTGTGACATCGTTGATTTATCATGTCGCCTATGTATAAAATGTACTGTTGTGATGTGATCTGTTTATGACGTCGTTGATTTATGATGTCGCCTATGTATAAAATGTACTATTGTGATGTGATCTGTTTGTGACTTCCCCGCGGGCTCAGATTACAGGTTAATACATAATCGTCGGGCGTCATAATATAACTGTTTCATACATTGAATGAGGTGTCCAGGATTAGTACCTGTTTGATTCTCGCTCTTGGGGTGGTAATCCTTTAGTCTGCAATCTTTGAGGGGAACAATTACCTGCCTTCTGTATCTCAGACAGTCAGGTGTCATCTTCACAATAAAGGTTGGCTGCAAGGGATCTCCTTCACACTCTCTCTTGTCTGGGTAGTACACTCTTTCAGACTGCAGTTCTTCCATCTCTTGATGTGGTGCTGCCACTTGTTCTCTACCTCTTGTTCTCTTGCCTTCGTCTTTACCATCTAGTATGGTTTTTAGAGCAGTGTTACGTGTTTTAATGAGCCGAAATATTTCATATGTCGTCTCTCTCTCTCTCTCTCTCTCTCTCTCTCTCTCTCTCTCTCTCTCTCTCTCTCTCTCTCTCTCTCTATCTATCTATCTCTATCTCTATCTGTCTCTCTCTCTCTCTCTCTCTCTCTATCTCTCTCTATCTCTCTATCTCTCTATCTCTCTCTCTCTCTCTCTCTCTCGGTAACTCTCTTTTCATTCTCAGTCTCTCAAGAACATCTGTATTTAATGGTTTTTGTTTACTTGCTTAATCCACTTAGAACTTGGGAACAAGCAAAGGAATCAGTAGAGAAACAAGATTATTATGGCTTGGAGAGAATGAGGCACATGGGTGTAACCAGAGGGTCTGGCCGGCTCACTACACACATAGGAAAGGCAAGACGGACATATACCCAGATTGTGACAGATACAATCAGTATTCGAACTCTGCGCTGGTTGCTGAAGATGGGGACGGAGCGCGCATGAGAATGCCCCGAGTGTTGTGATCTTAATTCTTGACTCAACTCAACTTAGCACATAATCACAGCTCTACCACAAACACGACTGCAGATTATATCATTCTGGTGTAGACGTCATAGGTGCTCCAATTTCAACGTTAAAAAAAAAAAAATAATGAGTTGAACGCGTTTCTAGGATTTGTCCCTGTTGGTTTGCTATCCAGAACGAGACATTGTAATCCCTGTGTGGTCAGAACTTCAACACAGATTTCACATTTATTCTTTTGCAAAGTTGGAACACTGTGTATCATCATCCAGCTATGGCGTTTGTCGTAAGCAGTCTTGCCGTATTTCCAGTGATCACTAGAATAACGAATCAGGTCAGCGTTCTTGTCCAGTCTAAGTCATGTGGTTCATTTATTCGTTAGATTTGAATTAGCCATGTTTAACCTCTGACTAGGGAGCTAGCCTCATCCTAGTCAGTATCAGTTATAATTATGGCAACAGACTGTATTGCTATTTCTTTGCGTGGTGTTTGATGCTAGTATTGTTCTCTCTTCCGTGTCTATGTGGTCGGCAGTAAGTATAATCTTCTTCTTCTGCCTTTCTATCCCCCAATAGAGCATAGGCCCTCAACCAACTCACGCCAAGTCGTTCTATCCTTCGCCATTGCCTGGAGCTCTCCCCATGTCCTCCCCATCTTTCTAACTTCATTCTCCAGCTCCATGTGTTTTTTGGCCTTCCTTTATTCCTATGCCCCTGCGGGTTCCAATGCAAAGACATTCTAGTTATGCTGTTCTCCTGTTTTCTCAGTGTGTGTCATATTCAACGCCAGCGTCTTTTCCTCACCTCTTGGTCCTATGGAGCCAGTAAGTATAATACTAGTTGAAAAATCTATAGATATAGGTCATTCAATAATATATTTACACTGCAGTTGTTAATTGTACTAATGAATTGTGAATTGCATGATAAAATTAGAAACATGTGATAAATTTGTGAATGACATAATAAAATTTTTTTTTTTTTTTTTCGAAATCCCACATTGCAGTTGCGAATCGCATTATGTAGTTGTGAATCAGCATGAATCTATCGTGGTATCTAAACGACTAATGATTTCAGCTTAAAACTATTTTCGGACAAAGTAAAATCTCAGCTAGTAACTTTACATTTCTGGCATCTTGGCTGTCCGGGTCCACGGCATCAAGAGATAAATACATTACGGTCGCTTGACCCATGGATTGAGGGTCATCCATCCCGGCCGTCAACATACTGACTAAAGTCTCCACGTCCAACAGTGATGTGTCTGGTCTCAGTGACTTCAACGTTAACTTGACCTTGTAGTAAGAAACATTGGCAGAGTTTAATTACCTACTTTGACAACGCATAAACAATTTAATATGGCATTTAAGATAACTGGCATTATTAAGTTGTATGTACACTGAAATCATACTATAAGGTGCAGAAACCTTAAACACGCATTTTAAAAGTCATAATGACGCTCTGTAGATGTGGATTTGCAGGAGAACTGATGGAATTTGTGGAGTCAAAAACAATTAAAAGAAGAGGTTTTGAAGACTGGGAATGAACAGAAAATAACTGAAAGAAATATAAAGAGACCAGTTTCGACAATATTAAAAAGCACACACACACACACACACTACTGTGAAATCTATTCTAACGGAAAACTTGAAGGGAAGGGAGTGAAACGTAGATACCAAACCAGTTGGGACGATAACGTTAAGATATGGACGAACAGCAGTCTGAGAGCGTGTACAACAATGATAGGAAACAGAAGGTTGAGGATACATTGTAGTTAACCTTCATTGTGGAAACTGCACCTGGTTCATGGCTGTGATATGTTTTCAGCAACTATGTGTGACACATTTTATGGATCTTACTTTCCTGGTTGTCTTGCTGGCGCAAAGGGTTTCAGACAATTAAAATGTATTCGTTTTAAATTAAATCTTGAGATAACACCTCAGTTATGTTGTCCGTTCTTCAGTGTGGCTTCCGGGGTCCCATTGTGGGGGAAAACTAGAAAAGACCCACTGTCTCCCCAAAACGCATGTCGTAGGAGTCGTCTAATTGGGACTTCTTTCAAAGTCAGAATGCATCGCCTGAGAGACAAGGAAGAACCAACTGCACACAAATAAGCCAGTAAAACGGATGTACACGCAAAACTCAGGTCTTGGCACAAAGCAGAAGTCCAAATGGACGAACAGTCAGGACTTTCCACAGCAGCCTACAACCGATGAACAAAGAAGAAGAAAAAGAAATTGTCTGTTCAAACAGGCGTAAATAATAAATAATTATCACTCAGTCAAAAGAATTCTCTGGATCTAAAAGAAGTGGTTTAAAATAAAATGCTGAAAATGATCCACACGAGTAAAGTGAGGAATCTAATCGTTCTGAAAGACAATAATACGCAGGGAAAGTTCATCACACTTAATTCATAAAGATACCAGAGACAGTGGTCACACTGTGGTCACATTGTGAGATATGAAAAATCGAAATACATTATTACAACAGAAAAGATTTATAGAAAGAGATATAGAAAAAGGCAAAGGAGAAACGACATAAACAGTCTGTTGCCATGGAAAGGAAAAACATGTCAGCTCCAAAATGATACATTCTGTTATAGATCCCATGATGCAGAGAAGCATGTGTGCCCACTGTATTCAAAAGAAAACACTTGATGCACTCTCCGCAGCTGTGTGAAAACATGCAATGCGATAAATCCACGAAGCATAGACTGCTACAAGCCAGACTGGAACTGGACAGATGTGTGCCTGAAGCGCTTGAATGAACAATTAGCCCCAGTAATAATGTCTGGCTCCGCTGTGGTGTAGAGGCTAGACGCTCGCCCACGGATCTCAAGGTTGTAGTTTCAGGTCATGGTGGAGCCGGGCTCAATTTTCTTTCAAATATTACCTTGGCTCCTAGGTCGACTCGGCCTTAAATTGGCACCAGGTAAAGTCCTGGGAAGCAAAGACGGCCAGTGTGATGTTGACTACAACACCCCCCCCCCCTCCCACAGTGCCGATTGGTTATTAAATATAGGTCTCGTTCTATATGCCAAAAAACGCCTACAGGCGTAAAAATGGTCTTTACATATAATTATAATTTCAGCCAGCAAAGGTCCGGCTCTATTACCTGGGAACGCTGATGTATATCTTGGGGTGGGGTGGAAAAAAGGGGGGGGGGGGTTTCTGAGCATTTACGTGAATATAACTCAATTTACAATACATCTAGTTGTTACAAAGATACAATATCATAACAGACTGCTAGTCAGTTGTTTACAAAGATATAGTATCATAACAGACGGCTAGTCAGTTGTTTACAAAGCTATAGTATCATAATAGATTGCTGGTCAGTTGTTTACAAAGCTATAGTATCCTAATAGACTGCTAGACAGTTGTTTACAAAGCTATAGTATCATAATAGATTGCTGGTCAGTTGTTTACAAAGATATAGTATCATAACAGACTGCTCGTCGGTTGTTTACAAAGATATAGTATCATAATAGACTGCTAGTCAGTGGTAACAAACTCCTTGTGTGGTTTCCGGGGCCCTATTATAGGTAAAACAAGAATAGACCCACTGCCTACCCAAAAGCATGTCGTAAGAGTCGACAAATTGGGAGCTTCCTTCGAAGAGCGAGTGCATCTGCCTGAGAGACAAGGAACCAGCAGTCTGAACGAATAAGTCAGATTTGTAAAACGGATACACACGCAACACTCAGGTTGTCGAACAAGACTGCAGTCAAGAAGTGATGAACAGCCAGAACTTTCCGACAGAATTTACAGCTGGTGAAAGCAAAGAAGAAGAAGTTGTTACAAAGATATAGTATCATAATAGACTGCTAGTCAGTGGTTAACAATGATATACAATTCTAACATATATGTAAGTGGTTTCAGTTATACAGTTTAGTTATTGCAACGATCTAGTGACTTTTGTTACCTTTTTCAACTGTTTAATACCGCACATAAGGGTGTCCATGTTGTCCCACGTGACTTTCTGGTCATTCACACTGTATAATATACTGCCTGTAGATAATACAAAATGTGTCACATAAAGACAGAAAACACTGAAATTTAAACAGTGAGGACAGACCAACTAAAGACGAAAAACAAAAACATGTTGAATACTAGTATTTATTATTGAGTGTTTAAAGGCTAGAAGATAGATCTCACTGCACTGTACCACACAATACGAACTCAGTAGCTCCGTCGACGACACCGGGATCTCTGAAACACCTACATTTACCAGCTGAGTCAGAATCCGATGTACACGAAATTTAAAAAAAAATCGCTGACAATAAATCAGCTATTAGTACTTATTACTCATTTTAACATCATTATGAAGGAACTGTGTTCGTCTGCCTCGCTAGTCTCAAATACTCAACACTCTTGACATCCTTAACAACACTAGTGAACCGTTGCAAAACAATGGCATGGTTGTAATTTCTTTTCTTTTTTACAATTTTAATGTTTTCATTGGAAGCCCCCTCGTACTCACTTTTGGGCAGACATTTTGTGACAGAAGTAGGTGATCAAATTATTCAAACGCTAAGGCTTGATATAATATATGTTTGTGAGAGAGTAGAATAGGGTCATTATACTGGCTTTGGGATGATTAGTTGTCAGTTGCTAGGAGACTTCAATGATTTCTCAGCTCACATTAACTTACTTTTAAATTCACATATTCAAAACTAATCGTTAAAGTTGAACACAAATACTCACCAACTAAAATACCTGGCTTGTTACTGGCGGGGCTTGAAGGTAAAATTCTCTTTATTACGACCTCCGTGTTGAGACCTCTGTTAGTTGGATCTCGCTGAGATCTGCTGGCCGGAATAATACCAAGAATTTGCTCACACAAGCTCAGGTCAGGAAACGTCACGGGTTGATCAGTGTGGCATTTTTGCGACGGTGGTATATCTACATACACAGATGTATATCCAAACCGCAGTCTGGCCGTACCAGCAGAACTGGAACTGGCAGATCTTCTTGTGCGACCTTTTCTGCGATTGTTTACACACATGGAGGTATCATTTCTACTCATTTCTGAGCCACTGTGGCTTGAGGTAGATCGGTTGGACATACAAGAAGTGCTGCTGGTCCTACTGGATCTGAAGTCTGAAATTCCCAGAAACACCCCATCATCGTCCTCTATGTTGCCGAGTGTCTGTGTGTTTATTTCTGGCTTAGGTGAACACAGGTGATTATTTAATTTATTACTAGACCCTCGTAAATCAGACTGGTGTTTTGGAGATGATGAAACTTGTGACAGTGCCGTTTTCAAGTCTTGGGAAGTTCTGCTGGCTATTTTGCAAAAGTTATTATTAAAGATATCTAAATTATTTGTTATAAATCTCTTTCTTTCTGCCAGTGTGGACTTACGAGCTAAATAAGTGTCAGGAGAGGTTAATTCTTGGTCAGAAGAGTAGCCAGTATCCTCACTGTTGCAGCCCAAACCTGAGGCAAGACTACTCACTGAAACGCCGTCTCCACAAGTCATGTGTGCCAGTTTGGCCTCCACGTCTCCTGACAGTTCTAAATGGAAGATACCGTTGCTGGCCTCAAGAGAATCTGTCCATAATGGTCTCCACGCTGGTGTGTGTCTGTGACTTGACGGTCTGGTCACTGAGCTGTGGACAGTTAGGGGAAAATATACGTCAATATTCACATTGTAACAGTACTAACACGTGAGTATATTGCGTATAGCTTCAGAAAGATCCAAAGTGTGCTCACTACCCGTGACCTTCCCAGTGAAGCTTGCCACTCTGCTCGAAGCATCCCTGTCTTCACTTTTCTCAGCATGCCTTCAGAGTCTGTTACAATTATGACATGTGTATGCATCTTTTTCTCTAGCCACCGGAGAGCTGCAGTTACCGCCTCCACCTCCATTCTCATGCTAGATGTTGTGATGTCGTATGCTAGGCTTACCTACACTAAACATTTTCCATTGGCTTTCGCTATGAACACCCAGGCTGCAAACCCTATGTGATACATAAACTGTACAACTGGGTGATAATGGGATGCATTTATCAAGCATAAGAGACAACACTGTTGTTGACACCTCATTGTAACACAATTCCCACACTTCATTCAGTTTGTCGGGGGTATTATCGTAAATTCCCTGATGTCTTTCTGAATTAAAACAGTATACCTTGCACACGTCTGCTTTATAATAAGTACAACATTGGCATACGACCTTTGTTTGGAATACGACTCAAGTGTTAGAACTTGTCTGAGCTAAAGTAGGTCACCACACCAAGTCTACAAAAGAGGCACAAAAAGGACGAGAAAAACATCAGTACTGTAACTGAGAGGGGACTGTCTGTCCAAACAATATCTCTTCCTCCTCCCTTCTCCTCGCCATCATACGAGACACTCGACTCTTCTTAGCAAGATAAAATGAGATTAAATTGTCATTTATTTCATTCAATTGGTTTTCTATTTATATATTATAGTATTTTATACAACCCCATCAATGTGTAATGTGCCTATAATAGCGTGTGGTGTGTGTATGTGTGTGTGAACGCGCGTGTGTGATTTGGGATTAGGACAGTTATCCCTTTAATTAGCGACTTCAGTTCTGTTTATTTTTACCGACCGATTTCAAAACCAAAGGGACACACGGTGTGACTACTTCACTTTACTGGGTTTTGTCCCATGATAAACTAAAGCGGAAGCTGTCACGACATGACCTACTTTATATGTGTTGTACACAAACTTTCCTATTGACAGTAACGTTTGGGACAGGAATGAGAAGGTAAATCTCTTGATAGACGCTGCCCCAGGGATGTGCATAATGTAGGGTTGGATTATCATCCACTTTCCCCATTTCTTTCCTTCGATTAGAAGTTCTAGTTACATATTCTACATAGTTTAGCCCACCTATACGCCGTGCTGACGGGAAAGAAAGATACAGTCCAGCCAAGGCCAGATTATAAACTTGCCAAGACTAAGCTCTAGCTTCAACCTAGGCTCTAAACTGCAGTTTAAACCAAGCCCTAACGTGTAGCTTGAAAGTTTGAGGTCGAGAGAATCGACTTCACTGCACCAGGTTTTAACCCATATTGCTCGGTCTCTCTCAACACAACGACTAGCTGCACAAAGTACAAACACCGTAGCTTTTGTGGCGCTCCTCAAGTATCTCCATGAATGTAGACTTGTAAACATCCCGACAGTTTTGTAAAACGAAACTACGAACTTCAGAAGGCAAAAGAAACGTCTTAACTAGCTGTAGCTTGTTCAATTTATAAGTTAGGTCAACCATGCCATGAATCGATTCTCTGTTAAAGACTGTGTGGGTTCCAGGGCCCTATTATAGGGAAAACAAGAATAGACCCACTGCCTACCCAAAAGCATGTCGTAAGAGTCGACTAATTGGGAGAATCCTTCGAAGTCGGAGAGTATCAGTTTAACAGCCCTTGCCTCCCTTATCAACTTTTATCGTATGCAGAAAATTGGTATTTGGACAGCAGTACGATAGTCGCACCGTGGAAGAGACTGACCTTTGCCCCAAAATATGCCCAGCATGTCCATCTTCTGTCTATTATTACTGCTGGTATTAGGATCTTTTTTTTTCTGACAATAATACTGAACAGGGACAGTCCGTTTTTTCAAACCAGTGGTAGATTCTGTTGACAGTATTTCAGTACCGACAGATTAAAAACGTTTCCCGAGCAGCTACCATGTCGTGTATGTATGGATATAAGAAATGTTTAAAAGTGTTGGCCTTCAAAGAATAGAGGAGAAGCGAAAATAAAGATCACAGCTTTCTATCAGCGATACACGTGTAAGGAAAAGAAAAGAAAGTGGTGTCAGTTGTGAAAACGTTCAGTCAACAGTAGACCTCCACTTGTGGATGAACGGGTACACTGCACCAGACACAATGTACACCCGCGGAGACGCGACCTTATTTCCCGGCCATGTTTACCCTCAAACATAACGACGGTTTAATGTTGCCTGTACTCACTAGGTCTGCCTGCCCTGCCTGATCAGCGACAGGCTGCGGTCTTTGTACAGGTAATTGAACACAAACGTTTTACAGCTGGTGTTTCAGGTTAAGCATTTGTCACATTCAGTGTCCATCCATTCGTCGGTCCAGTTCAGTATTATTTTATACAATAAAACACTAGGCATCAGTTTATCCTTTGAAACATCCATTCAAACATTCCGCATTCTAACATTAGAGGTGAGTGAATGCATTTGTCACGTTCATGATCCTCGAATACTAGGGTTTGATTCCTGCGGTGAACGGTATTAAAAAAAAAAAGTTTTCCCAGTTTTTAAGCTGTAGTTCGAGAGTCGCACCGTGGACGACATTGGTGCCTTGCCACAGAATATTTTCGAAGATAACAGTGTAACACTGCAGCTAACCTTCATTGCGGAGACGATACAGCATGTATTTATTTCATGACGCAGAGGTACTAAACCACGAGGGATGGCTACACCGCAACCGATGCTCATGCAGGTCAACACCCGACTAAATCTGACTATCGTCACTGTACAAGTCCCGACCTGACTGCATCTGACCATGGTCATCCTACAGGTCAAGACATGACTATACCTGACCCTGGTCATCCTACATGTCAAGACTAGACTACATCTGACCCTGGTCATCCTACATGTCAAGACTAGACTACATCTGACCCTGGTCATCCTACATTTCAAGACATGGCTACATCTGACCATGGGCATCCCACAGGTCAAGACCTGACTACATCTGACCATGGTCATCCTACAGGTCAAGACCTGACCACATCTGACCATGGTCATCCTACAAGTCAAGACCTGACTATACCTGACCATGGTCATCCTACAGGTCAAGACCTGACTATACCTGACCATGGTCATCCTACAGGTCAAGACCTGACTATACCTGACCATGGTCATCCTACAGGTCAAGACCTGACCACATCTGACCATGGTCATCCTACAGGTCAAGACCTGACTATACCTGACCATGGTCATCCTACAAGTCAAGACCTGACCACATCTGACCATGGTCATCCTACAGGTCAAGACCTGACCACATCTGACCATAGTCATCCTACAGGTCAAGACCTGACCACATCTGACCATGGTCATCCTACAGGTCAAGACCTGACCACATCTGACCATGGTCATCCTACAGGTCAAGACCTGATTACATCTGATCATGGTCATCCTACAGGTGAAGACCTGACTACATCTGATTATGGTCATCCTACAGGTGAAGTCCTGACTACATCTGATCATGGTTATCTTACAGGTCAAGACCTGATTACATTTGACCATGGCCATCCTATAGGTCAAGACCTGACTACATCTGACATCCCATGGTCATCCTACAGGTCAAGACCTGGCTACATCTGACATCCCATGGTCATCCTAGAAACATGCTCTCTAGTGGGGGTAGGGTGGGGGAGTAGGGGTGGGCAGCTTAGATAGCATCGGAGTGCGTCTTACTCAGAGCCAAGAAACCAGCAGCATGCACACAAATAAGGCAGATCTGTAAAACGGATGGGCGCAAAAGTTCCAAGTCCTGGGACAAGGCCAAAGTCAAGAAAAGACTAACAACAAGGGTTTTCTGCCAGAGTTTGTAATTGATGCCCCCCTCCCCCACCCAAAGTATATTGTGCAGCATCAAGGAGCATGAGCGCCCAGGTTCGACTCACACACCTTAAAATCATATGATATTCAGTTGTTGGGTAACAAAATGTACAATAACAATTGAGAAATAGAATACGATTTAAG
Source organism: Candidula unifasciata (assembly GCA_905116865.2). Taxonomy (NCBI): domain Eukaryota; kingdom Metazoa; phylum Mollusca; class Gastropoda; order Stylommatophora; family Geomitridae; genus Candidula; species Candidula unifasciata. The sequence goes on from CAJHNH020000726.1 coordinate 205,782, forward strand.
CACAGATAACACATAAGAAAGAGTCAAACTTTAGAAAACAAACAGAATTAAATTCAGGTCATTATTATATCATTGTGAAAATCAAGCTGTCTTGTCTGCGCAAGCATTGGCAGAGGTATACATCTGCAATATTTCAGAGCGCACTAGAAGAGAAGAGATAGACCAAGAAAGACCTGAATACAGAACTTGTCTGACTGGACAGGCCTTAGGCGTGCAACCATGAAGTCCATGGCAATTGACCGTCAAAGGTGGAGGGAGCCGATCAGACACTCAAGAGCAACCAGTAGCCCAACGACAGGCAGTCTTACGGGATGATGATGTTGATGAATAGCAGACTGTGGTACCGGAAAAAAAAAAAACCCATAGATGGTAGTCTGATCAGTAGGTCACTGGGGTTCATCCATTCTTATACAAATGAGCACTAAATAACGACCGGAATATTTTATATAATTATGCAATAAGGAAACGCGACGAGCAAGGGAACTGTTCATCACACCCCATATGTTGTGCCCAAGAATATGTAGAAACCCTAACACTTTATAAATCAGTTGGGATATCTTATGCATGACTACCTTTATTGTACTTGCTTCTGTTAAGATTTCTGTCCTTATGTCAAATCTGACACAAGTTATCTCAGATGACCCTCTGAATAAATGATTTTTTCAAACTCCCAGTTACTCTTTCAGCCCCACAAGGTTTTATTTTAGCACTGTCTGTTGCCACAGTTTGTATACATTAGGGTATCTATCTTTGAGTTTCAAGAATTAATTTCCGTAAAATACGAAGATATATTGACCTGGCGTACACGTCGACCTCAATATTTGTTGCTTCAAATTCTGAGATAGACCAAAGACTACCTAACGCACAATAATACAATGAAGTAAAGGACCCTTTTCCACGCCTTTAGGCGTATTGGGCAAGTAGGGCTAGATACGCAATTTATAGGCCAAACGGCACTGGGTAGGTGATGCGGTTAGCAATACGCCTGCTGCCTTTGCTTCCCATGACTTATCTTGTACCCACTCAAGGATGTCGACCTTTTTTGTCAGGGTCAAAAAAGTATGTCAGGACCCGAACTCAGACCTTCTGATCCGCCAGGCGAGTGTCTAACCACTACACCACGGCGACTCCCAAAATACAGTGTGTAAACACATACTTAAAGCGAGAACGTCTATACAAAGTTAAGGAAACCATTTAACTGCCTTGAAATAATCTGAGTGAGTGAGGGAGGGGCAACCTCCAGATGCCTGAGAGGCCATGTTCCGGCTCCCCTGGGAGTCAGCTTATACCACAGATACATGTGTGTTATATTACACAACACAACCGTGCTCAGCAGCCCGACCAGCAGATTTTCTCATTGCGCAAGTAGTCGGTTGTATTTTAAAATACTAGACAAAACTGAACAGCCCTACATAAGTCACAAAGAGGAGACGGCATTCAGTCATTCACAAGTGTTGTGTGGCGCATGACATTTTGCGGATTTGCATTCTCAATCGGAATCACTTGAATGCAGTTTTGCCAATGAATTTAATGAGCATACTTTTCATAATACTCCCACATAGAAGCCGGATTCCGGCAGTAAATTGGGCAAGTACCTGGTAACCTTACGCCTGGTTGGGCAGAAGACTTTATAAATTATATTAAGCATAACTAAAAATAATGTTATATACTCTTCCGTGGGCATAATAACTACAGATAATAGAACAAGTCTCAGACCTAAGATAAAGTATTGCATAACATTTACCGATAGTCCCTTAACATGGTATATATTTGGTCGCTCAGCTACTTTTCACTGCCTAATGAGATCTTTGTTTTGCTGGCGATCAGATGTGCTGGACTTGACCATTTCGTGTCTGAGACGCTCTCAGATTACTACATTTTGCATGCTGGGTTCTCTCGGCCTGTCTCGCTGCTATTTCCTTGTACCGAACACTATAGTTTGGTTTTGAAAAGAGTGGCAGATCTCGACCAAGGCAGACCTTTTAAGATAAAAAGCAATCGTGGCTTCCATGTCGAGACAGCAGCCTTCCGTGGGTAACAGGATGTGATGAGTGAAGTAAAAGCGGCAAGTTGACCACATCACTGATCCTTTTGCCTATCGGTTTCACTACACTGTGGGCCAAGCACTTATTCCCGATGAAAATAAAAAAAGTCCCTGACTGCTTTAGTTTGACATTCCCGTGTGTGTTCCGGGGCCCCATTATGGTGGAAACAAGAATAAACCCACTGCCTTCCCAACAAGCATGTCGTAGAAGTCGACTAACGGGAGGCGTCCTTCGACGCAAATAAGCCAATAAAACGGACGTACACGCAAAACTCAGGCACTGGCACAAAGCCAAAGTCCAAAGGGACAAATAACCGAGACTTTCTGCAGGAGCTTACAGCCGGTGAACAAAGAAGAAGATTGACATCTTTGTGTAGGGTGGGGCACAGAAACCAAGTTTTTTTTTTTTTTTATAAACATAATTATGGAATAGTTTTTTGCTATAAAATACATGTAATTATAGAATAAAATATATCAGAACAAAGAATTTCAAAAAAATCATGAATGAAACAATTACATAAGGCAGGTCTCTGTTGATTTGATGTTTTGTTGACTGGTCCCCTTCCTAATTCATCTAACATACAAGGCTTGCCTTTGTGGACACGTTACTGAAGGTATCCCGATGGTAAGAAATCACATGTGGACAGCATAGGGTATCGACGAGCCTGAACATGTCACCAAATCTCAACAAGAGACAGCTGGGAAACGCGACCACGACATCCGTATTGTCCACATCACTAGCGACTTTGCCAGTACTCATAACATATTAGACACAACTGATAATTCCTGAAACTGATAATCTCTAGATAATTAAAAGGATTTGATTTAAATTATCAAGATTCTACGAGAGAGAGAGAGAGAGAGAGAGAGAGAGAGAGAGAGAGAGAGAGAGAGAGAGAGAGAGAGAGAGGGGGGGGGGAGGATTGAAGATTTGGATACAACTGGCAAAGCCATGTTGGCAAAAAATAGGGTAGGGAAGGATAGGATAATGAAGACTTATGAAAGAAATTTTAAAAAAAAAGTAAAGGACTCTTTTCCACGCCTTTAGAGGTATAGGGCATATAAGGCTGGACCTATATTTTATAGACCAATCGGCACAATATGGGTGATGTAGTCAGCATCATGCCAGCTGCCTTTACTTCCCAGGACTGTACACGCTACCCACTCAAGGCTGGGTCGACCTGGGAACCAAGGTCATTTTTTTTTTAAATCTGGCTCCGCCAGAGAGCGAACTCACTACCTTCCGATCAACGGCGAGCGTCTAGTCGCTCCGCCACGGCGACTCCTATGAGAGAAATAGCTAGATAGTTTTGTTAAATGGCATGACAGGAAAAACGGTCAACTCTAATTAGAGTCGGTGTGTGAACTGAACAAACACTGATCGGCACGTTTATTAGGTGATGTTAGAGTTAGTGGTTCGACTTGCGTTACATACAAGCTGCAAGTAAGGTCTGACATAACTGTACGCATTGCAGTTGAAGTCTCATGATACCAATGATGACCATAAATATGTTTCCTGGCCGTTTAAGCCGCATGTATCACAACTGATAAGAAAGTTATTGTTTCCCCTCTCTGGGATTACAGCAAGAAAGTTTGACACCCAGCGACTCAAAATTTAAATTGTCGGATGCGAACTCCACAGGGGTTTAACCTAGAAACCCCTCCCAGCAGTGTCAAACAGTTATAGGTTTAAAAAGATTCTCCTCTGTGGTTCAATTAATGTGAATGTTCGAGGTAACCAGGCATAATTATGTGAAAGGCTACACAGAAAACAGACACTTCATTGATGTATGCCCAGGAAGCCTGCCTGCTGTACATTGGCCGATGCCATCACACTGCTCCTTACCCGTATTGGGCTGTGGGTTACACTGGTCTGGTGTAGCTGTTAAGGAAGCGCTGATTATAACTTCTTTAGAAATTGAACGGGGTATCTCGGATCTGCTAATTTGGTTTGCCATCTAGATTAAGATTTCTTGAATCGCAGGGTGTAAAACATTCAGATACCAGTACACAGGGGGCAAGCCGATGGATCAAATTCACGACATTATAACCGGTATGACAATGTAGGGTAATGCTACAAAAGTAGTCTACAGTTCTCGTGAACAGGCTACATTTGAAATAACAAAACGAAGCGCATGTAATATTACATTTGGTGTAAAGGTTAAGCGTATAGATATTGAACAAATAGTCAAGTCCAACATTGAGTCCCATTTAGGCCCCGCATTTGTCATTATACGTAAATAATTGATTAATGAACTTCACCTTTCCTTGGCGCCGTTTACTGAAACCTGAGTGTTTGGTAAAGTCTGCTGGAGCTAACTCTACCCCCCCCCCCCCACACACACACACCTGCCCCCCTTTTTTCCGTCCCAATTGAGCACATGCCACTAGTCAACACACGACACACAGACTTATCAAGGATAAATATAGCAACAGGTCGGTCTCTGTAAATGATTGCATCCTTTAAAGCTAGTGACCAATGTGTGTCAGTCAGGAAGTCACCCTCAGAACAAGAGACCAGCCTGTGTGACTCACGACATCACCCTCAGAACAAAAGACCAATCTGTGTACCTCGCGACATCACTCTCAGAACAAGAGACCAGCCTGTGTAACTCACGACATCACCCTCAGAACAAGAGACCAGCCTGTTTAACTCATGACATCACCCCCAGAACAAGAGACCAGCCTGTTTAACTCACGACATCACCCTCAGAACAAAAGACCAATCTGTGTACCTCGCGACATCACCCTCAGAACAAGAGACCAGCCTGTGTAACTCACGACATCACCCTCAGAACAAAAGACCAATCTGTGTACCTCGCGACATCACCCTCAGAACAAGAGACCAGCCTGTGTAACTCGCGACATCACCCTCAGAACAAGAGACCGGTATGTATAACTCACGACATCACCCTCAGAACAAAAGACCAATCTGTGTACCTCGCGACATCACCCTCAGAACAAGAGACCGGTATGTGTAACTCACGACATCACCCACAGAACAATAGACCAATCTGTGTAACTAATGACATCACTCTCAGAACACGAGACCAGCATGTGTAACTCACGACATCACCCTAGAACTGTAGACCCCGAGTAGATGACTACGCCACCCTCGCAACAGCACATCCATTTGTGTAACTGGTAATCGCCCTCAGAATAACAGATCCATTTGTGCAAATGACATCACCATCATTGTAACAACAGACCCAGCTGTGTAAATCACACTTAGTTCAGGTCTCGAATATCAAGGTCAGAACTTCTGTCTCTTTCCCACATGAGCCATCAAATCTTATTAAATTTCACTGCTAAAAAAAAAAAATACCCAACCACCCCCACCCTTCCCTAAAAGTGCCTTTATTTTGAGCATTCTGCCCTGTTCCAACATTAGTGGAGTCAAAGATTTATGCTTATAGGAGGGGGGAGGCAAAATAAACTGCACGATAGCTTTCTCAAGGCTACCATATTCCTGGTATGAATTTTCTGGTAGAGGGGTCAAAGAAGAAGAAGAAGAAGAATTGTAGATTATCTTTTTTTTTTTTTAAGACCTGATATTCATCGTCATTAAGCAGCTCATGTACAGATATCTCAACAGATCTCGGAGTGTGGCGATTTAAAACAATCCACTGAGGATATTTCTCCACGCCATCACTTCAGGCTGTCAAACATCCTGCTTAATGTGTCTCTGCCTTTTCAACGTTTAATTTTTGCAGTCACCAAGATGTTCTCCAATTCCTCATTTTTGACATCAAATAATGAGTTTTCTAATTTCATTAGCCAAATCTAGGCATTGAGAAAAGCCGCAATTTTAAGCATTCGAGATAAAGTCAAAAATCATATTATCAGGTAGACTGTGTGAACAGCACCATGCAGCAAATTTAGTGAGAAACAGAAGACCAACTGGTTTGGTCATCTAGTAAGAATGGTCAGAACAACTAAACATAAAACAGCTGATGTGAAAACAAGAGATCGCCCCATGAGAAGATGAACTGATGACATAAAAGAGCTTATACATGGACACGGAATGACAATAGCCATTGCTGCTCATCTTGATAGGGACAGCAGAATGTTCTTCCCCCTGTTGCTTAACAGTTAAAGTGGAAATTAGTGATAATGATGATTTCTAGTCAGTCGTTGTTAGCCATTATGACTGTTCAATAATACTCCTAAGACCGGTATTTCTCACAAAATTAATTTTTATGTGGGCACTGCCACCTCACCATGTTCAAAAAGAATCAAGTTTCTAGCGGCTATAGATTGGGCTTCTTTATCGGCTGACTCAACTAACAGCGAAGTATGAGAATCAAACGTCATAAATAATGAATGTCAGGGGCGCCAGAACTTTGGAGCTTACATTTTGAGCCCTGACCCCCCCCCCCCGCCACCCCCTCCCCCACCCAAAAAAAAAAAAAGTCGGAAGGGAGTGCTGATCTGCCATCCTTCCCCCCTACCAACCATGAACAGTAGTTCTCTGTTTACCTTTTTTGTTTATACATATCATATTAGTTTTAACATATCATATTTATTTGTCATTCAGCACATTATTAATAGTAGTAGTACTGTTAATCACTTAAACAAGGCTTAGATCCCTTGATTCCACTTCGGTGGTCTAATCCCCCCCCCCCCTTTCCTCCCCACTCCCAATGTAAATCGGCGTCCGTGTCTCACACATGGGAAACCGACAGCAGAGAACGACGCCCCGTTACTTACCGGGGGGGGGGGGGGGATCTGTGTGCCCTGACAGCATTTGCCACTGTCAGTGTTGACAGAAGTTAAATATGAAAAAGCTAAGACTGTTTTTATGACCTGTACATCAAGTTGTAATGCACGAATTTATGAACATCGCTGACCTAAAATAACAGTTAGCTGGTGAAAACGCAGAGTCAATATTCACTTAGGTTAAGACACGGATCTAGATTGCAGAGGGTCGGTAAATTATATAAACGTATATCGACATTTTCCGCCCGATTAAAGTTTGAACAGTAACACTATATATATATATATATATATATATATATATATATATATATATATATATATATATATATATATATATATGTGTGTGTGTGTGTGTGTGTGTGTGTGTGTGTGTGTGTACGTATACATATATATCTTCTCATTCTGCCTTTCTATCCCCCAATGGAGCATAGGCCCTCAACCAACTCACGCCAAGTCGCTCTATCCTTCGCTATTGCATGGAGCTCTTCCCATGTCCTTCCCATCTTTCTAACTGCATTCTCCAGCTCTCTTCTCCATGTGTATTTTAGCCTTCCTTTATTTCTATGCACCTGTGGGTTCCAATGCAAAGACATTCTAGTTATGCTGTTTTCCTGATTTCTCAGTGTGTGTCCTATCCAACGCCAGCGTCTTTTCCTCACTTCTTGGTCCACTGGAGCCTGTTTAGTTCTCTCCCAAAGCTCTACATTAGATGTTCTATCATATCATTTAATTCCCTCTATTCTGCGCAGGCACCAGTTAATAAATGTCTGTAATTTATTAGTAATTGCCTTAGTTGTTCTCCATGTTTCCACCCTATACAAAATTACTGATTTGACATATGATTTAAAAAGTTTTAGTTTAGTATTTCTTTTCATTTTTTTTTTAATCTCCACAAATCCCCATAATGTTATGAAAACTCCTCTTGTCTTTGTATTATTATTTAATATTTTTTATCAGTTCCTCCATCTTTAACTACATTACTACCCAAATAGGTGCATGACTCCACGTGTCACGAAACGATCTCAGTGGTTCCAGAAGTTAGTACTCGTAATAAGTTCTTCTGGTTATTGAGAGACAAGAGACTATGCCATTAAACCAAATGTTACTTTAAATCGTATTGATTTAAATGTTTCCAGCCCTTAGTCAAGACAAAGCGACTGAGTCTTGGGTAATGTTACGCAATTACACCGGGGCTAGAGAATTTCCTTTCACATGCCCATGTCATAAATGTTATCTCCTGACCAGACTGTTTTGAAAGACTAGATCAGAGGAACTGAGAGTGGACTAGTAGACGTTGGGGCGACCAGAGGCTGGAGTTCGCACGTCAGTGTAATTCTCCGGAGAACAGGTGTTTGCCAATTAGGAATGTTTGATCTTGGTCAAGTAGGAAACACAATGGCTTCACTGACCGTCTTTTAACACCCGCCAGTTAGATTCGTTGTAAACTAGATTGGGTCACTTAAGAATGTTTGCTCTAGGGATGTCAGTCCAGAATTGACTGACAGGCCACTTGTTAGCTAATTTGATCTGATAGGTACTTCAGAGGCGTGGCTTAAGTAATCGTCTTGAGGGTTGGGTAGAACCGAGTAAAGGGAGGAGTTTAACCTTTGAGACAGTTAGATTGTATACTTCGAGCCTTTGGAATTCCCGTCACATCGCAGCTAGCAAGCAACAAACACAGGTCGACGTGAAGGTAATTTTACGGTCGGATTCTGGTTTGGCGATTGATGGAGAGTTCCCAGGTGAATAATAATTGTAATCTTGTATACATAGGTTAGGGAGTTAAGCTTAGTCTATACTACCTTTTCCTAATTGGTCTGCACATTCTGCTTGAAATAGTTCTTTGTGAGTATTCAGTATCTCAGTTAGGGAACTGCTAAACTATTCCTATTTCTTGTATGTTTGTGTCACATGTTTTTCAGTGTATGTTTTCATGTGTATAAAAAAAGAAGTGAACAATGACATTTGCTATAATGAAATGTAATTATATTGTTTCATGGTCAACCCAAAACATGTGCTTGGACTGTGGGAAATCATGCCCATATGCGCAGAGTTTTAATAGCTCACCGTGTGCTCACTGGAAAGACAATATTCCAGACATCATGCACATATAACATGGTGGGAGTTTTCAGCACATAACCTGCTCCACGTGGTCATGTAATATCAATGTCAGCCAGTTGGAAGTCTGAATGATGACGGACAACAGACTTAGAAAGTCAACTATCATGACATAGCATGAGAGAGGAAGGCAGGATATGTGACGTCCATGTAAGACAAAAGACCTTCAGACTAGACTGGAGAGAAAGTTGAATATGAGGAGGAGTGATGGGATATATTTTATTATTATATGTTATATTACTTAATACATGTATTCTTAGTGTAAGTCAAGATACTACACGTATGTGTTTTGTTTCCATGATTATAGCGCCCATGTGACGATCAGTCCATGAAAGAGACTACATTGTGTTAGACTCGGCCAGCTGGGAACGATGTGGAGAACGAGGTGGGGATGAAGTGGAGACTAAGCTGAAACAGGTAGAAAACAAGCAGGGAAGAAGCTAGAAGAGGAGGAAGAGCTTGACAGTGCTCACGGCTGTCAGAGGTTCTATGATAACTAAGCTATGTCATAAATTGTTCATACGTTATCACTTTCATCACTCCATTCTAATCCCAGGTGCTGTTTTCTCACTGAAGCATCTCATCACTATCATAACTAACCAGTCACAGTTTGTGTAAACACAACAAACTGGGAGACTTTATTTAAATCATTGTTAGTAAATAAAGCTGTATGTCAAGTTTTATACTACATCGTTTGTTAAATTCCAAGTGTATTCAGTCTTACCTGTTTAACTAAACTGATAGATAGAATTACATTTGGTGGGCGCTTAATTAATCTGATAATTCTTTAATTATTCATAATAACACCGGTAGAAGGTAGAAGACGGAGGAATCATTTGCCCTGTCTAATAATTCATTAATCCTAATGTACTTAACGAGCCAATATGGCTGTTTTCTTAGGTATCCAGGACTTTGTCTGAGAGCAACATAGCTCAGATTTTAGTTCGGTTAATCTGGTGGAGGGAATGTGTTGAGAGGAACATCCCTACTCAACATTATAAACATTTAATCCACCGCGTCACGTCACACCACGTCTTGCAGTGGAGTGCCATTAAGAGAAACAACATTACTATTTGCCTGATTTATTCTCATTATCTTTGTCTTTCCTTTATGGATTTTAAGACCAAGCTGCTGTGATCTCACATCAAGTATATTTAATTTATCTTGCATCTGATTCCGGGAATGGGACAGAAGGGCAATATCATCAGCGAAGTCCAGATCATCAAGCTGTTTTCCAGGGGTCCACTGAATTCCATTCTTGGTGTTAGCAGTTACTGTTTTCATAGTCCAGTCTATAGCCAGTAAAAATAAGAGAGGCGAAAAAAGACATCCCTGTCGCACGCGTTTTTATTTCAAATGTATCTGTTAGCTTTCCCTCACGAAGAACTCGGCAATTCGTGTCTTTATATGTTGCCATTACTAAGTTAATGATTTTGTTGTGGGATTCCATAGTAAGTAAAGTAAAAAGTAAAGATCCCTTATTACGCCTAAGGCGCATCGGATATATGGACAGAGCGTCCCATATTTTTACAGACGAATCGGCACTGGATGGGTAATGTGGTCAGCACTACGCCGGCCGTCTTTACTTCCCCAGGACAGCCATCCTGGTACCCATTTTAGGCTTGGTCGACCTGCTACGCCCCATACTACGATAAAAATCCACGCAGCCAGCAGTGGGTTTCGATCGCCGTACGTTGGATTAGGAGTCGGACTCGCAACGCCTAAGCCACGGACGCCGCCGATTCCATAGTGCCCCATCAATTTCCAGAGAGATTCCCTATCAATGCTGTCAAATGCTTTTTCATAGTCTGTAAATCCAATGTAAAGTGGTGAGTTCAGTTCAATGCGTTGCTCTATTAAATATAATACTTAATGTGGCTATCTGGTCAGTATTATTATCAATAGCTCTTTTAATTTTTCCAAAATAATTCTGCCTAATATTTTTCAAGGACTTGACAGCAACATAATTCCTCTATAGTTTTCCCATTCCTGTAGATCACCTTTTTTGGGCAGTTTCACAAGATATCCTTCTCTCCAGTCTGCTGGTATTTCTTCGGTCTCCAAGACCTTACTAAATAATCCATGTAGCAATTCTGTTGATGTGTTTATGTTGGTTCTAATGGCTTCAGCTGGGATACCATCTGGGCCTGCCGCCTTTCCTTCCTTGAGAAGATTGATAGCTTTTCTAATTTTATCTTTAGATGGTATCTCACAGTTGATATCCAGTTCCATTTCTAAAGGCTGGATATCTGGGGGAACCTCTGGACCTGGTCTATTTAGAAGCATTTCAAAATATTCAACACATCTGTCCATTTGATCTTTAGTGTTAGAAGTAAGTACCTTTCCTTGACTATTTGTGACTGATCCAGTTGGCTGACTATATTTACCAACTAATTTCATTCTGTTACTGTAAAGTATATATATATATATATATATATGTATATATATATATATATATATATATATATATATATATATATATATATATATATATATATATATATATAAATATATATAAATATATATATATATATATATATATATATATATATATATAGAGAGAGAGAGAGAGAGAGAGAGAGAGAGAGAGAGAGACAAAGAGAGAGAGAGAGAGAGAACGAGAGAGAGATAATTTTTCTGTAACAATTTTAGTTCAAAAGCCTGATAGTTTTCCTCGAGCGATTATGATACTGCCCGAGCCTCACATCCGTATGCTGTCACATGATGCATTCATGTTTTGAAATTGTTTCTATAATTTCTCTTTCGTAAACTTCTCTTTTTTACTCATAAATACCTCTTCGTGGCTTGAATAACGTATATTCTTGCTCTGATTTACGATCTAAATTTTGTAAGCATTCCAAAGTAACACTTTACTGACAAGTCCTATCTCTAGAAGGTGTTCGCTCGAGTTCCTTGGTTGCTGGGATAACTGAACTCGTCGTCTCTCAGCTGGGTAAAGATTTATCAGGTGGATTTCCCTTTGTTAAGCTGTCCGGAATTTTAATCAACGTTTAACATATTTCTGAGATAAACAGCGAGAATGTGACCAGACACGTTAAATATTTAGTGTCCGTAAAGTGTATATTTTGTATACCTGAGGGCTCCGTATGCACTTCCCAAGGTTACGTGGCCGCTCCGTGAAAATATATAAATAATTAACGAAATTAAATATTAGGAAAGACAAGACACTTATGTGGGAGCCACCGTCAGTTACATTAGCCAGAACAGAATAGGAGTTGTTAGCCTAAAAACGTTTGGAGACGTACTCAAGAGGAGGTCGGAGCACTTATGGTTGTGTCCGATGTGCGACGTAGATGATCTCCAAAATAAACAATGAACCATGACAAGATTATGAAACGAAACGTAACATCATACTATAAAAAACAAAAAGTTTTATACGGAACGTAAATTTGCAATTTTTTGACAATATCCTGTGTATTGGTGTTATCTGAGAATACATCAATTATTATAGTAAACTTCATCACAGTTTTTAAACTATAATTTCATTGCATGGAAACTGCACAATTGTTTAGATAGCTCTTTGAATTCCCTTAATATCTACCCTGTCCTGCTCCACTCCGCAACATAAAGTCTAAACGCATTAACTCATAAGATTATACGGTATTCCAAAAGAGTTCTGACATAGAAATCGATTCTAAAAAATCGCTCTACAAGCCAACAAGGTTGGGAACCACTGGCTTAAGTCGTCTATAACTTTTTGATGTTGCTGTTGTCTTCAAATTGTGCTCTTTAGATTTCCATATACATGCAATGCTAAGTATGGCAAATACTACGTTTGTTTTGTTTATTCCTAATGTAACGTCCTTGTCAGAATCCCCATCCGGAGTAATTTTTCTTCCAAAGTATATACATTCTTCAACCTCTATTGCTTCATCGTTTCAGATGCAAAGGCTTTACAGTTGTGACTAAATAAAGCAAGCGGTCTGCTGCCGAATTGCTTACAGCTGACTTTGAACTCTGGCGTGCTGAAATTGTCAAACCTAAGCACCAAACGTCAGGGAACAGTCGGAAGTGTTTACAACCAGCATCCTACGGGAACGATTATTACACCTTTCGATGTTTGCCTATGACATTGTAAATCTAGTTATTTGCCACCCGTACCCATAACATATTTGTTTAATACTCGATGTGGAAGACAACGGGAAACCATCACATAATTTTCCCAAGAAAACTCATGAGAAAACAAAGAATAAGAAAAAGACAAACACTGTTCTTTGGCCACATCATGAGGAGAGAAACATTGGAGAATATCGTGACAACTGGAAAAATCAGTGGAAAAGGGGGTAGAGGCAGACCAAGAGAGATGATGCTGATGGGCTAAAACGATGGCAAGGAGGGATATCATCAAGAGAGCAAACAGGGATCGTGATCTGTGGAGACGCATGAGCGCCTTCGCCAGTTGGCAGGGCACATGATGATAATGATGATGATGATTTGGCTAGAGTTTATATCCTTGCCCTGTCTTGTTATTAGCATGTAATCTGTCTTATCTTGATTGATAACTACTTCCATTTTGTGAGCTGCTTCTTTTAAGAGAGTCGGTGTTTCTACAGTCTCTAGTTCATTTTCTTAAACGATATCAATGTCTATATAACCAAGTATTCTTGTAGTTTCACCTAAAAAAGTACACTCTTATTTCAGTTTTCTTATAATTTTCTCTAGGGACAAGTTGAAAAGAAGTGGGACAAAGCATCGCCTTGCTTTAAACCAGATGTTATTTGAAAAGGGTCTGACTTTCTAACTTTTTATGTTACTATATTACAATTTATATTACGGTACATAACTTCTTTGGTATTCTTAAGTCCTTCATAGCATTCCATAAACTGTTTCTATGTACATTATCATACGCTTTTTAAAAATCAGCAGAAACATTATGCACACCTCTACTATATTCCCAAAATTGCTCAGCTATTTGCCGTAAAAAAAAAAATATCTGATCTATTGTTTATCTGTTCTGTAGGAAACCCGCTTGGTAATCTCCTTATGTCTTCGTCATGAGGTTTTACCATGTTCAGCAGTACCGCTGATAGAATCTTATAGCTTCTAGATTATTCCTGTATAATTTTCACATATATACTTGTTTCCTTTCTTTAAAATGGGTATTAATAACGCCACTTTCCACTCACAGAGTAATTTTTCCGTCTTCCAAACTAGTTTTATTAATTCAAATATCTTGAAATGTAATGCATGGCCACTTTGTTTTATAAGTTCAGCAGCAATTCCATAGCAACAGTTGCTTTATTGTTTTTAAGCCGTTTATGACATATAAATGGGGCGAGAGTTAAAACAAAACAAAATGTAATAATCGACTTAAATTGTCAAATTTTAAGCCGTTATCTATATGCGTACACGTGAGTTTATTGTTAAATAAACAAATATGACTCAGTAATTATTGACATGGCGGCGCCCGTGGCTAAGGTGTTGCGAGTCCGACTCGTGAGCCAGCATACCGCGATCGAAACCCACCCGTGGTATGGGGACGTCGCAGGTCGATCCAGCCTAAAATGGGTACCAGGATGGACTGTCCTGGGAAAGTAAAGACAGCCGGCGTAATGCTGATCACATTATCACAGAGTGCTGATGGTCTGTAAAAATATGGGACGCTCTGCCCATATGCCCGATGCGCCGAAAGGCGTGAAAAGGGATCTTTACTTACTTTTTAATTATTGACATAAAAATATCAATTGATCTTCATGTTTTTATCACTCGTGATATAAATTTGTGGATGAATTTTGTAAAGAGGATTATTTAATTTATAGTATCCAGTAAACAATATAAGCTCCTTCCCCCTTTTTTCTGTGAATTTATTGGATGCGTTTTAAATAAAAGCTTATTTCAATGTTTAAAAAAAAATTGCAGATAATATTGTACAAAGGTTTTTAATGATTATACAGAGCAGCGTTGTTTCAGATAATACGTGTTCACTTGAAAAGGTTACAAATCATTTTAAAGGAGAGTTAACAAAATACGGTAAAACCCATTAACACGAATTCAAAGAGACGAAACTCGGGTTCACGTTAAACAATGCGTGTTTTAATAACAATAATACATCCCTACTAGGAAATAAAATTGTGTTCACCTTAATCGGGTGCTCTTCTTAACCTGAGCTCTTCTTAATAAGAGTTTGTGTTAACGGGGTTTACTGTAGCCTCCAGCCTTTCGTATACATCTAATTTCCAGTGTTATTCATTTGTCCCCCTGGCAGTTTTCCCAGTATTTACCCTTAAATTCCACGGAGGCCATTCACAGAAAAGCTAGTCAGTGAAGAAGTATCAAACATCTCTGCTTTAAGAGGTTGCCATTTATCAAAAAGTCGACGTCAAGTACCTGCGTTTGCTGATAATTTAGCGCTGGGTGTAAGCATTGACACCACGCGTTTTTTTTTTTTTTTTGAAATTCTTGTAGTCGACAGACAAACCAGAGAAGCACACCACTATGTAAATTTTCGCTAAGTGACTATAAAATCGGAATCTAAGCTCTTAAAAAGAAATCGCCGAGTCTCAAAAGTTCACACTTCAGTTAGCTATTGAAAGTCTTCTTAAGTGGTGTAAATTTACACACTGTTCTAAATGTGTCTGGGCTAAGGGCAATCCAAGGACCGAGAAGAGAAGAAATGGTGTTCAAATATAGGGCAATAAATATCTTTCAGGCACACAGAATGAAGTTAATGGAAGTGGCGATACGATCCCAAAAGTCGTTAGATGATCATAATATAGAAATAATCAACTGTTAATGGGCCAAGGGAGCCGCGGTAGTGGAGTGGTTAGACGCTTGGCTGACAACTCGAAAGTCTTGAATTCGATTTCACACTGAGACGGATTATTGTTTTTGTTTTGTTTTCTTTAACAAAGGAAAGATCTTATCTCAATAGGTTTGAGTAGTTTCAGACTAGGGAAAGATACTTGATCAAATTCGGACACTTTTACTTGTGACGTTTTTCAAGGGGTTTAAGAAAAGACCGGAGACGGTAGTTTCAGCATTTGATCTCGAGGATGCCGACAGCAGAGTCACATGTTATTCTGATGTCTGGGCATGTAGAAAAGAGTGTTTCTCCATTGCTGGTTAACTGGACAGAAGCTGTTATGAAGTCTCTTATGATTACACTCCGTCTGGGTACATGGACCTTAGAGTCAGAGTCTTGCTATAGAACCCACCGACTACCACTGGGATCTGATATTTTACCTATGCCCTTTAATCTGTGTAGGAGCAAGAACCGGAACTTGAAGCACCTTGTGTTGGAAGGATACTGATGTTTGCAAAAGATGTTCTTGCATGTAGGGAGGGAAGAGACAGGAAACAGTCCAAGAGCTCCTGTGACAGGCTGGTATAAAGAGAGGAGTGATGTGATAAACACAGGAAATGCGTCTGTTTTAAGCGGTTCCCTGGACAATACGTTTGTTAGATCCGATGTCCTAAGATTACATTTAACTATATAATCATTAAAAGAGAAGGAAAACTAAAGTACCTGGGGATACAATGAATTAAAACCATTTCGCATCGATGGCGAATCCATATACTTTTCCACACTCTACCACAACCAGCGAGTGCACAATATAGTAAGACACCTGGAACAAACCTGAGTCAACAAGAACATCAAACATGTCTGGAGATGAGGACCTCCGCAATCAGTCACCTGGTTCTTTTCCGCCGAGTCAGCGGATACAGTATTTCATTCTTCAAACGGCCTATATTCCCCTAGTTTTTCACGACATGAAAACTCTCCATATCTTAGCTTTATTTACTTAGGGGCCACAGAGAGCTGAAAGTGGCACATCTCAGTTGAGCGTGTAGGTATTTCGAGGTTGTTGATGCGTGGGTGGGTGACAGTCGATGCTGGTCGATATTTGCTAGCTTTCCTGAAGTTCTTCAGGGGACATTGTCCTTGAACGGATATTCCTAACCCACTTAATTTCATGCTTCGAGATATTTCTACCACAGTGACTGTGTACAAAAAATAGAATAGCAATCTTAGATTCTTACTGCCACTTAACCGGTTAATTAATAAACATGCTGTTTTCATCGGAATTGGAACTTGCTGAAGATGGAGAGGGATCGTTTATGGGAATGACCTAAGTGCTATGACGTCGGTTCTGAACTCTTAACTCATAAATGCCGGTAATACATAGATGGGAAAGAGCTGGTTGAAGTAAGATTGTGAATAGAAGGAAATAATTTCAGATAGGAATTTGACATAAGAGACTAATACATGCATATCAAACTTAAAATAACCATTCGAAGTATAGTGGAACGATTGAGACTGAAAGAGCAGCTAACCGGAGGATGTGAATTGCAAAGAAGCAGCTTGTGTCCCAGGGTAGAACTTCAAGCTGACACATCTTTATTTGCAGTTTTGATGTAACTGTCTATGAATTTGAGAATCATCGCCCCGATGTTTTGTTCCTATAACAGACTTGTCAAGTGACCGGACAGGGGAAGGTAATTGGTTTAAAGACTTTAAAGGCGAAATGAAAGCCACGACTAAACTTGACTTTATCTGCATTGGTCTCTCTCAGAAAAACGGATTGCGTAGCTCCAGCGACGATCTTCATAAGCTACAATTTTTGAAGAAAAAAAAAACGCAATTGGGAAACACGATCGAAAGGTCGTGGGTTCACTCCCTGGCGGAGCCACACTTTTTTCAAAACTGACCTTGGCTGCCAGGTCGACCCAGCCTTGAGTTGGCACCGGTTTAATTCCTGGGAAGTAAAGGCGGCCGGCGTGATGCTGACCAAATCACCCATCTCGTGCTGATTGGTCTACAAAACATAGGTCTAGCCCTATATGTAGAGGAAAGGCGTGGAAAGGGGTCCTTTACTTACTTTACTTGCAATCTGGAAACACGACAACGACCCTCAAACTTAACCAGTTAGCGAGTGGACTCAAAACAGTATCTAGTCTAAAACTGTTATATTTAGAGGCATATGTCAGTGAGCTTGAATCAAACTTGAAATTTTGTATTCCCCCAAATTCGCACACAAAATGCGCAAAAAAAAAAAAGGAAACAGCATTAGTTTGTTCTTAACAAGTGTCGGTTCTGCGGCCCCAGTGTGGGAGCCGGGCGGCAAAAAAATGAGAGGTGGGGGAGGGAGAGCAGGTCCACTGCCCCTGACAAGCGTCTAGCAGAAGTCCACTAATTAGGTGTGTTTGTTTCCTTTCAAGTTAAAGTTGTCTGAGATACGAGGAACCAACAGTCTTCTTGTTCTTGTTCTGTTCTCTGCCCCTCAGCGTCAGGACAGGAAGAGATCTTTGCAACGGGCCCGTCTATTTGCTTCATGTACAGCAATTTTCAGCGTCTCCGATATTTCTGCGGTCTCTATTTGCGTGGATGACCTCTGGAGCCGTTACCGCTGTATCTGTATACTATCGCTCGCTATGATACCCTGTGTGTTGCCAATCTTGTGACATGCCTAAACCATCTGATCTGTTGTCTACCGATGAAGTTAGCCAGAACTATAAAACGGATGTGCACGCAAAACTCAAGTTCAAGAACATTTTAAACATCCAGTAGTGGACGAACAACCAGAACTTTCCATCGCAGTTTACAGCCGGTGAACACTAAATATAAGAAAAAGTGTTTGTAAGTAAGCTGTAAATAATAAGTTGTAAATATAGGACATGGCATCATGAGAGCTAACAGACTGAAATGGTTGAGGCATATTGAGAGAATATCAGATGATCATCATCAATCAGCAAGTCCTTTACAGAACGTCGCTCTCTTCGCGGCACGCCTGAAAGTATCCCTTTCTCTAGCCAGCTCTCCGGCCCCATGTGCTATCAACGCCAATGCATCCTCAAAGTCTTGTATCTATCTTCGCGGTGGTCGACCCCTGCCTCGCCTTCCACAAACTGCACCATCCATCACTGTCTTTTCCAAGCCACCAGGACGCTTGATGTGGCCAAAATATTTCAACTTTCGGGACAGGATGCTGCTTATGAGCCAGTTCGCCTTGAATTTCTAGTCGTTTAGAATGTCATATGATAGAGAGGTAAAAAACCGTATACACAAGGGAGATGAATGGTCGTAGACAACGAGGTGTCACCAAATGGAAAGAAAAAGCCCACCAGAGAGATAAATGGAGGCGGGTGATATCTGCAGCAATGAACCTCAAGGGCTCGGAATGCTGAAGAAGAAGAAGAAGAAGGAAAGGACCATTTCCTCATCAATGCCACATCCGACAGCAGTTGCTTGACCCACATGTGCAGAGACCAATCGGCACTTGATTGGCGATGTGGTCAAACTCGCATGGATCGTCTATACTTCCCACACCACTTCCTTGCACCAATTTTAATCTAGGTCGAACCGGAAGCTTAGATCAA